>OY992889.1:49087905-49122905 GCA_963921405.1 Cepaea hortensis | reverse complement strand
TTGTAGTCTCACTATACTGTGTATGCAGAACAAGTTTAAAAAATGAAGTATATGACGTCATAAAAAATTTTCTCCACTGTCTAACGTGAAGCAATATGTAGCGAATGGCTGTCGTCTGCTGAAGTAATTCTTTGCATTCCAAACAGAATGGTGTTACCAACGGAAAAAAGAATTTTTTTCGGTTGAACAAGTGTTTAGAAATCGCGGTCGATACACTCGGAAATAACAACATATATGTTGCAAAAGGTATTTGAAAATATGAAGAGACGTGTACGGTCATGTCTTGAAGTTCGTGGTGGACATTTCCAACACCTGTTATAATGAATACTTCATTGGCACTTTCCAGCTTTCCCAAAACAGCGTTAGACCATAGCAGCAACTATTCTCATTTATCATTTATTGCTTATATAGTACCTTGCGGTGTATGGAAAGGTTTCTTGAGCCTGAAGAGGTAGGGCCGCCTGGCTAGTGCAGTCGCCGCGAACTATGTATGTTAGGGTTTTATTTTTTCCCCCGACAGAAAAAAAAAATCCACACCTTACCAAGGATTCGAACTCGGGTCTCCCGAAGGAGAATCCGACATTCTAACACTGGACCAGCCGCTCCTATTGTAACTAATGTAATGCACTTTTAGCACATTTTTTTTTTACTGACGTCATGCACTTAATATTTCAAATTTGACATACATACACCATGTAATGAGACTTTACAAATACAATGCATATCATATCACGTGAATAAATGAAAAATACTTTAGCTGATAATATTAAACCACACAGTCACAGGTATTGTCCGAATGTGGAGCCTCAGTTATCCCCACGGTAATTGACAGGATGCAGCGAAACGTGCCAGGCAATAAATCGTGCAATATATTATACGTGGCTTCTGTTTTTAAATTCACGAAGGGAACACATCGTGTAGAAACCACAATATTTAAAGATATTAAAGAGCAAGGCTCACCTTGCGTCGTTGGTTTAGATCTATGTACACTAAGATGCTGGAATGTGTGAATGGGAGTAAGGACGAATTGTCTCCAGGAATCGTTCAGAAAACCTCACTTTGTGGTTCAGGAGTCAGGCTCGTTTTTGTTTCCGTCAAAAGATTCGTGATATTCCATGTGAGATTCCACCTATCGGGTATAGTGATAATGGTTAATTAAGTAGAGGATTTATATAAATATAGATTATGACTGACAAGCAGGCAGGCAGGTAGGCAGGCAGGCAGGCAGGTAGGCAGGCAGGCAGGCAGGCAGGCAGGCAGGCAGACAGACAGACAGACAGACAGACAGACAGACAGACAGACAGACAGACAGTTGCACAGATAGGTAGATCGATATATTGATAGAATAGGCAGACAGTCAGTCAGGTGGACAAACAGACAGAAAGACAGAACGAACGAATACATCACATAATGTTATTTTAAAAGGGTCAAACATTGGGAACTAAGGTCCATCTTAACTTTCGGCCCTGTCAACCATTTATGTTTTGCACATCAATTATCTATTGTGCATGTTACATTCATATTGAAACATTGTATTTTAAAATGAATCAGTCAGTCAGATGTACAGACAGACAGTCAGTCAGTCAGTCAGACAGCCAGCCAGACAGACAAATATATATTTAGATAGATAGATAGATAGATAGATAGATAGATAGATAGATAGATAGATAGATAGATAGATAGATAGATAGATAGATAGATAGATAGATAGATAGATAGATAGATAGATAGATAGATAGATAGATAGATAGATAGATAGATAGATAGATAGATAGATAGATAGATAGATAGATAGATAGATAGATAGATAGATAGATAGATAGATAGATAGATAGATAGATAGATAGATAGATAGATAGATAGATAGATAGATAGATAGATAGATAGATAGATAGATAGATAGATAGATAGATAGATAGATAGATAGATAGATAGATAGATAGATAGATAGATAGATAGATAGATAGATAGATAGATAGATAGATAGATAGATAGATAGATAGATAGATAGATAGATAGATAGATAGATAGATAGATAGATAGATAGATAGATAGATAGATAGATAGATAGATAGATAGATAGATAGATAGATAGATAGATAGATAGATAGATAGATAGATAGATAGATAGATAGATAGATAGATAGATAGATAGATAGATAGATAGATAGATAGATAGATAGATAGATAGATAGATAGAACAAACTTTATTTCAAAGGGTTAGCAATTGGGCACGCAGGCCCGTCTGACATTCTGCTCTTCTTCTCTCTTTCCTCTCATACGTTATTTCATTCAACACCACTTATGAAGCTAATAATAGACACTAAAAGAACAATATGCATTAAACGCATGGAACATAATCAATAACACTGACTCACTACGGCAATTTTAAACATAACCATTATAAATACCTAAGGAAGTTGTAACGTACTATTCTTATGGGAATGTTTATTAGCTACTTGTCGTTTGAGATAATTTTCATTATTTTGTGTGTGTGTGTGTGTGTGTGTGTGTGTGTGTGTGTGTGTGTGTGTGTGTGTGTGTGTGTGTGTGTGTGTGTGTGTGTGTGTTTAGGGGGTATGTAGTCTGTAATGAGATAATGTTCATTGAGGTTGCGACTATATATATTATATATATGTATATATATTATATATATGTGTATATATATATATATATATATATATATATATATATATATACCGAATACTCTCATGGTTGACGTGAGCGCACGAGAATTAGAAGTGGTTCGAGTCGCGCCAGTGACTTATGAGAGCATGGAACCGGTCGCTCAGAAAGTCGTGGCGTGCTGATGAGCGTAATCTAGCCTAGGAATCAACATACAGCTGAGAGATGCTGGCGTTGACCGCAATATCCTGAAACAGGATGGAAACGCGGGAAAAAAAAATATGTATATAGTGATTGGTGGTGACTTTGATTTCTTGTGGAAGATTTTTTCACAACTGAGCGGCAGAGTACGCTAAGCTCGTTTGGAATAAGTCTATCCTAGGTGTAGGGACATGAAGTATGTTTAGTCATTCGCTATGTCTTGCATTACATTTAAACAATGGCCAAAGGTAAATTGAAGCATTTTGAATTAGGATTTTGTTAATTAGTTTAGCCTTATTACTGAAGACATTCATGTAGGTTAGAACTTTCGGTAAGCTTTCTACCATTAATTAAACGCACTGCCCTTTTCTGGAGTGAATAAGGCGTTTTGTTATTGATTAGGCGAATCCATGCCAGATTGAAGAGCAATATTCGATATGTGTTTGTATGTGGGAAGTATAGAGTATCTTTCTTGTGTTTTCATTAAGGACATTTATAATTAAGTCGAGTGGGTACACATTTTGGCTGTTTGTTTAACAAGAGCACGAACACGGCAATTAAATGTCAGATTTCGATCAATAATAAGACCCAGTGCTTTGTGCTCGTTACACTTTCTACAAGCATGCTACCAATGTGCAGCTGAAGAGTTCTCTGTGATGTTACAGTGTGAAGTCTTTGCCTGGTGGCTATTAACATATATTTTGTTTTAGAAATATTTATTTGCACGCGGTTTGCATAACTCCAGTTAACTATACTATTTTACTATACTATATTATTTTCTGTTGCAAGGGCTATTCTAGCACATTATAATCAACAGCTTTGTATATACTGTGTAGCCGTCTGCAAATAGATCGTAGGACGACGAAAGATTATATATTTATATAAATGACAAATAACAGAGGGCCAAATATAGATCCTTGAGGTACTCCAATATTAAACATAATGTTCTGAGATAACGATTTATTATGTGATACTACTTGCTTTATGTCTAAAAAAAAAAAAAAGGATTTTATCAATGCCACTATATTAAAGCTTACTTTTTTGTTTCTAGTTTTAAAAAAAAAATTTAATTAGTATGATCTATCATATCGAATGCTTTTCTTAAGTCTATAAACATCGCTCCACATAGAGCATTATTGTTAATAATTTGATACCAGTTGTGTTTTATGGTTGTTAGGGCCGTATGACAAGAATATTTGGGCCGAAACCCTGACTGCCTATCAACTATTAGTTTGTAGCGAACTAAGTGTTCTAGTGTTGTTTTGTGAATGTGCTTTTCAAGCAGGTTGCATAGTGATGATAGTATATAAATTTGTCTATAGTTACTCGTGAGACCATCGTCTTGTGAACCATTTTTTAAATGAGGATACACTTTAGTGATTTTAAGAGCTGATAGGAAGAGACCTTTGGTGAGACATTGATTAGAATATAAAAGTTTGGTTAGTGACTCTCAGATCACTGGTGCAGCACAGTGAAGTATCCAATTACTGATTCCATCTAGTCCTTATGAATTATTGTTTGTTAGGCTTTAGAGGTGAGTAAATACTTCAGTGATCTTTATTAGCGGTTTGTTAGGGTGGGGAAAGGGGTGTGGCGTGTCTCTATAACATTTATTCTCACAAAATGATGATAAAAATGGTATGTCATGGGGAGAATCTGGTATTGCAGCCTCCAACTGGTTTATGTCGTTTTGAAAGAAACTACTGAATTGATCACACGTAACAGATGTGATGATGATGATTGTGAGGACTTTTCTTTGTTTGTCAAGTTATTAATTGCGTTCCATATATCTTTAGTATTGGGTTTATCGATTATTAAGTTCTTAAAATAGTTTTTCTTCACCTATCTAATAACATAATGGACTTTGTTTCTCAGACTACGGTATATGGTTTAAGTCTCTATATTTATGTGCCCTATCCCAGTCTCTCATAATTTTAACTACCTCGTGGGTGATCCACGGGGCCTTAGTGTTATGTTTAATTCGAACTTCCTTATGGAACAGGCTTATTAAATATACTTAGAAAGGTCTTCAGCCAGTGGTCCAGAGCATCATTTGGGTTAGGAAATTGGTAAAAATTGTCCAGAGCTGAGTTCAACAAGTCTTGTAAAAATATATCTTGATTGAAGCTTTCATAATGTCTATCTTTTATACTATGGACTTGTGTTTCGGAGCTTTGGTACCTCTTTTCGTGCAACACAATGGGTAGTGATCACTCATTGCATTAATAGGTACAGGACATTCTGTGATTTTGTCAGCATGTGTAGTATAAATGTGATCTGTAAGTGTTGCAGATGATTTTTTATTCCAGTGGTTTGTTTGACTAACTGTTGTAAGTTATATGACTATTATGTTTTCATAAGTTTTGTTTGATGTGTTAATGCCTATGTTAAATTTTCCTAGCAGTGTGCCTTCTCTTGCATTACTAAAGACTACGTCCATCATAATGGTGGATGTTTCATACCAGATTTTTCCTGCGCTGTGGTTTATATAAAGATAGCCAACTACTAGGGTATGCGATTCTGAAGTTTAAACTCAAGCCATACACACAGGTTTCAAAGTCTAGCCTACGGTGGACGTTAAGCAAATTAAACATGTAGACTGCAATACCCGTCTCTTGTTTCTGATTAGGAACTCCTCTAATAACTTTAAATCTCTGATAGCGATGCATCATCTGAGATGTTACAATTTAATCGACTTTCACTAAAGCCGAACATGTAACAATTTTGATTAAGCATAAGTGATAGTTCAGGCAGTTTTCCCTAATAGATGGCACATATTTAAATGCCAGACTTGTGGCCCCAGTTTACTGAGCCAGTGTTAATACTTATTAGATATTTCAACAATACGTTATCATAAATTTTAAAAACCTAGAATGATTACAACGGACGTCACTTATTACAATATACACCATAAAGTACAGAGAAATAGTAATATATCTGTCAATAAATAAAAATACCTATACAGATCAGTAAAGAAGAGCAATTAAGACCTCCTCACTACTCCTAAAAACAATAAATAAATAACAGTAATTAACAGTAAATTGTTCTATTTATCAGTCCACGGCGTTTTCATCATTCTTCAATAAGACCACATGCCTGCATCCTTCACTTAATTCCTAACTTAAGTCCTAGCTTGTCTGCTATGACTTGTATGCATGATTTGCCTCCATATATCAGGACTGATTCAATATAGCTTTAAAGAACTCTTTTCATTAACTCGATTAACATAGATAAACTGCAGGGAACATTCTTATCCTGTGAATTACTGAACTGCTTTTGGCTCAACAGTCCCACCCCCACCCCCAAGCCCCCCCCCCCCCCCTTTAAATAAAAAACCAGCCCCCTTAATTATAAAAATCATTAATTTTAATGTAATACAAACATCCATTTAATACAACACGATGTTGGAGTGTTATTTTTGCTTCCCTCGTTTCCGCCTTGATAGCTACTGTCAGGATCCCAATATCCTGCATGACAGGAGTTAGTGTAGGACAGCTCACGACAGGCGATCAGGACAGGCAGCCTGATGTCACCGAGCACAGGTCAACTACTAACCAGTTGAAGCCCTGTGGTCGTCGTGCCACGGTACCCCGCACGGGTCGCACGAACTGTGAGAAGTGAAGGACTGACCGAACATACCTGTGTCAGGCAGACGGGTTAAGGACTTCGAGATAGACGGACAGAGAGGGTTATGCTTGTGTTTCATGATCGTTGTGAGATGGCTGTAATGAGGGATAGCGTGACTGGCTGGTAGATTGAGATGTGCTTGAGCTGAGGCAGTGAGAGAGTTATTTTGTATTATTCTATTCTATAAGATGTATGATGCATGTATATACTGCTGTGATAATGTACGAGTTGCGCATAGTTATGAATTAAATTGTAAAAAGACACAGATTATGGTCGTCACTAGGAACAAAGAAATACCACAATGTAATATACAAGTAAATGGGAATATTCTTCAACAAGTGAATAGGTACAATTATCTCGGAACAGTAATAACATCTGATGGGAGATGCCTTGAAGAGATTAGAACAAGAATCGCTATGTCTAAGGTAGCTTTTAGCAAGATGAAAAACATACTTACCAATAAAATGATGTCAATTGAAATGAGAAAAAGAGTGTTGAGGTGCTACATAGAACCTGTACTTGTATATGGATGTGAAGCTTGGACAATGAGCAGTCAGGCTGAAAAACATCTGATGGCTGTAGAAATGTGGTTTCTGGGGAAAATGCAAAGAATACCATGGACAGCCAGAAAGACCAATGAACAGGTACTTCAAAAAACAAACGAAGATCGTAAACTGATTAGAGACATTAGACGCAGACAGTCAAAATTTTTTGGGCATGTTATGAGAAGAAATGAATTGGAGAACTTAATGACAACTGGCAAGATCGAAGGGAGCAGACCAAGAGGAAGATATAGAAGCAAATACCTGGATGGCTTGGTCTCGTGGCAATGTCGAGACAGAAACACAGAGCTGATTCACAACTCTGGTGATCGAGTGAGATGGCAAAACATGACCGCCCACGCTTACCGGCATGGCACATGATGGATGGATGAATAGTTATGAGCGCAACTTCCACGAATGTACCCAATGTAAGTAGGTTACGTGAATAAAAGGGTTTACTTCACGTTGCCGCGTGTAAGAGTGTAATCATTGAATGTGTATGATTGTTTCGCCCCTGTTCTGGAGAGCGAGCCAAATGTTAAAATAAATAAGACCATGACAGCTATCCACATTCACCCACCAATCTTTTACGCGATTAACGCCAAACAAGGCGAAACAAACGCCTACAATACTTCTATTCTATATAATCCTACTTTAGCTGGCGCGTTGGTGTTATGAATAGGAGGTTACTCTGACAATGACATGAGCGCTGTTGAATGAGTGTCAGTGCCGGCAGTCATCGTTTGCTACGTAGGGGAAGACTTGCCACTTACTCCTTCGTGCAATCAAACATTAAACAATATTGATTGATTGATTGATTGATTGATTGATTGATTGATTTAGGAACCGACATCACAGCATTCTGGGCATTCCCATAAGCGCTCCGTCCCCATCCTCAGCAGCCAGCGAAGAGTTCCAACACTAACAGTACCAGTAGCAATCTGATAATATGTCCGTCTCGCCTTTCCTCTGAGCGCCGATCGTCGGCCAGATCCCCTCGTCACCCCTCGCTGTCGCATTCTTGCCAGACCATGGTGATCCATTTGCTCCTCCGAGGTGTACACGTGCTCCCACAAGGCCGCAACGACGTCTGCCTTCTCATGCATCAATACCCAACTAAGTTTTGCAGAGCCAGCCAATCTGTCCGCCTGTTCATTCCCCAGCACACCAGCATGCCCCGGAGAAAAGATCCAGACGATGCTTGTCACCCGTGACTTCCGAAGCGAAGCAAGCCACTCTGCACGAAGCTTGCCTGTCTTCACCCTACTCAGCATGCTTTCTGAGTCAGTTACAATCACGATGTGTGTGTGTGTGTATGTGTGTGTGTGTGTGTGTGTGTGTGTGTCGTATTCTCCATCCAGCGAAAAGCTGCACTGACCGCCACCACCTCCATTCTTAAGCTATATGTTGTGGTATCATATGCCAGGCTCTCCTGCACCAAACGCCGACCATTAGCTTTTGCTAAGAACCCCCAGGCACTTCTCCTGCCTCTCAACAACGATCTATCTGAGTATATAATCACATCGCACGGGCGAGCATTATTCTGAATTAGTTGCTGGATTTCAACTTCCGTGGCCCCTGCTGGCCACTCCCTGCACTCCCGTCTCAATGTGGTTATAACTTTGCACAAGTCTGACTGCTCCGCTGACACTTTGACCCACTCCTCTCCTCGCCTAATGTTCTCCAAGATGCACACCTGTCTGATCGTATTCTCCGCCTGAGCCATCCATGATTTCCCTCTTATCAGTCGCTGACCCTTAACTGCCTCCAGCGCCTCATGCAACGGGTGATCTGTTTCAGCAACTACTCTGAGGTATGCCTTCGCCTGCATCACCTTGAGCCTACTAGCAACAGTCGGCAAACCGAGGATGTAACGCATACACACTACTGGGGTGTCTTTGGTGAATCCCAGAATGACCCGCATAGCTTCGTTGTGTATGCGCTCTAATTTCACCAACTGATTAAACAATATAAAATGACACAAAGTAGTGCAACTTTACATAACAGAATTACGAAACATACAGGACGTTGCGGCGATTAGCCTTCATCAGCAAACAAACACATTCACAAAACACAACGTATAGTCAAGGAGATCTCCTATGACTACATCAAAACGTGTCGACAGGACGAGAAGAACAAAATGATGAAAAAATGAAAGCATTGAATTGAAAATGAAAATTTGAAGAAAAAAAATGTTTATATTTACCTCAGAGTTCAGAGCTGTGTATAACATTAAACACGTAATGGTCTAAGCTGTTCACATTCTCACATGTTCCTCACAATTAGGCAGTGTTAACGGTTGGGATAGCCAGCGCTACAGCCAAGTTGATAGGGAAAAGCCATTATAATGTTATGAGCACGGCTGGATCAGGATTTCAGGCCTGGCTCGTGGTCTTCTGAGCCAAGAGCCGACATCATTGCACTCATGACTTTGCCATACGCGCTCCGTACCTTCGTTCAACAGCCAGCGAAGAGCCATACTACTAATCGTTCCCACCGCTATCTGATTGAACGTTCTCCGGGTTTTCTCTCTCAGCTCAGTTTTGAGATTAGTCCAGAACCCCTGCCGATTCCACGCAATATACTTCTTTCCACAAACGGATTCTTAATAAGTTCCCTCCCTTGTCCATAGGTAATCTAATACCAAGCGGTGCATTCCCTGCCAGCCTATCAGCCTGTTAACTCCCCCACCCCTTCCCCGCACTATCGCATAATCAGAGCAAAAAATCCATACAATTCTCACATCTGTGATCTCTGAAGTGAGGATAGCCATTCCAAACAAAATATTTCCTTTCTCCACCTTACTAAGCATACTACTTGAGTCCGTAATGAATGCAGTGTATGTTCCATTTGTCTCCTCTAACTAACGGAATGCCGCTATTACTGTTTCCACGTCCAATCACATGCTGGAGGTCGTAGTCTCATATGCCAGACTCTCCTGTTTCAAGCTTCGTCCTTTAGCTTTCGCGATGAACCCCCAGTCACTACGTCTGTTTCTCACCACCGACTGATCACCTATTCCTCCGTGCATTCAGACATTCAAAATGTGATGACCCAATCCCATCATGGGCCTATAGCAGGAAATACTTCAAGACAAATTAACATCCATTGAATGTAACTGTTGGGGTAATTGACGAAGTCATGTTGTTATCTGGATAGGAGAATTCTGGCCTTTTATTATATGGTTTCCCTCTTTCGCTCGTTTTGAACTCAAGCGTTGTTTATTTATGTTCTAGTACTTCTAGCACAATGCACCGATTTTTGCGTCTGGATTAGCTTTCCCTATTACCAGTGTCCCTCGCTAAACCCACACCGACTTCAGAGGTAGTTGTAATCTACCTCCCCAAGTCAAGGAGGAGAAGTCTACATGTTAGTCTAACTGACCGGTGTAGGGGATCAACCCGGTATCTTGCAATAGCACACCGGATGTTTAAGAACTATTATTCATTCGGCCATGCTGGACATCTTAAATACACATGAATGTATTTCTCATGATGGTACATGCTCTAAGTCTCTTATTTGTGGATACATACCTTGTTAAAAGGAACAGTGTGGCTTGCTTCGCTTCGGAGGTCACGGGTAGCAAGCATTACCTGGATCTTTTCTCCTGGGCATGCCGGTGTGCTGGGGAATGACCAGGCGGACAGATTGGATGGCTCGGCAAAACTTGGTAGAGTATTGATGCATGACAAGGCAGACGTGGATGCGGCCTTGTGGGAGCACGTGTACACCTCGGAGGAGCAGATGGATCACCATAGTCTGGTAAGAATGAGACAGCGAGGTGTGGCGAGAGGATCTGGCCGACGCTCGACGCTCAGAGGAAAGGCGAGACGGACATATAATCAGATTGCTACTGGAACTATTAGTGTTGGAACTCTTCGCTGGCTGCTGAGGATGGGGACGGAGCGCTTATGGGAATGTCCCGAATGCTGTGATGTCGGTTCCTAAATCAATCAATCAATCAATCAAGTAACATCACATTCGCCACGGCAAAGACGGAATACATTTTCTAAACCAAGTAATGTCTATGCCTGCAAATTCTGATAATGAATGCAGGTGATGCACAGCAGTATCCCACTGTCGTTACAGTTGGCTGTTGATATTTCTGCCTGTATGCATCTGGGGAGTAGGAATGAGCCAAAATAGCAAACATGTCTCCTGACCGAGGCAGTTTCTTAATTTTGAACAAAAATCTTTCTTTAACTGGAAATATTGTGAACATTCTCTATTGGTATTTCCTCGTTCGTTAGACATAGTGTTCTTTGTGTGTCAGTGACGCCAACCCTACGATTCCGCGCATCATAACAACATTTCTTTAACTGTGTGTATTATTTGTCGCAATACAACAAGCAGAAACGCTAAAATACCTCCAATGACAGTCAAAATGTGTTTTCTGAGGAAAATGAAGAGCATACCATGAACAGACATAAAAATGAATGTGACAGACATATAAACACAAACACACACTCGCACTCAAGCGCACGCACGCACACACACACACACACACACACACACACACACACACACACACAAACACACACACACACACACACACACACACACATTAAACCCCATAAACTGGTTGGATACATTAGATGTAGACAGTCACGATTTTTTGGGCGCGTTATGAAGAAAAATCAATTTGACAACTGGCAAGCTTGATGGAAATCGACCAAGGGGAAGACAAAGAGATAACTATTTGGATAGCTTGATCACATGATATGTGCGGGGCAAGATAATTGCCTTATATGAGACTGTGTGATGTAGAGCACGGTGATGATCATTCTTATTATCTATCACATCATGGTTTCTGGATTATCGTACAGATGTGTCGGTTTAAATCCCCCAACAGTCCCATTAATGTATATAATCCCTTCGCAGGTTGTCATTTGTCTTCCATCAGCTATTGCTCGGACACTTCTTGAACACCCGTTGTCCATTTTTGACAGCCTCGGCCCAATGTACGATACATTTCTGTAATATTTCATGGTTAGGTGGCAAATCTTCTCCATATGCTATCCTGCCTCATGTTCCACACACCTGGCTTAACGTGCCTTAAGCGTGTAAACATACGCCTCTCTTCGGTCTGTCTCTTGGGATAATTTAAACCAAGGGTGGCCAACACGAAGGCCCGCGG
Organism: Cepaea hortensis; assembly: GCA_963921405.1. NCBI lineage: Eukaryota > Metazoa > Mollusca > Gastropoda > Stylommatophora > Helicidae > Cepaea > Cepaea hortensis. Next base: position 49,110,773 of record OY992889.1, on the reverse strand, counting down.
GCCGCATGCGGTCCGCCGGGGGTCATGTTACGGCCCGCGGAGCTAGGTCAAATGAACATAAATGTTAACTTTATTGTACATATCACCAAAAGAACATTACATCATGGGTCGTTGTGACATATTTCCAATATTTTATGCCTATCAACGACACTTGGATTCCCTATTAAACTGTGTGTTCAGATGTCACAATGTTAATTCGAGGCCAAGCACAATTTTTTAACCATTACACTTAAGCCGCCAGGACGTTTGAAGTTGACAGAAGTTGGAAACTGCGTCCACACGACATAGGAACAGAACACATGTGACCATCTTGTGGGTGACAAGAAGACGGGAGATGGCAACACTACTGCCCCCCTCTCTCTCTCTCTCTCTCTCTCTCTCTCTCTCTCTCTCTCTCTCTCTCTCTCTCTCTCTCTTTTTTTTTTTTTTCTCCAGCCCGACCCTTTCCGAGACACCATCCTCATCAAGCTGCCATGTTCCGTGCTAAAAGTGCGCCTAGGATAGGTACATTAAAAGAAATCGAGTGGGTGGATTGAATTGAGACGTTTTTAAGGGGTGACATCTAGAACTGTAAGGAGTCTGATAAATGCTTTTCTAGCTGTATTTTCCGTATTGCATACAGTGGGGTTCTTTGGTCTCCAGGATGGTGGACTGTGCCTTAGCCGAAAATGAAGCAAGGTACACATGCTCCAGCTCTCATGTGGAGTGGCTGATTCATCGGCACAGGATGAAAAGGATTTGCCTTCATATTGCTGTAAGAGCAGAATTTCCTTAATATTATTTCCTCTCCAAGTTTAAGGCAACCTCAACATTACAGAAGTCCATTGAGTTAATGATCAATGTATATAAGAGGATGGCCTGGCCAACACCAATGTATTTACTACTCAAGAAATTTCACCGGCTGAGTCCTCCCTCCATTGCTAGTTGTTAAATTCAGGAGAAGGGTTATGAACATTGTCGAAACCTGGCAGTTATCCAGATGGACATTTACAAAATATGGATTGTTTCCACCTGGACATTTTTAAAACCTGAACTTTATCTATGAGGACATTTTGAAAACCTGAACGGCATCATCGTGGATATTTTTCACAGCTTGAAACTTATTACTGCCCGTCGTTTATCATATATGGATAATTTCCATCCTTGACTGGTATCATTATGGATATTTATGACTCTTGAAGTTTTTCTGCCCTATGGATGTGTATAACTCCTGAAGTTTATATGCTTTTTAGATATTTATAACTCTTGAAGTTTACCGGCCCTGTGGATATTTATAACTTCTGAACTTTATCTGAACTATGACCATTTATAACTCCTGAAGTTAATCTGCCCTGTGGATATTCATAACTTCTGAGGAAATTTATTATCAGGTATATTTCACCGTTTGAGGAATGTTGCACTGGATACTCCCAAATCCGGAACATTTAGCAGAATGAATATGTGCACCTTGGGAACTTATTAACCTGGCTAGTTCTACTCCAGTAACTTGAACATGAACATACCGTAAAGGGAATATTATGGACCATAGACTGTAGGAACCATGGTTGTTTAGTTTGTGAAAAGACCTTGTGGTATTAGATATAGACTCTCTGTTCCTGATATTTCTCTGAGTGGATGTTGTTGAAGGAAGAAATAATATTAGTTGGATATTGGCTGAGAACATCAGCGAGAAAGGTATGATTAATATATATTATTAATATTATTTTGATGTGGGCTTTTGTTATGTGAATATTCATTATGTGTATTTAAGGTATTACATAACCATGGCGTCAACTAGTAAAGACGTTGGACCAAAGAAGAGAAGAATCACAGAAGAATTAAGAAGTATTCAAGACAGGTGGACTATATACTATTTTTTTCGTGGAAATTAAAAATAAAGCTCTTATGCTTGATATCCAACGAACCTGTTTCTGTCGTGAAAGAGAATAACATCAAACGGCACTACGAGATTAAACATGCAAATTAGTGGTATAAGTACAAAGGGCAATTTCGACAAGACCAAGTAAATGACTTTTAAAAAAAAAACATTTCTGCACAACAAAGGATAATTACTAGAGCGGGTTCAGAGTCAACATGCTATGTAAAAGCTAGTTATGCGGTATAAAAAAAAAAAACAACAAAGACGAAGCCATATTCAGATGGTGAAATTGTTAAGGGATGTTTGGAGAGCGTCTTTGAAACTCTGTGTCCAGAAAAGAAGAAGGATTTCTCAAAAAATAAGTCTGTCTCGTCAGGCTATTAGTAGGCGTGTGGACGACATTGGAAAATATATTGAAGATAATTTGAAAAGTCGAGCATCCGAATTTATATTTTATGCTCTAGCAGTGGATGAAAACACAGATATGGCAGATACTGCCCAACTGGCAATTTTCATCCTGGGTGTTGATCATCATCATCACCTCCTCCTCCACTTCTGCCGTCAAGCGTCGTGGGGAGGAATAATTTGCGTTCCAGCGCCCGGTGGGCGGCACTGGATAGTGTCATTCCGTGTGGCTGTACAATGTCTTTAATGTCGTCAATCCATTTTCTTCTTGGACGTCCTCTTGGTCTCGTCGCAGATGATCTTTGACGTAAGGCCAGTGGTGGTAGTTGCTGGTGTTGCATTCTAACAACATGGCCAAACCACTTGATCTTCTGTCTTTCAATAAATGTGGCACTGGGTGTTGATCCCACAGTCTGCCTGATAATAGCATAATAGTTGACATCCATTTTAAAAAGACAGAAGAATTAGCGGCGCTGTATACACCTAACGACACGACTAAGTTACGAGATTTGTTAGAAGCAGTTACATCGACATTGAATTGCTTTTTGTTACAAGCAGTTACATCGACATTGAATTGCTTTTTGTTACAACTTAACAACCTATCTGGCTTAACAACGGATGGTGCCCCAGCAATGGTTGGGAAACCCGAAGGTTTAGTAAAATTGATTGAAAACGAGGCCTCCAAAGTCGGTAACACTTCAATGCTAAATTTTCATTGCATTAATCATCAGGAGAATTTATGATCGAAAGCCCTCAAAATGAGTCATGTCATGAAAGTGGTCGTCAAAATAGTATTCTTCATGAAGTAGAACGGGTTGAATCACCGTCAGTTCCAAGAATTTCTAGTCTTTGGACTCAGATTATCATGACGTTACATTTTATGCAAAAGTAAGATGGCTGACCCGTGCCAAATTGTTGAAAAGAGTGTTTGATTTGCAACACGAAATACGATCATTCTTTGCAAGCAAGTCGAAAAGTATCCCAGAGTTTGAAGACAAAGAGTGGGTTTGCGACTTTGCATTTCTGGTCGATATAAATAGCCACCTAAATGACGTTAGTATTCATCTACAAGGGAAAGGTAAATTAATTAACAAGATATATATATATATATTTTTAGTTTACATTAAACCAGGCAAGCGTTTGAGCACGATCTCACCTACCGGGAAGCGACTATGTGGTCGAAGTTATAGCACGCTTGCTTATTTACTTTAATTAATAACAACAATAAAAAAAACATTAGTTGCGTGGCCCGGCAGGAAATATTATTTCCGAAATTTGGCCCGCCTGCTGAAAAGGTTGGCCACCCCTGATTTAAACAGTAAAGCTTGACACAAGAGGTGCTCCATGTCGGCTGCAATTCTAAGGTACATCTTAACCAGGAGCCCCTTGTACCTGTGATATATGAATGGCAGTGGCAATTATATTCAAGCAAATGACAGGTGTACCGGCTATACAGCAAATAATGGCTCGCATGGAATTTTATATAGGTTCTAGCTTAACAGCTTCCTCTGTGACCAAGTGGCAATAAACACATATCACCGTTCCCGTCATAAGACCTCTGCAGACGATTTAGAAACAGGCTGACTGGCTTTTATTTCGATGGGATGGGCATCGATCGTTCAAAAAGCAATTGCAAACTACTGGAGTTGCCCAATAACACCCACAAAATCCACAGGACATTCCATTGTCTTAAACGCCTACCGTCTTCAATATTGAGTTGCTATTGAATATATCTATTTGTTTACCTTTATTTCTAATCGTTGTGTAATACTCTACAATAACATTTATTTTCAAAGGTGGATATAATCTTTTTAGCTGAATAGCTAAATCGCAGCTTCGCTTATATATGCTCCCCAAATGAATAGGCATTTTGAAAGTATGTTGTTTTATACGTTAAAATCTACCCATCCATCTATTCATCCACCCATCCATCAATTCATCCATCCATCTATTAGCACTAGCGCACTCACCCACGCACAAGCATGCACACAAGCACACACACACTCAAGACTGAACACCCACATCTACTTAACTACCAAACTGCTTGCCTGTATGCACACACACAGAAATGCATGCCGACAGACAGACAGACAGACAGCCAGCCAGCCAGGCAGGCAGGCAGGCAGGCAGGCAGACAGGCAGGCAGGCAGGCAGGCAGGCAGGCAGACAGACAGAAAGACAGACAGACAGACAGACAGACAGACAGACAGACAGACAGACAGACAGATAGACAGACAGACAGACAGACAGACAGACAGACAGACAGACAGACAGACAGACAGACAGACAGACAGACAGACATAGTCAAAGGCAACGATATTTGCTTCTTGTGTTGATGGGGGATTCCAGAAAAGACAGTAAACAATGGAAGCAGCACTCGATCTAGAGGATAAATATAACAAGTCCCAAGTCTTACAATAAATTGCATAAATGTTAACAGAGAGAGAGAGAGAGAGAGAGAGAGAGAGAGAGAGAGAGAGAGAGAGAGAGAGAGAGAAAGAATAAACTGAGATACCTGGGAATTGCTTTTGATAGAAGCCTGTCCTTCAAGGAGCATGTGGAATCAATCAGGAGTCAGTCAAGGAGCATGTGGAATCAGCTGTTATGAGAAGGGAGTCGGTGCGCTAAAGGTCATGGCAGCAATGGACATGGAGCAAAGAATGTTGGTCACACTCTATCAACATCTGATTCTCTCTGATTCTTGTTTGAGATAAAAGAAATTAAGACACCTGGCACTGTGTGTATTTGTATATGTGAGTGTTTATATATATATATATATATATATATATATATATATATATATATATATATATATATATATATATATATATAAACACTCACTGGTCCTCCAGGTTGGGGGTTGAAGCGTGGGATTAACATCCCCACCTTTGTAAAAACCTTTCTTTGTTACGAAACAAATACATGAGCCTCGATATCGGACTGACTTATCTGGACAACGACCTTGGAACGTTAAAGGACTTTTGAGATTTGGAACATGGAATGTACGGACACTATATCGAGCTGGAGCGGCCGAAGAACTAACCCGGGAGCTGGGTGAATATCAAATGGATATAACAGCAATTCAAGAAATAAGGTGGCCAGGAGAGGGTACTTTAGAGCAAAATGGAATGATTATAATATATGGAGGAAACACCCAAAATAAACATGAATTAGGAACAGGATTTGTCATCAAAAAAGAGTTATGGGGGAACGTTTTAAACTTTAAAGCTTTTAATGACAGGATTAGTAAATTACGAATAAAAAGTAAATGGAAAAATATAACGATGATTAATGTACATGCACCTACTGAAGAGAAAGAAGATGATATTAAAGAAGACTTTTATAATGATCTGGAAGATGTCATAGAAGAAACCCCCAAACAGGACATCCTGATTGTGCTGGGAGACTTCAATGCAAAAATAGGCAGAGAGCAAACTAATAAAAAAGTGGCCGGTATGGAAAGCCTACATACAACTTCAAATGATAATGGATGGAGAGTCATCAACCTGGCAGAAGCCAAAGGACTGCAGATTAGCAGTACCAGACTACAAAGAAAGGATATACACAAACAAACTTGGAAATCATGTGACAAGAGAACCTATAATCAAATAGATCACATTTTAATTAACAACAGAAATGCATCAAACATACAGCAAGTCAGAAGTTATAGAGGAGCTGAGTGCCACAGTGACCACTTCCTCGTTGGAGCAAAATTTAAAATAAAACTTAAGAGAGCTTTCTATACTAAATTACAAAGATTACACCCAACATATAACAGAGAAAAACTGCAAGACATTACAGTCAAAGAGAAATTTACAGATGAAATAAAATGTAAACTTGAAACTCTGCAAAACCCTTTTTAGGAAAGCGTTGACCAAACTTGGTTGAACATCAAGAATACAATTCAGTCTACCGCAGAAGAATGTCTCGGTGTGTTAACCACGCATAGAAAGAACAGATGGTTCAATCAAAAATGTGAAGAAGCAGTCATTAGGAAGAAGAATGCCAGACATGTATGGTTAAATGACATCAATAACATCCAAAAGGAAGAGCATTATAGAAATGAATGTAAAGAGGCTACAAAAATAGTCAGACAGCAGAAGCGAGAATATATGAGTAATATAATCAAAGATATGGAAACTAATCACCAGAAAAATGAATCCAGAAAATTTTTTAAAGAACTGAAGTCAATGAAACGAGGGCACCAACAAAACATATATGGTTTAAAAGACAAAAATGGGAATATGATAAATACCAATGAGGAAATGTGCAACACATGGAAAGAATATTTTATTGAATTACTAAATTGTGAAGCTCCAAGTCACATTTTCCCACAGGAAGAGGTTCTAACATGCGAACCACAAATTGAAGAACCTACATTTGAAGAAATCCTATATGTAATCACACGACTTAAAAACAATAAGGCAACTGGGACTGATGGAATTGCTGCTGAATTTATAAAGGCAGGTGGCCATGCATTACATCTAAAGCTATACGAACTAATAATAAAAATCTGGAGGACAGAAGAATTACCCCATGACTGGAAAGAGTCATTATTGATACCTATCTTTAAGAAAGGAGACAAGTTCCAATGTGGAAATTATAGAGGAATATCACTACTGTCCACAAGCTATAAGATACTATCCGCAGTATTACTAAATAGACTAAAACCATATTCAGAAGACATATTAGGTGACTACCAGGCGGGTTTTAGACAAAACAGATCAACAATAGATCAGATATTTATCTTACGACAAATAGCCGAGAAACATTGGGAATATAAAAGAGATCTCCATAACATTTTTGTGGATTTTAAAAAGGCTTATGATAGTGTCCATAGGAATAGTCTATGGAATGCTATGCAGGAATTTGGAATACCAAGGAAGTTAATCAACATGAGCAGACTATGCATGGAAGATACTTATAATATAGTAACATATAAAGGCAGGAAATCAGACCCCTTCCAAATAACATCTGGCTTGAAACAGGGTGATGCACTATCGCCGCTACTCTTCAATCTGGCTCTAGAGAAAGTTGTAAGGAAGGTAAAGGAGGAATGTGATATTGGAGGAACATCCAAGCTGCTTGGTTATGCAGATGATATAGATATTATAGGGCAAAGTGAACAAAAGACATTGGAAATATTGACTCACTTAAAGGGAAAAGCCCAACAGATGGGGCTGGATATCAACCAAGATAAGACAGAATATATGGTAATTTCAAGAGACGGAATGGCTAGAAACTCTGGCCACATACAAATAGATAATATGACCATTAAAAGAACGGAAACATACAAATACCTGGGTACAATCTTCAACTGCTCCAACATCATAAGGGAAGAAATACAAACTAAAATCAACTCTGGAAATAAGATATACTATGCACTACAACATCTACTAAAATCAAAGGCGCTATCTCGTAACACCAAAATCACAATATACAAAACACTGATCAGACCAGTTGTGCTGTATGGCTCTGAAACCTGGAGTACAACGAAAGGAGACGAAGCCTTGTTACAAACATTTGAGAACAAAATTTTAAGACGCATCTTTGGACCCATTAGGGATACACAAAGTGGAGAGTGGAAAAGAAGAAGTAACAAAGACATTTATGATCTGTTTAAGTCCCCGCTAATCACTGGTATCATGAAGGCTAATAGACTACAATGGATGGGGCATATAGAAAGAATGGAAGATAATAGGGAAACAAAACTCGCTTACAATCAGGAAATAAATGACCGTAGACCCCGGGGTAGACCAAGAAGGCGGTGGAGAGATAATACATGTACAGACCTACAAGCACTTGGAATCAACGACTGGCAAGAGAAGGTCCACCAGAGAGACGAATGGAGACAAAGAACCTCAATGGCTCGGAACGCTGAAGAAGAAGAAGATATATATATATATATATATACAACGGATTAACGTAGATGCACACACAGATGTGCCTGCCTGTGTATCTGTTTGTCCGTATGTTAATCCGTTATATATATATATATATATATATATATATATATATATATATATATATATATATATATATATATATATATATATATATATCACACGTCGTTCTTGATAATATTATCACGAATTTCTTAAGATGGTAGGTTCATGATATTGTCGTGTGATGGTCGTTGTCTATGTAACGATACTCATGGTGTGTCAATGGAGATATCTTACTGTCTTGCAATATAACTCACCCCCGAAGTGCATGTTCACCAGTCTTTAAACAAGATTCCGTTGGCGCACATAATCCTTTATTACAGAAATAAGACGGACAGACGGAACATGTTAATACATCCAGAAAATAATGTAATCCATAGAATATACATATCCTCCTCACAATTTAACCAACACACATCAATGCCTTCTCAAGCCTGCTTCATATCGAATTCACAAGACATTTAGTCCAACTACTATCCACGGTTGGATCTCCTACAATACAACCCACACATTGGGTCGGAGCCACTGCTCAACTATGCAACCCACTCTGGGTTTAGGCCCTCACTCCCTATAGAACCCACTCTGGTTCAGGCCTGTCTTCACAACTCGGAGAAACACACAACACCGTTGTCCGTGGACTACCGACTCCTTCGGTATCTCAAACTCAACTCCCTTGAAACGACTTGCCCCGCAGTCGGTCTCTTCTCTCACTGACTTTTCAGTCTCCTGACTTCACACAACACACAATTCTCTTTCGCCCCATCCGCCCTAGCAGTTTTTCCTCTACCCTCACTATTTTATTTCTCAGGACTGGCTGTTTTCTCATAGCCAGGTCAGTCACTTTACTGTCCCCCACTTTCATCTCCATTCTTTCTCATGCCCGGTCACTCACCTCAATGTCAATGACCACAGGCATGTGTCACTACCCCACCCTCAAAAGAAAACATCGTTTTCAAATGTTGGGAGACTAAAACTTATTAAATATGTGACCCAGACACTTTGCCTGGGTAGTCGTAAGTATAAATCCAACTTACTCTAGCTACCAGACTAAATAATACAACAAATGCTCATAGTACACTCCCATATTCCCCACACATAAATACAACCATCTTTCTATCTTGTGTACCAATGCACGAACTAATACATCACATAATAATAATACATCATAGAAAAGCATTATACTTATGTACCCACAGGTCTATTAATATCTTTAAGAAGACACAAGCTATTTGTGTACCGACCATACATCAGGTAGTTCTTTTCTTGCATCAACCCACCTCTGATTCCTGTCGATGCTGTGTCTACCTTTCACGTACCCATGACTCATGGTATCTCTACAATTACAACATCTGTTTGCTATCCCTAGCCCTGGGTCAGTAATGTCGCGAACACTATTTTGACCTGACTCAACTTTCCTATCTGCATATTGCACCGTTACACTTGCGTCTCTGTTTAGTCTGAACTTTTTATTCAATCTTGGCCCATATATCTGGCACCTTTCTTTCTGCTGCATACGCCTTATGCCTATGTGCCCTGCACATGCACTATCCTGAGCTGTTCTAGTATATCGGTCTCTATGTGATAAAGGTACTGCTACTTGCTCACGTGCAGTTCTGCTATCTGAAAACCTGCGAGTGAGAACATTGTTCTTTCTCTCTAAGCACCATCTACCCTTCCCTGGCTGACTATTTTCAACTCTACTACACCCTTGGGAACATTTGTTCAGAGTAGTATCTTGTCTCTGGGAGCCACTAGCACTATATTTGGGATCCATTCTCATCTGCTCATCTGTACTATCCTTGTCCTGAGTTCCTGTGTCTACTTCAAGTGCCACTTCTACCTAAGCTATACTGTCTAATTTAGGTTCTCTTGTGGTAACTACCTCATTACTGCTTACACTATATTTTTCGTCCCAATAAACTATTTCCTCTTCTGTACAATCTTTAACTCCTATAACATTTCCTATGATCAAATCAGCCACTGGTGAGTCCAAAACACACGCTGTCACTCTTCCAGTGATATATGGTGTTTTTACTGTTATTATGGCTAATGGGTAGAACTCTACTGTGCCGTTAAATGTTATGGATCTAATCTTTTTCCCTGTATAATCCGAGGGATGCACTAAACTCTTTTTCACCCCGATGGACGTACATCCGGAATCCCTAATTGTTAACGCTGGCCTATCATTAACAACCCCATGATGCATCTTCAGACTTCCTCCTTCATGTACTGCTGATCCTGCTTTAACTGTGTGACCGCATATTAGAACTGGCAGACTGTCTTTTTCAAAAAGAGGTTTGCACCCACCACAATCTTCATTGTTCAGCGTCTCAATTACTTGCGCTGCATTTGAGTGCTCTGTTTCTCTCATCCTACATTGATGGCAGACATGTCCCTTCTTTCCACATTTGAAACAGATAATTTCCCTTTTACTGCTGTTCGTTGGTCCATCTGATGGTTGTGCATCACACTCTGCTGCCTTGTGTCTCCAGCTCCCACAATTCCAACATCCGGCATAATTTGGACGTCTCTGGAAATTCCCTCTTCTATATGGGTACCGTCCTACTCTACCAACATGGTTGCCACGGAACCCATTATCTTGAGACTCTTGTTGTTCATACTTCTGTGTTGAATCCACACTTTTCGATCTTGGTCTAATAACTGGATTCTGGTCCTGTTTAGTGTACGCTGCACAGACTATTTCCTCACTCATTAGTTTCCCAATAGAACTGTTAGGATGTGCAGTCATATAGTTTTGCCCTAACTGAGACATTGTGTCTATGTCCTTTGGCTTCCGTTCCTCAAAGAACGCCACTAAATTAGAATTGCATGCAGATACTACCTTGTCTCTTAACATTAGATCTACTAATTTATTAAAATCTTTCCCTACTTCTGCGAGCTCCAACCATTTGTTAAATGTGTTCTTTACTGTGTTAACAAAGTCTGTGAAATCTTGATTTGTCTCTGGCACTAACTGTCTAAACTTTGTCCTATATCCATGCTCAGTGAGTTGGAACTTTGTGAGGAGACGCTGACGCAAAATAGTGTAGTTGTTTCTTTCTTCCACAGGTAAATTGAACATGGTGTCTAGTGCCTTACCCGTAAGAAACTCGCCAAGTCGCATCGCATACTCTGTTTCTGGAATGCCTAATGTTTTTACAGACGATTCGAATCTCCCAAGATAGGATTCAAGGCAATCCCGGTCCGTAAAATATGGCAGTTTTAATCTCTGTGACGACTGCAATGGTCTTCTGCTTTCCTCACTTTGACCTTTCGAAGATAGTTCTAGTTTTCTTAACTCGATTTCAGTTTGCATCTGACACTTGATCTTCTCTTTCTCAATTTCCATTTCAGCTAACTTTACTTTCTGTAGACGTTTGTTTTCCATTTCAGCTAGTTTTACTTGTGTCTCTTCCTGTAGACGCTTGTTTTCTATTTCAGCTAACTTTACTTCCTGTAGACGTTTGTTTTCCATTTCAGCTAGTTTTACTTGTGTCTCTTCCTGTAGACGCTTGTTTTCCATTTCAGCTAGTTTTACTTGCGTCTCTTTCTCTTCCTGTAGACGCTTTGCCTCGCGTTCATTATGCCTCTCCTCTCTTTCCGTCTGTTTTTGTTCTTTTGCTTCGGCATACTCCTGTAACTCTTTACCTTTCAGGCCTATTCGTTCACCTGCTTCAATATAGTCCATTAAAGTAGGCATCTTGTACTTGCGGACACGTTGCTGTCTGTCAGCCAACTATAAATGTAAAGACTCTGCTACTAGTCCTTTGTGTGCCTTCAATACGTACACTACCACTCCTTGTGCACGTAACTTCGTAGTGCTAAAATATCACTCTGTATTCACCCAGTCACTCTTTAAGCACTAGGTAGTGAGGGGGGAAGTATCACCTATACTCCCTCGTATATATATATATATATATATATATATATATATATATATATATATATATATATATATATATATATATATGACCACAAGTTCATAAACAATTTCTGGAAATATTGTTAAACATACATATACATACATATACAAACTGATGAATGATAACACTAAGTGATAATCTATCAAACGCTAGACTCACAAGCTGAGTACACGAAGACGATGATCACAAAGAAATAACCCACAGTAACAACCACAAGCTTGTGTAGGGACACCCACAGTGCGCGTAATATAAACTGACTCAGATACCACTAGATAGTAGACACGACAAAAGTTCACAATAATAACATATATCCGAACACAGCAAATATCATATGCAAATATTATGAACAGAAAGAGAAACAAAAACAATTTATAGCATCAACATATACACAAATCTGACGTCAGACAACTCGGCTCTAGATATTGGTTAAGACTATTCCAATGTCACTGCACGACCCGTTAACTCATTAACGTTTTTCTTACAAAAATATCGTAAGCACCCGAAAGAAAATAAATTTGTGTGCTGTCTCCCGACTCTCAAGAAACAACCCAAAAATCCCCTACACCTGACAAACACTGGACCACATACAAGTAATTGCGTAACAGCCGAACACAATATTTATAAGACCACAAACGATAACGACAGTTAAGACGATGAGAGAGCAAACAAAATGTCCAACTGGTTGGCCGATAAATATTTCCGTATTAATCCGTCGCCAAAAGTTCTTATTTTGCTGTTATAGTTTTTACTAATTTTTCACAATCTGCTGAAGATGTCTATGACGCTAGATTCCAAACGACTTATTAATTCGTTGATTGGTTACTTCATTTTGCGTTACGATCACCAGTTCCAACTGTCAGAAACGTTGACGGTAAATAGTAATTATCCAAAGTGTTCTTTCGATTGTCGTAAGAATTGAAGATGATGGTAATTATCCCAAAATGTTCTGGATTGCCGTTTAAAGACAAAGTTCAAATGAAAAATTGGCCGCAAATGCCGAGTGCTATAACCCTGTACCGTCAGTTCTTTTTGGCAACTGTATGCACCCTTTGTGTGCGGTGATGACACGTTAAAATTGTTCGCTCATAACAGAATAATGATGACAAAGGGCTTGAACAAAGTCGAAACATAAAGTCTGGCTTTCTTTCAAAACAACCTTGTTTTGTTCATTCACAATGAGTCATCTTGACCACACTAGGCCGTGGAAATTTTCCTGAGTACCTTTCCTCCTTCCACCCCCAACTCACAATGTCACCTCAATTTCTCTTTATCCCTCTCAGTGAAAAATTCCTCCGTAAAAACAGTTTGCACACAAACTTGACAGCCCCACCCGGCTGCTATATTAACTCCGTGGAAAATAACACATTCCACTGCTGCCCTAGCACGGCTGTGGTAGGGGTTAACGTAACTCTCCCCCGTACCTGGACGCTGGTGTCTCCACCCGTCCTATTAACTGCGTCGAAAAATCTTGACCAGTCAACTTGCGACAACACAGTGCGTTCCCTCGCACACACACACAAAATTCTCACCACGCACAGGATGTTGTGACGAAATTGCTCGCTGTCTTCAATCTTTGATTCAATCCTGTCAAACACACACTAGGACTGACCGCACTTGTTGCAAACACCGTTTTGTCCCCGCGACATTTCCTCTGTGCTGTCCGTGACCAAACACCCCTGCTACTGCAATCGACTCTCCCGGCCGATTTGTGCTGCGTTAATTCTCCTGGCGCCCTGCCTCGTCTGTTTACGTGTGCTGACCGTCGTTAATTTACCTGTAGTGAACCTGACGTGAACTGACTGCTCGCCTGTGACCTCCGCCGCGCATTTTCCCCGCGCGCTGACAGTTTTTCTTCGATGTGGCGTCTTACACACACAAAAGAGTTGCTGTTAATCTCTTGACGCAGTACTGTCTAAATTGATGGAACGAAGTCACCCGATAATAACTCCTCTCTCAGCGAAGAGCCCACAAATATCCCAGAATGACACCAATGTCTATAATTCAATGGGTTTCTTGATCGGACGAGCTCTCAGATGATCAATATATCCCCGTCGTCCTTGACCGGAGGAGATCCCAGAATGTCACACGTCGTTCTTGATGATAATATCACGAAGTTCTTAAGATGGTAGGTTCATGATATTGTCGTGTGATGGTCGTTGTCTAGGTAACGATACTCATGGTGTGTCAATGGAGATATATTACTGTCTTGCAATATAACTCACCCCCGAAGTGCATGTTCACCAGTCATTAAACAAGATTCTGTTTGCGCACATAATCCTTTATTACAGAAATAAGACGGACAGACGGAACATGTTTATACATCCAGAAAATAATGTAATCCATAGAATATAAATATCCTCCTCACAATTTAACCAGCACACATCAATGCCTTCTCAAGCCTGCTTCATATCGAATTCACAAGACATTTAGTCCAACTACTATCCACGGTTGGATCTCCTACAATACAACCCACACATTGGGTCGGAGCCACTGCTCAACTATGAAACCCACTCTGGGTTTAGGCCCTCACTCCCTATAGAACCCACTCTGGTTCAGGCCTGTCTTCACAACTCGGAGAAACACACAACACCGTTGTCCGTGGACTACCGACTCCTTCGGTATCTCAAACTCAACTCCCTTGAAACGACTTGCCCCGCAGTCGGTCTCTTCTCTCACTGACTTTTCAGTCTCCTGACTTCACACAACACACAATTCTCTTTCGCCCCATCCGCCCTAGGGGTTTTTCCTCTACCCTCACTATTTTATTTCTCAGGACTGGCTGTTTTCTCATAGCCAGGTCAGTCACTTTACTGTCCCCCACTTTCATCTCCATTCTTTCTCATGTCCGATCACTCACCTCAATGTCAATGACCACAGGCATGTGTCAATATATATATATATATATATATATATATATATATATATATATATATATATATATATATATATATATATATATATATACAAAGGATTAACGTACGGACAAACAGATACACAGGCAGGCACACGCGAACATTCACTCACACACTAAACACATAATTCATAACATATTTCACATAAACTTAGCATATTATTTTTTTTTTATTTAAATGAAGACACAAACAATATATTACACGATTTATTGCCTGATATATTTTGCTGCATCTAGTCGGATGCAAACTGCACAAATCACACAACATTAACTAAAGTAAGAAGATTGAAACCATAGAGCCTGTGAATGCTGTTTATTATCTGTCGTTTTGCGGATATGGGTGTATATGGCTGTTTCAGTAAGGGTGATAGTTGATATGTAAGTGAACTAGCTTTTTGCTATCTGATTTCGATTTCTTTGTCCAATATGCCATCTTCTGTGATCATACTTCCAAGATATTTGAATTCTTTAACTTATTTCACAGTTGTGCTACTTATATAGATATATACTTTGTGGGCCCAGCGATCTGCTAACTTGCATTACTTCGTTTTTGTGAGTGCCCAATTCTTAACCCTTTCAAAATAAAGTTTTGTTGTTGTTGTTGCTGCATGTTGAACTCAGATTATTAATATGATTTTGTAGTCTGCCCTTATCGTTATAAAACAGACACTGATCATCTGCAAATAGAAGTTCATTTGTTTCCTGTGGAATAGTTGTTTCATCTGGAGTAAAGAGTTCTAAATTTTCTGAATCTGTTCTGTCAAGACTTGCTTGTTTGGATATTCTGTCCATGTAGACATTAAATAGCAGAGGAGAGATCACACGTCCCTGTCTCACTCTTGTATTGACTGTGAACATATCTGACATACCTTCTTGTGTTCTTCCTGCACTTCGGCTCGAGTGGTATATATATATATATATATATATATATATATATATATATATATATATATATATATATATATATATATATATATATATATATATATAATTTATTTTTTTTGGGGGGGGTGGGGGGGGGGGGGGGGTTGTTGCATATCCCTTTTAGGGCTGCCGTAACCTAATTATAGGAGGGTAAAGGTTATGGCTGTGCTCAGCAAGTGAACACCTGAACGTGGAAAGTTGGTACTTTCCACACAATGTGGAAACAGTTGGAACTCACTTCTCAAGTGATAGGAAGTGGGCTCGGAACAAGTCAGTCTGCTTTGATCCATCGTTCAGCATGGACATGGTAAAAAGTATACAGCGTTATGGCTCTACATTGAGCCACCCTTTTAAATCGTGATGTATGTACTGTGAATTGATCGTCGAATAAGTGGTTGTGTATTTGATAATGTTGATATTCATCTGTACAAAACATTATATATAGAATCTCATAATCAGTGTTAGAGTTAACTGCTGTTTGAGTTGGCTCCTGTAAGAGTTAACTAGTGTTCGAGTTGGTGTAATGTGTAAAGTATGTTAAAGTAACTATCAGCAAGTTATATGCTGAGAGATGACCATGGTACCGACTGCACAAGAAATGACCTACAGTCATTACTCCTAGGAAGGCGGGCGCATTTAACAAACTAGTATCAAGAGGGCAGTCAGATTATGGCAAGGGCGTTGCAGTCAACACCAGCATTTTTCAGCTGCTGTTGATGTACTAGGCAAGATTACGCTTAGTAGTTTGCCTTTGCTTTCTGAGCGACCGGCTCACATACCCAGTAAGTTACCGACGCGGCGAGAACCGCTACCAATTCTCGCGCACATCTCGTCTCTCACGAGAGTATACGAGATTACAGAGAAAGACGCTAAGCCCTAGGCCAGGGAGACCGACGAGTGGTACATGGCTATGTCATAATCATGCACACACAAACAATAAATAAATAAAATACATAAATAAATAAAATACAGAGGTTGCATGGAAGCTGACAAGGGAAACAAATGTGGACATCAGAGGACAAGCTAAACACAAGCTTTAAAAATGTGGACATGAGAGGACAAGCTAAATACCAGCCTTAAAAAGATGTCGTGTACAGGTTTGTTAGTACCAATCATTTTGTTTTGTATCGCTTCGAGGCGAAGGGGTTACGGACGCATTTCGTAATCCCGCATACCCGCGTTCGAAACACAACTGCGAACGATTTGGCAGCAAACCGTCTTGCGTTGGTTTTTTACGACATGGTATGGATGCCGGTCGTTCAGAAAGCAATGGAAAACTACTGAAGGCAAACTTGCCAAGTGATCACAACAGCAAAACATGCTGGTGTTGACAGCAACGCCCTGCAAAGGTTATGTAACTAACTTTATTTTATTTTAATACAAGGGAAATAATTGCATCTAGGTTGAAGTCATATTTCGGTTTTAGCAATCAAGGGCAACAATTATAGATTTCACTATATTTGTACTGACAGCTATTTTGCAAGAGAAGTGTATATTTATTCCTGTAACAATTTTATACATATTCTGAAATGTATAAATTGAATTCTACCATCATAAAAGCTATATAGAGTTTTGAATATTATTTGAAATTGTAGGCACCAAATTGTTGTATAATAAATATTGTTTAATAAATTGTTTATTTCTTTATCTGTTAGGCCGCGTCTGTGTAAACAACAGCGTAGTTACTCTGGTTTCTCTTCACAACGTTTAAATCTTTCTCCCAACAGCCAGACGTATACTGAATATATCCGTGGACAAGTATACGCACGTTAAAAAAAAAAAAATTAACTAAAGATATGTAGGGCACACATCAACAAAGCATGAACGGTAACTATCTCTGGGTAGTGTAGTGTACAAACAGTTAGACGCTTCCCTACCGGCCCATTAGTCTTGGGTTTAGATCCGCATTTTACAAACGAACCTGGACTCCCAGCCAAAATATCACAATGAAGTGCCTTGTCGGCTGGCATGGGCGACGACATGGATCAATTAATGTGTTGACTCCCTTCTGTTCCATGACACAAGACTCACGAATTCTTCTCTCGCTGTCTTCCTCTGTCTCTCTCTCTTTCCACAAATCTATCCGGTTCTCACATGTTCCAGTGTTTGTCGTCTAATAATATGGCCAACAAATTATGACTGCCTCCTGCTTATGTTTGTGATAAGTTGTCTTTGCGACTTAGTCTCCCTCAAAGTGTCTAGATTGCTCAGTTTGGCTGCTTTATGAATTTTCCGAATTCTTTTATAGACTATAAAACCACATCTCCAAAGCCTTTTCCCCGTATATTTTTAGTTATCACCCGCCCCACCCCCCGTCCCCGAATTCGCAGTTGTGTATGCAAGACTGGTTCCCCATCTGCTGTGTGTCCACAGTGACGAGGTAGAGGGGCTTGCGCGTTCCAATGACCTCAAGAGCTATGCCGACGGTAGAACAGCTACTGGTAGGGCCACCCATGTCGGACAGCTCAAGGGAGAGGGACCAGACCAAGTGACACACAAACCTGCTGCCTTGTAGGTAGACTGGGGACAGTCAAAGGCTAGGGAAAGCACCCCGAACAAATGCTTGTCGAAATCAGATCTACTGAGCCACAGGCTTGACAAAGCAGTGTAACGTAACTTAATTCATGATGTCACAAATTACAATTAATCGTTATGGTGCTAATCCCGCGAAGTCCCATCAGGCGGTGATAGTGCCGGGCCCCCTGCCTCGATGGGGTCCACCCAAGACTACTGGTGGTCACCTTCCCCTGTGCTGTGGAGTCAAGTCACAGAGGAGTAGGTTAAGAGCTATTGACCAAACACCCCGGACACTCAACATACTACAGTGGAATGCCGAAGGAGTTTATAACAAGAAAGTCTCCCTAACACAGCGTCTTCATAAAGATAGAATAGACGTGGTATGCATTCAAGAGACACACCTCAACGCCAATCGCATATTTTCAGTCAGGGGATATCAGGCCACAAGCTTCGACCGCGAAGGACACAAAGGAGGAGGTCTAATACTTACACGAAATACAATACCTTGCAGCGAAGTATCTGTGATCTCTGACAACCAAACAGAAATTATAGGTGTTGATATCATGATAAAGGACGTGAAAATAAGAATTTACAATCTGTATAGCCCGGCAGATAAGGATCTTACACTCTCAAAAATGAAAATAACTGACACAAATTGCATTATTGTTGGAGACTTTAATAGCCGTTCAGAAAGATGGGGATCCCCAGATACTGACAAACGAGGAGATGAAGTGGAGGACTGGGAAATAGACTCAAATCTCCATCTACTCAACAAAGCGGATGACACACCGAGCTTCTACTCCAGAAGATGGATTACCACTTCTACTCCAGACTTAGCTTTCTGCACAGGAGACATCCTCCACAAAATCGATCGCCATGTGCTTGACCAATTAGCAGGTAGTGACCACAGACCAATCAAGCTTGTAATGAATATGGAGTATGTTCCACAGGAGCAAAAGCCTTTGCCCCGCTGGAATTACAAACGAGCGGTTTGGGACAGATTTGCCATACTAACAGACAAATATTGTGAAAACATAAATACACGATATGGCAACATGAAGCAAATGGGGGAAAGTCTAAACAGAGCAATAATACAGGCTGCCACTGAGTCTATTCCAAGAGGAGCGAGGAAAAATTACAAACCATACTGGACTTAAGAACTACAAATTTTGGAGGACAAAGTTGAAGATGCCAGGAAGACCGCAGAGAGAGAATAAACAACTGAAGCGAACATCTCTCTCAAAGCCATCTCAGCAAAATATAAAAGAACAGTAAATCAAACAATAAGATATTGTTGGAGGGAAAAAACAGAAAACCTGAATTGTGACAGGGATGGAAGCATACAATGGAAACTAGTGAAAGCCATGAATAATGAAGGACCTAGAAACAAACAAATAACAATTAAACAAGGAAATGCAGAAAAATGAAGAAAGCAATCAAAGATAAACAGATACATCATAGTAATACAGAGACAGCAGCAGAATATATGATGGCAAATCTAACAATGGCAGAAATGGAACAGGCAATGAATACCCTAAAAAAGAAGAAATCACCAGGAAAGGATGGAATCACAAATGAAATGCTAATAGGACTAGGCACTAAGGCAAAAAAGAAACTACTAGCAGTCCTAAATTACAGCTGGAAGAGGGGAATAGTCCCACAGGCATGGAAGGAAGCTATACTAATACCAGTCCCAAAGAAAGGAAAAGACCTGGAAGAACCATATGGATATCGACATATCAGTCTACTTAGCTGTGTAGGAAAATTAATGGAACGCATTGTCAATGGCAGGCTAACATGGCATCTGGAAGAAAACCAACTCTTAACACCACACCAAGCAGGATTCAGAAAGTACAGATCCACTGAAGATCAAATAACCTATTTAGCTCAGGAAATAGAAGATGCCTTCCAAGAGAAAAAGCACACACTAGCAGTCTGGATAGATTTAGAAAAAGCATTTGATAAAGTATGGAAGGAAGGACTGAAAGTAAAACTGCAAAAAATGCATGTTTGTGGGAAAATGTACAAATGGGTCAACCACAACCTTGAGAACAGAACTGCCAGAACAAAAGTACAAGGACAAACCAGCAAAATGATGCTGTTGGAGCAAGGTGTCCCCCAAGGAGGAGTTCTTTCACCAACATTATTCCTAGCATATATAAACGACATCACGGAAAATTTTCCAGCCAGATTACACACATCATTCTTTGCAGATGACCTAGCCATGTGGACATCTGAAGAATATATTAGTACAGCTAAAAGCAGAATACAACAAGCCCTATTAGCACTAGAGGACTGGTCAAAATCATGGCTAGTGAAGATAAGTGAGGAGAAAACAACATGCAAAGTGTTCTCCCTCTCAAATAAAACTCAGCAACCTAAGCTGGTGCTGAATGGAAAAATATTGCACCATGAAGAAAATCCAAACTATCTAGGAGTCACCTTTGATCGTCGCCTCACATGGAAAACACAGGTTGAGAAAAATCGAACAAGAGCAAGGCAAAGAATGGCAATCATGAAAAAGCTTGCTGGTACAACGTGGGGAGCAAATGAGAAAGTTCTCAAGAAGTTATATACTGGACGGGTGATGCCAGTACTGGAATATGGCATTGCAGCTTGGGCAACAGCAGCTAAGTCAAACTGTAACAAAATAAGTAGATTTCAAAATCAAGGAATGCGAATAATAACTAGAAGCCTGAAGACAACGCCTATTAATGAACTAGAAAAGATCACTTGTTTACAACCAATGCAGGATAGAAGAGATAGCAGAGCCCAGCAACAAGCTGAAAAATTTAGAAGATTGACAGACCACCCTATGTATAAAAGGTTTAGTGGTTTTGGAAAGGGAAGACTGAAGCGTAGCAACTTTGTAGAAACTGGAAAACGAAAGATTAGGGCAGATCCTATACTTAACATATCAACAGTCAAACACATTTACAATGCACACAAGTTCCCAGCTTGGAGACATCAGCAACTGCCTGAGATGATAGAAAACATTCCTGGTATTGAGAAAAAGAACACTCAGCATGAAACCGAAAGAAGAGAAATAACCCTAAACTACATAAAAGAACATTACCCAGTCAGCAATTGGACCCATGCATATACAGATGGATCAGCCAAAAATTCCATAGAGAATAGAGGATGAGGAATTCTCCTAAATTTAATAAATGGAGTGGAAAAAAAACACATTAGTGGCATCTGGAAAGTTTTCAAGTAACTTCAAAGCGGAGGTAGAGGCTCTGAAAACTGCAGCAGAAATACTCTTGATGGAGGAAAATAAAGAGAAGCAAATAGCTATCTTCACAGATGCAAAGTCAGCTGTCTCAATACTGAAGAGCAATAACAGCACAGAAATAGCCGACCTAAGAGCAGGTCTCCATAGTCTATGCCAGAAATTAAAAAAAAAGTTGTAATACAGTGGATCCCATCACATTGCAGTATACCTGGAAATGAAGAGGCTGACAGACTGGCAAAAGAGGGCGGACGACTACCACAGCCTGACATAGACATAACCTATAATGAGGCAAAGAGGTTGATAAAAAGCACTTATAGAACTAAATATGAATCAGAGCATCCAGGCCACCAGAAGGATGATGCATATTACAAACTCGACCGAAGAGAACAAGTAGCAATCTTCAGACTCCGCACAGGACATAACAGGCGAAATACCACTTGTTCAATAAACTAAAGATAGGAGATACCGATGAATGTAATTGTCGAACTGGAAAAATGACAGCAAAACATTTGCTGCAGGATTGCCCAATATATGCAGAACCAGAGAAAGATATTTTAGCCCACACCTGCTTCATTTGAGGACAAGCTCTATGGAGATATCAACAAGCTCAAGTTGACCGCAGCTTACTTTAACTACATACAGGTTAACATTTAAAGGTGTATGAAGAAGTATTCAGACTGGGTATGTCGACAGGTATGTCGATTACAAAAGCTTTCCAGAGGCATGAAATGGAATATTGCTTGGATAGCAAATCCATTACGTGGAAAGTCCGAATCGAAAGCTCACTGTGTGGGCTTCATAAAGGGTGGAATAAGTGTCCTAGTGGCACGAAATGGATTATTGCTCGGATAGCAAATCCATTACGCGGAAAGTCCGAATCGAAAGCTCACTGTGTGGATGTCATCTGCACACTGCATTCTTCTGGTTTCCGGAAGAACAATCTATGGTGAACGGAAGGCCCAATATACGGAAGTGAGGCTAAGCAGCCATGTGCAGGACGTGACGATTCCTTGGGTGAGCCCAGTGCGCTGTGTGTTGGCTCTGCAATTATGGAAGCCTCCTTGGATGGCGGGGAATGCCCATGGTCTGCCCCTGCCTTCCTTGAGGGCTGACCAGGATGTCTTTCGCTGTTCTATATGGGCCAGCTAGG
>OY992889.1:49062705-49087705 GCA_963921405.1 Cepaea hortensis | reverse complement strand
CCGATGGTGTTTCCACCTTGTCGTGGGGGGGGGGGGGGTACACCTGAAATAGTACACCTGAAATAGTACAACTAAGATACTATAATTGAAACACCACAATTAAAGAAAACTGAGATAAGATCTCCCCCGATGGTGTTTCCACCTTGTCGTGGTGGGGGAGCTTGAGTTTCTCAATGACCCTGAGAGCTATGCCGGTGGTAGCGTAGCTACCAGCAGGGCCTCCCAAGCCGGACAGGTCAAAGGGTAGAGAACAGACAAAGAGAAACACCCTGGTCCTCCAGGTTGGGGGTTGAAGCGTGGGGTTAACATCCCCACCTTTGTAAAAACCTTTCTTTGTTACGAAACAAATACATGAGCCTCGATATCGGACTGATCAGATATTTATCTTACGACAAATAGCCGAGAGACATTTGAAATATAAAAGAGATCTCTATAACATT
Source organism: Cepaea hortensis (assembly GCA_963921405.1). Lineage (NCBI taxonomy): Eukaryota > Metazoa > Mollusca > Gastropoda > Stylommatophora > Helicidae > Cepaea > Cepaea hortensis. Next base: position 49,087,265 of record OY992889.1, on the reverse strand, counting down.
TTTGTGGATTTTAAAAAGGCTTATGATAGTGTGCATAGGAATAGTCTATGGAATGCTATGCAGGAATTTGGAATACCAAGGAAGTTAATCAACATGACCAGACTATGCATGGAAGATACTTATAATATAGTAACATATAAAGGCAGGAAATCAGACCCCTTCCAAATAACATCTGGCATGAAACAGGGTGATGCACTATCGCCGCTACTCTTCAATCTGGCTCTAGAGAAAGTTGTAAGGAAGGTAAAGGAGGAATGTGATATTGGAGGAACATCCAAGCTTCTTGGTTATGCAGATGATATAGATATTATAGGGCAAAGTGAACAAAAGACATTGGAAATATTGACTCACTTAAAGGAAAAAGCCCAACAGATGGGGCTGGTTATCAACCAAGATAAGACAGAATATATGGTAATTTCAAGAGACGGAATGGCTAAAAACTCTGGCCACATACAAATAGATAATATGACCATTAAAAGAACGGAAACATACAAATACCTGGGTACAATCTTCAACTGCTCCAACATCATAAGGGAAGAAATACAAACTAGAATCAACTCTGGAAATAAGATATACTATGCACTACAACATCTACTAAAATCAAAGGCGCTATCTCGTAACACCAAAATCACAATATACAAAACACTGATCAGACCAGTTGTGCTGTATGGCTCTGAAACCTGGAGTACAACGAAAGGAGATTATATATGTATTATATATCTGCGTACATTTGCATGTATGAAGAATACACGAATCTTCGACCGTACCTCAGTGCGTCCGCCTGTCTGTTTGTCTATCTCTCCCCGTCCATGCAATTATGGGGATGATATGTCCGTGCAAGTGTGGGGATGACATGTGCATGCATGTGTGTGGATGACATGTCGGTGCATGTGTGGGGATGACATGTGCATGCATGTGTGTGGATGACATGTCGGTGCAAGTGTGTGGATGACATGTCCGTGCAAGTGTGTGGATGACATGTCCGTGCAAGTGTGTGGATGACATGTTCGTGCAAGTATGTTGATGACATGTCCGTGCAAGTGTGTGGAAATATTATTTCCCTTTGGTTTAATCATTGTCCCCAGTTGTCTCCCCCTGTCTTGACAACCAACACAGCTAGCGTCTGTCTTTGATTCCGCTGGTCCGCAAAATAACCTTGACATATTTTCTGTCTACCCAAGAATTCATAAGGTCGGCGGTGCCGTTTGATCTACCTGCCACTTGTTGTAAACAACTGCAGCTGCAAATAATACTGTCCTTATCTGTATTATCTGATTGTGACTCCACAGTAATTTCATGACAGATGGAGAAAGAGGTAGAGATAGAAAGAGAGAGGAAGAGTGTAAGACAGTGAGAGAGAGAGAGAGAGAGAGAGAGAGAGAGAGAGAGAGAGAGAGAGAGAGAGAGAGAGAGAGAGAGAGAGAGAGAGAGAGAGAAGTTAGGACAGCAGAAAGACGCAGAACCATAAGTGTGAAAAAAGGTGAAGAAGGTTTTAAAAAAGACAGCAGGATGACGACTTTAACGCACTGAGTGTGATCCAATCAGTCTCAGTCTCTCTCCACAGAGCAGCTACGTCTGCCGAAAGCGTCACACAGAGCACGAACGCAGCACCTCCAGCGACGACCCTCAAACGCACTTCATAACTAAATAAATGACTGAAATCCGAAAACAAAACTATGGCTTTCAGATCCTAAGGCGGACGAAATATCCACTTCACCACCGAGGCCACCCACCCTCAACAGAAGTGAATACAGTTAATATGAGTGGCGTTAAATGAAAACCTTAATTGTTTTTGTGTGTGAGTATATTTGGGAAAAGTACAGAACAAATGTTTCATTCTTCTATGTAATCACCACTGTGTTCAATGCAAGTCCTCCAGCACCGATAAGTGCTTGGATTCGTGAAAAAAAAAAAAAATATGCTAGTCGCGTTTGCTGTACCTCTTCATCGGACCGAAAAGTCTGTCTCAGAAGTCACACTGTTTTGAAGCTTAATACATCTCCTCATAAACTTGCTGGACTGACATGATTGCATCACCTACTCGACCTTCATTCGCCGATGAATTCCATAGGTTTCACCCCTTCACTGATCACAAAACACGGATAACTGAACGCTCTTCCTCATTGATTGGTGCTGTCGTAATAAGTGTGGTCTCTGGGGTGAGGGGAATCAATACCCACATTCTTTTAACCACATATCATTATCTTGACGATCTTCTGAATTTCTGTCCACAAAACCCCATCAGTCCTTGGATCTCTCTCTCTCTCTCTCTCTCTCTCTCTCTCTCTCTCTCTCTCTCTCTCTCTCTCTCTCTCTCTCTCTCTCTTTCTCTCTTACCACTGGATCATGCCCCCTCTCATTCTTTTCCAAAACATACTACACAAGACTAGCTTCTAACAAAATGACAAATTAATTTAATAAAGAAAAGTGTCAGGTATGTGCAAAGTGTATGTGTAGAATGTGTGTCGTATAATCTAGAGTGTATGCAGAATCAGACAGAACAGCTCAGGATCAAAGTCTGCTTCATCACAGTACCGGCTACATAACAGCACCATAGATCAAGTACAGAGGGACCTCACCAAAAGATGCGTCTCTCCGGCCAGGTGTCGACTTCCTCCAGTGGCTCTTGGATAGTCCGGATGTGTCACCGCCTCACAATTAGAGATATTAATTCAAGGGCTGCAACTCCCGCCCAAGGGATAGAAGAGAGTCACTCATAGGCAAGAGTAATCTAGAGCCTTCTCGAAGGACTGGTCATTGAGTCCATGGTTCCGTGGACACTGATGTGGCCCGCCTAATGCGGGGTCCACGAGGAACTCGGACAGAGTTACCACCCGTGTCGGATTGGGACACGTGTGGACCGGGAGAGGACAGACGGACTTCAGAGAGGCAACAGGGCCTGCCTTAGAGGGACTCAATAGATATCAATAGATATATATATACATAGGCTAGATAGTTTGCTAGACTGTTGTATGATACCTATGTGTTTGAAGTTAACTATCTGTGATATGTAATATAGCGCGGGTTTGTTAACCCACTGCGCCAACGCACTGTATATTGAAATACAATAAATGTTCGATACCATCTTGAACGAAGTTATTGTTGCCTGTATGAACCCGAGCTCAGTTACCTAGATAAGAGCAAGACGATGACAGGCTTTTTGGGGGCTAGTTTTCCGGTTTTGGCATAAAATCTATTGTGAAAGAACTATTGATTGCCATGTAAAATTACTAAATTAATTATATCACATTGATTTTTGCACCACAAATTGTTAACTTTCCAAGTTTAAATATTAGTAGCTATCTAGCAATAAAATAGAATTAATCTGAGTCCCTCAGCAGTGTCTCAGCAGTGCCTCAGCAGTGTGTCTCTCATTATTGTTATTACGATAAACTATTTTTGACATGACTGTGACATTTTTTGTCTGTTACTAATGTTTTCTCACTCTACGAGCAGATTGTTCCGCGAATAGTGGCGCGTGCAACCTATGTAACCTTTCCAACAGTGGCGAGAGTACAAGACAACATCGGCGAGTTCTGGGATTGAAAGCTAAGTTTCATATCATACCCATTGCAACTCTAAGCTGTACTTCTCACCATCCATCAATGTATCATTTTGTTTCACATTGACTTATTTGTATATTCATGACCTTGTAACCAACATAACCTTGCATTTTGATTTACAAAGTGAATAAGTAAGGGAGATAACCATATTTTCTACTCCCCAACATTTTTTCTAAGGGATTTAACTTTATAAACTGTACAAACAAGTAAAAATACAATATGTCTACCTTAGATAAATGTATAGAGCAAGGTATCAAATTAGGTTATAAAGAAGACAAACTGTCAGAATGGGCACAGAAAACGCACGCTGAAAACATTGCCCGTGAAGAAAGAGCGATTGAACGAGAAGAAAGACAAAAGCAAGTGCAGGCAGAAGAAAAGAAAATGCAAATTGCAGCAGACGAAAAGAAAATGCAAATTGAGGAAGAAGAGAGGAAAATGAAATTACAGGCTCAAGAAAAACAAATGGAGCTTGAGGCGGCGGCCAAACAAGCCCAATTGAATGCCGATACACAAATAAAACTAAAACAGATGGAGATTGAGTCCAACGCAGAAATATCTGTTAATAAGCTAAAAAGCAAAGAGGAGGAACAAAAATATAACAAGTATAAAGGCCTCGTGAAGGCGTTCTGCTCAGGAGATTCCATCAGCGCCTACTTGGAAAATTTTGAGTGTTTAATGTCTTACCATAAGATCATAAAATCAGATTGGGCATTTATTTTGATGAGAAACTTAGCTCTTGAACCTTTAAAAGTAATAGAGACAGTGCCACAGGAAATGCGAAAAGACTATGACTACTTAAAACAACGCATTCTCCAACATTTTTCTTTAGATACTGCAGGTTACCAACAACAATTTGCCAAATTATCCCCACAACCAAACCAAACATTTATAGATTATGTCAGTACAGTCCAAGACGTGTGCACAAAATGGATTAACTCGGCTAAAACTAACAACAACCATGACAAACTTAAAGAGCTCATTATTATAGACAAAATAGTTAGCACCATCCCTACACCTTTTGCTAAGTTCTTAAAACAAATGGACTGTAAAAGTATTCAGGAAGTCGAGTCCAAGGGGAATGCATTTTTCACAGCAAATAGAGACATTTTTCAGCTAAACATAAGTCACAACGATACAGCAGCAGCAGTAGTGAACACCAAATACTCCAAACAAACAGAGAATAAATTTAAGCCGCGCTCAAATGTCAGCAAACTAGTTAAATGCCAATATTGCGGTTTGAATCACGACAGTTACGCGATGTGCGACAAATCGCCTAACTATCCTCACCACCTCAAAATGATGGTGGAGAAGCAAAAGACTAAGCGTAATGCTTACCAGAGAGCGGTCAAATGTTTTTTTTGCCGGAGCTTTGGCCACTATAGTCGCTTCTGTGATGGCCGAAAGTTATTGAAACAGGCCAATGCTGCACTAGTGGAAACGTCGTCAGACGAAGAGATTGAATCACTGAATGGTTGTGATAATCAGAACGACAATGTAAGTGAGCTTGGAAATGCTGTACAAATTATTGACACCATTACAGACAGTAAGTGTAACACCTGTACGAAGTTCCAACTTGACACAACATTACTATGTGGCCACACTATCCCTATTTCAAATGAAACAGCCAACGCTGCTTTGTCATCTACAGGCAAGCTAGTTTTTTCAACAGGGTTTGTAAATAACAAAAAGTGCACATTAATTCGGGATTCCGGCGCAACGCTCTGTGGGATTAAGAAAACATTAATAGACACTAAAGACTACACAGACAAACATGTTACTTGTCGCACATTCTCAGGTACTATAGAAAAATACCCCCTTGCTCTGGTCGAAATTCGAACACCGTTCATATCAGGACAAGTATTGTGCGCTGTCCTTGAAAATCCAGTCGCTGATATTATACTTGGGTTCTTGCCCAACATACAACCATGCTCGGAAAAGGAAATCAGAGATTGGGAGCATAAAAATGGTATCCACCATACAAACAGCGAGGCTACAGAGAAACACCATTCATGCTTGTCTCAATCTGCCAAAAGACCAAGAGAGACAACCACTGAGGTAATTCAGAAAGAATTCACCAAGGTGTACAATGCAGGGGCGGTCGAATCAGTCAGTGATACGACCAAATTAAAACCTCGAATTGAGGATGCTACCGATCTACCAAGTACCAAGCCTGTAGATGTGCAACAAAACACACAACATACAAATGCAATAACACGACAGACAACCCATAAAACCAACACCGACCAACTGCAGGAATCATTAGAAATAATAGCACCAAACGCAAATAACACTAATTTTGGAAATGAACAGAAAGCAGATCCTACTCTTTCACCATACTTTAAATTAGTAGGACTGAAACCAAAATTAACGAAGAACGCATCGTGGACATTTAGGCTACAGAACAACATCTTAACGAGATTTTACACAACAAAGCAGACCACGATACAGCAAGTAGTGTTACCACAAGCAAATCGAGACAAAGTTCTAAAAATAGCCCATGACTCCCCTTTTGGAGGTCATATGGGGTATGAAAAGACCAGGGCTAGGGTCCTGACCCAGTTTTATTGGCCAAAGTTTTGCCAAGATATAAAAACCTTTTGTAGATCTTGTGATATATGTCAGAAACTGGTTAAAAAGGGAAAAAACCCTACAGCAGAAGTCCAATCAACGACAACTGCCTCGAGGCCTTTCCAAATCGTGGCAGTTGACCTAGTAGGTCCGTTGAATCACATTTCAAATAAAGGGAATAGATACATTTTTACTCTTGTGGATCTTTGTACGAGATGGCCAGAAATGCTTCCATTAAGATCTATCTCCTCTAAGGATGTGACGGACATATTACTAAATATTTTCTCCCGTTTTGGCTTCCCGGAGAAAATAATTTCGGATAGAGGAACACAGTTAATATCGAATGCCACCCAATCAGTAACTAAGTTACTAGGCATCAAGCAATGTTTCACCAGTCCCTATCGACCGGCCGCAAATGGTATCTGCGAGAAACTAAATGGGGACCTGAAACATATGCTATCTAAAGTGACAGCTGAAAATCCAGCCGATTGTGACATACTCCTCCCAACGGTGCTGTTCGCATATAGAGAAGTCCCGCAATCAAGTACAGGGTTCTCTCCCTTCGAATTGATGTATGGAGCGAACCCAAGAGGACCTCTCACCATTTATAAAGAGATCATATCACAACCTGTAGATATCCAACTTCCCATTTCTACCTATGATTTAGTCACTGACACCAGAGACAAAATCATACGTTCCTGTATATTAGCCAGAACATCACTACAGGAGAAAGGTTTTAAATACAGGCAGTACGCCAACAGAGGGGCAAAAACAATTGTACTAAATCCAGGTCAGGATATTTTACTACTGCTACCTGACAAAAGAGATTTACTATCAACCTCTTGGCAGGGACCTTTTAAGATCATTAGAAGAATTTCGGAAGTTGATTACGAAATCTCTTTAAATGGAAAGTTGAAAATAGTCCATGTAAATATGTTGAAACCATACTATGCTAGACAAGACATGGAGACAAGTGAACAGACGCAACGAACTGGTGACAGAGACGAAACGACAATTTCCCAACGGAATGACACCTCAACAAATGAAGCATCGTTAACGACACACTCTTACGACGACAAAAACGACGAAGACATATGGACATTACCGACAATCTGTGATATCGACAACGACGACAAATTTGACGACATATTGACAACGATTGATCTCGACGACGACGACAGTGACATTGAGGACAATTTACAAACAGTAGCATCTGTGATAAATCAGACAGACGTAGACAATACTGAAATCCCTGTACCAATTATGACTAACGACGGGAGTATAAATGACATACATATCTCTGACACTTTGACACAACAACAGCGACAAGACATTTTGACTCTCCTTGACGAGTATAAATCTATCTTTTCTAACAAACCTGGACGCACTGATAAAATAACACATTCAATTGTTCTGACATATCTGACACCGGTCAAATGTAGACCATATTCTATTCCTCTCCATTACAGAGCAAATTTAGACAAAGAAATTTTAGATTTAGAGAGAAATGGAATAATTCAAAAATCGATGTCTCAATATTCTTCACCGATTGTCCTGGTGAAAAAGAAGGACCAGACAATCCGTTGTGCATCGACTATAGAGTATTAAATACAAGAACCACAACGGATGCAGAGCCAATGAACAGCTGTGAAGATCTCATTTTAAATATGGCTCAATCATCCTTGTTTTCCAAGACAGATTTAGCGAAAGGATATTGGCAAGTGCCACTACATCCTTCTTTTAGACATATAACAGCATTCGCAACACCCCTCAGTTTGTACGAATGGCTATATCTTCCATTTGGCCTTAAGAACGCACCGGCCACCTTTGTTAGATTAACAAGATTGCTATTACACGGAATTAAAGATTTGGTAGCCTATATTGATGATATATGCGTCCATTCTTCTAATATGACTTCTCACTTACTTACTCTCAAACAAGTCTTCAACCAAATCTCTCTTTTTGGACTTACTATCAAACCTTCCAAGGTTGAATTAGGCTATAGACAAATAGACTTCCTTGGCCATAGAATTTCTGAAGGCAAATTGTTGACAGATGAGAAAATTGTTTCCAAGATTCTTAATCTAGAAGTGCCTACCACAAAGAAACAAATTAGAAGTTTACTAGGTCTTATTAACTATAATTCTAAATTTATTCCACATTGGGCAGAACTTACCTCAGTCTTTTCTGATATGTTAACTAAAAATCATCCATCGAAAATTTGTACCAGCTTAGACGATGCAATGTGTAGATTGAAACATATTTTTTCTAATCCACCAGTCTTACGATTACCCAACATAAATTTACCCTTTATTTTGACCACAGATGCGAGTGCTATCGCAATAGGAGGCTGTTTAATGCAGGAAGTGGATGAAGTGAGACACCCGATTCTCTACGTAAGCCGCAAACTAAAGAAGGCAGAGACACGGTATGCCACAGTGGAATTGGAGGCTTTAAGCCTACTGTTTTGTATAATGAGATTATCTAAGTTCCTCTTGGGTAGTCACTTTGTCGTTCTCACTGACAGTTCGCCCTTATTAGTCCTTAACCATGGGTCACCTAAAAACCATCGTTTGAAAAGATGGTGTCTTCTTCTTCAACATTTCGACTTCGAAATCCGCCATATCAAAGGCACAGACAACATTATGGCTGACCTATTATCACGGCAAACGAATGCGCCAGTAGAATGACTCTTAGCATATCGACCATTCGCCATACTAGAAACTGTGATACTTTTAGTTTGTTGCATATAACAGTGTAACTCTACACCTGCTAGAGAACTCTCAGTGAATAGGTTACTTACGACACCCATGAACATGATACTTTAAGAGCTAGACTTTAATACCTATACTTTAAGAGCTATAATATCAAGTGCCACGCTCTAGAACGATCCCAGCAAGAAACGTTAACTGTGTTTCAACCAATAATATCAACCAGTGAACTGACTCTGAATTGAGAACATTCCATACTTGCTGTTGCTACGAAACTTTGCAAACAGCCGAAACAGAACGACATCGACTACAACACTCAAGAGACAGCCATACTAACTTTAACATCCATGGCATAACACGCTAACAACAGGAGGACAACGCGCACATCATCGTTGGATTTAGTTATTTAATTAATTAATTACTTTAGTATTAAATATGTATTATACTTGCATTAACGATGTATATAAAATGTGTTAACCTGTAATTTGTACATATCCTACGTTAATATTACAGGCGGTGCCATTCATAGGCTAAAGAACCGTCCTATACAATTGTCTCTGTGTAAATTATAACCCATTTTTGAGTCATCGTACAAGAAGTACGTATTTTCTTAAAGGGCAAATATCGCCTAGTCCATTTTTTCTAAGGGCAATAACACTTACCTCAACTTTAATTATATATTTTAACCAAATACTATTTTGAATGAAAGGTGAGTGAATGACTGCGTGAATGAATTAAATGAGAGAACGATATACCTAGCGGACAAATTGTACGCAAAACGTATTTATTTTAATTTGTCTGCGTCTTTCATGTAAAATTGCATGACTTGTCTAAATTGTTGATACATGTTTAGTAGTTAGTTTAATTTAGCAGTTAATTTAATATACTTAGTTTAGGAGTTAGGATATAGCTAAGCACCACTACTTGGAATGTCTGATCATGTATTGCACACAGTGGAGTAATTCATGATTGAGGTTATCCCAACTCGTGACGCTTGGAAATACGCCACACATTCAGCACACACGTTACACAAACCTTAAAAACTCAACACTATCAATTTTAAATACAGTCACTTTATTAGGAACAGCAACTTATTAGTCAACACACTAACAAGCCAACAGGGACATATGTAGTCTGAGGGGATAAAATAACAACGTAACTACATATTTAGCATTATACAACATACGAGAGTAAAAGTGTATTGAAATGCACACACAGATCAAGATTTGAAGGTGTACTTAATTAGCCAGGACTTCGGTCTTGTTAATCCTCTTTAATACAGAGGTTAATTGTCTTGGTACCAGTGGGGTACTATGAGAAGGGCGGGTTGTAAATACAACTACTAAAACGTCACGTAACTTCGATCAGATAAGCATTTTAAGGACACAAGAGACAGAGTGATCTCTTCACCAAATCAGAGAAGTGGTGTATGGGAGAATACATGAGTTTTAATGCCAGTATGTAGGTTACCAGGTTACTGTCCACCAAACAACAAACACCGACTTTATGTGATTCGGCGACAGAATTAGAGCAGATCTAATTACCCTATAACAAACCATCAGATCAGGGGAGAGGGGGGAATCCTGTCACCGCCTCACAATTAGAGATATTAATTCAAGGGCTGCAACTCCCGCCCAAGGGATAGAAGAGAGTCACTCATAGGCAAGAGTAATCTAGAGCCTTCTCGAAGGACTGGTCATTGAGTCCATGGTTCCGTGGACACTGATGTGGCCCGCCTATTGCGGGGTCCACGAGGAACTCGGACAGAGTTACCACCCGTGTCGGATTGGGACACGTGTGGACCGGGAGAGGACAGACGGACTTCAGAGAGGCAACAGGGCCTGCCTTAGAGGGACTCAATAGATATCAATATATATATATATATATATATATATATATATATATATATATATATATATATATATACATAGGCTAGATAGTTTGCTAGACTGTTGTATGATACCTATGTGTTTGAAGTTAACTATCTGTGATATGTAATATAGCGCGGGTTTGTTAACCCACTGCGCCAACGCACTGTATATTGAAATACAATAAATGTTCGATACCATCTTGAACGAAGTTATTGTTGCCTGTATGAACCCGAGCTCAGTTACCTAGATAAGAGCAAGACGATGACAGATGCCTGGTCAATAATAGTGGATATAGTCCAATACTGACCATGAATCTGCCACACACAGTGTAACTAATATGTCACTAAAAGTTCTGTGATTTGATAACCCTTGTACAGTGAAATAATGTTTACTGTCACTTTGAAACTAAATGTTTCTCATAGGAATTCACCAATTGGAAAACACAATGTTAATTTTCAAGTTCTCTATATAACTACTATTGTTCCTGTTACTGGTGGTATTGTAAGTATCTTCACTCTACTATGATGAGAACTACCACTGTGGAATCGCTCTTATATAATCATCGGTTCCCGCTCAGCAGAGGCCAGGTTCTTGCAGACCCTCTGGGTTATGGGCCCAGTGCAAAAGCCGCTGAGTAAAAACTTCCTTCAATGATCGAGCATAATCATCTTCTATGACTTTTCTGCTAGCTTTGTGAAAAACATAGTGGAACCATATATTTATTCCTGTTTGAAATCGAGACTACAAAATTACACAATGGATAAATGTCCGCTGATGAAAATCAACATAAGACACTGTAGTCTCTCTCCATAATCAAACCAGGAATACCACACACGTCCTTGCCATCTCACAACATTTGGTCGACTCCCGCCAAAGTTGTTTATCCAGACTGTTTTAATACTGTGTCTGAATGACGTTGTCACAAATCTGACTAGACGCTAGGCGTCGAGAAGCTATTTTTCTCTCTATTTTTTCGACTCGATGTAAACAACTGGCTGGCTGTCCCGCTTTCATCTGGGGAATTGCCCCGGTACTCCAAAAAGTCTTGCCGGTCTGTAACCTGGAGAATCTTTTCCCCACAACAAAAGATCCTGCCAACTTTCACCAGGACAGTCTGTCTCCAACTTCAAAGGATGGCTGCCGCCTGTAGACGAATGGCGCGACAGTCTTTCATCGATCGACATCTCCAAGAATTTCCTCGACAGGTGCATGTCAAAAGTGGGGCAGCTATTTTTAAACTGTCCTTATGAAGTCACCGTGTTCGTCTGCATCGTGATGTCGCGTGCTTAACCCTCTTGAAAATCGTAACAACAATATTGACACGTTACAAGACAATGGATTGGTTATTGTAAAATTTCTATCACATGTATACGGTTTTCATTTGAATCCACCTTGGATGTCCAGAGTTGTACACTTCTAGTTCTGGTCTCGACTCAGACAGCACTTTGTGCGATCATGACTTAGAACCATTTTTAAGTGCAACTGATTGGACCCATTTTGAGCTAGAACGACCACAGAGCTGAGGTCACATTACAAATATTCTAGTCTATGCAAATTCGAACCCTGAACCACCGTTAAGCAGAGTGCTAGCTACAGCGCTATCTAGATTATTAGGGATGTGTGGTATACCAGTGAAAGCCTCACCATAATGTTCTCCTCACCCTTTATTTATTTCATTTAACTAATTCTTGTCTTCTTTCATCTATAATCTGTGCATCTTTCTTTCCTTCCTTACAACCAACGCACCTGATGTTGCTTGAGCGTCATCGTACTCCTTACATCTAGAAAGCGATTCACCCTTACACTGTTCTATCGATCTATTCATCCTTCTTTCATTTTTTTTCCACGAAAAAAGACTTTTATTTTCTTCCTTCTATCGATTCATTCATCCTTCCTGCATTGGTCCACGGAGAAAAATAGTTTGTATTTCCACCCTTCTATTTATTCACCCACCCCTACTTCATTTGTTCCAGAAATTAAAAAAAGCATTCATTTAAAGTCTTCATTTAGATACAATGTTCCTTTATTTATCACCGCCAAGTCTCTATTTGAGCTATGTCTGAATGTCTTTCCCGCCGTTTTTTTAGAATGTGTCTACTTCACCACTCACCAGACATGCCAATTTGTAATGAAACGCCACTGTACAACAAAGAATTGCCATACCTTTTGTCTACGTAAACAAGACATTAATAGCCGGCCTTACATTAATATCCAACACTACATTAATAGAGTGTCATTCAATAATTGCCACCCTACATTTGCACACTGAGGAACTGTTTGCCGAACGGAAAGTTTGTCAGCCTCACATACGTTAGACGTGGGATCAAATCCCGGAATTCCTGATTTGTATCTACGCAAAGCACGATGACATCTTTGCTCATCTAGGCTGAACTCGCTTTCCTCTCCCTCTGCGTCTCTGTATCCCCTTGTCTTTTCCTTCTTTATTTCCCCTCTCACATTTTCTCTCCCCTCATCCTTCCATTTCTCCCTTTCTATTTCTTCCGCCCCTCTACATCTTCTCTCTCTCTCTCTCTCTCTCTCTCTCTCTCTCTCTCTCTCTCTCTCTCTCTCTCTCTCTCTCTCTCTCACTCTCTCTCTCTCTCCCCCCTCTCTCTCTCTCTCACACTCACACACACACACACACACACATTCACACACACCCACCCACACACAGTCTGCGAGCACACCCCACAAAGATCAAACATATCCACAAGTGAAGACATGTTATCGGAGGAATCTCTCAAACATTATACATCTATACCTGGGGCGAAAAAAAACAAAACAAAAATGTATTAATCTTTGAGCCGCCATGAAACCCTTAAAGAGTTTAAAACCACACAATATGATTAAGACGCTCGACGAATGGAAGAACACACACACCAATACGGGCCAGCGTCTCGAACGAAGTCTTTATCATCGGGACAACAAAACCAAACCATTAACTGATAGATAACAAACATGAATGTCTGTGTATTCAGGGGTATTCCGATCGATACAACTGGAAATAGAAAAAGGAAAATAAAAGTTTCCGTCGAATCACTTAGAAGTAATGTTTTTTAAAGCTGGCACCTTGCTATCTAGACAGACGATAGTTTGTTACATTGTGCTTTAAGAACAAAAGGCATACTATCTAAAGCCTATGATGGGGACAAGAGAAAGAGTTATCTCTTTCCGTATCACAAAGCCTGGGCGGAATTAAAGAGACCATGTATTGCCCATGCAGCATGATTCCTCGCTTGGCCTACCTAGTTTACTCCAGAGGAAAGGTAACACCAATACATATGGAACATTGCAGAAGCTGTCCGATAAGCAAAGCCATGCCTTAACTGTCCGCCTGTCAGTGCTTCGATCCTAAGCCAGTTGCTGAACAAGGCTTGGGGCCTATCGTTACTTATGTTCTAATCACATGTAGGAGAAGAAAGCTTATGGAAGCGGGGTGAGAGGACAAATACACTGCACTTACTTGTGGTGAGGTCACAATACTTGGCTCTTATGGCGTCAGGGAGAATGTCCGACCGCAGAGATAGAAACGTTTCTTCCCATGTGAGGTATCTCAGTCCTTTCGTTATGACGTTGATAACGTAGTCGTTCCGTCCCTGTGATAGTCCACCATGGTGGAAAGTAAAGTTAGGTTAGTTGACTGAACGCACCATAAAACTCTTCAGTTATATATTTAGGTCATATAGGAAGCATATAGTTAACTTATGTGATGTGTGTCCGAGTGTTGTTGTTGCTTGGGTGTGTTATTGGTGAGGTTTCGTTTTTGCTTCAAGTGTGTTGTTGCTTGCGATGTGTTGTTTCTTGGAGTATTTTTTTCTTGGGGGTGTGTTGTTGCTTAGCACTTGTTGTCACCTGCGGTGTGTTGTGCTTGTGGTAAATTGTTGCTTGGGATGTATTGTTGCTTGAGATATTTTGTTGCTTGGGGTTGTCACGGGACCACTGTCGTTAACGATAAGATGATAAACTAACAGAGACAGTCTGTATTCACAGCTGCAATTGTTTGTTACTAGTGGAGAAACACTCACGTCGGATCAAAGGAAACTACAAGTCTTTGAGAGTTCCCTGGGAAACGGGGAATCTGTCAGCATTGTTTGATGTATCGTCGTTCGAGAGAAAAAGCCTGTTGTGTTCGTGGTAGGAGGGGGGACAACTATTCTTGTGAAGTTGGGAACAGATTGTCTGCCGCTGAGGCCACCTGGTGTTTACATCGAATGACGTCACTCGGACAATCCCCGACTGTATGAAAAACAGAATTTGTTACCACTAGTGTGAACAAGGGAGTTGACCTAGGCTGAAGTGTTTTGACTAGCTCTGTTTTAATATAGAAAATAATCTAGCGTTTTCTGTATCAATTAACGTTGAGGAACATATGTCTTTCATGGCAAAGTGTAGATTCGATTCAGGATAGAGCTGCGTGTTCATAAGGTACTTACTAAAGAGCATTTAGATGTAAATAATGTAGGATACTTTAGTGATTGATAGAGCTAGAACTTGAACATAATGTTGTTGCTTTGTGGTTAGGTATTCAAGGAGTGTCGGCGACAGTAGGCAGTCGCATTGTTAAGACTAACTAGTGTGGGAGGTCATTTAGCTCAGCTGGTTGGAAATAGTGAGGTGGGATGATATTTAGAAGGATTGAGGATGGTTGGGGGATAGGGGAAATGTTCAATGGTGGGATCTTCCAGTGGGGTCCACTGGGGTTCTGCACTTTACATTTGGTCTTTCCTTGTCTTACCCTAATTCAGACCGATGTGATGAACTCCTCTGCCCCATGACATAGTTTGATTCACTGTCATATATCTGAGTGAGGCCGTCGGCCTACACTCATCTAATAGGGGTCAGTGTCCGGTTGCTCTCACCAGGTGTGTTCTCTCTCTTTCACAGGTTCCCTCAGGTGATGAAGAAAAGAAGCTGAAACACCACTGTTTACTATCAGGGATAAATTAGTGCAGGAAGAGTTATTCAGCAGCTTTTGCACTGGGCCTATGATAAAAAGGGTCTGAAGGAACATGACTCGGTTGAGCCGAAACATATAAGTATCCAGCAGATGACTTCTTAGTGATAGGGAGTCAGTACTGAGATTATTTTTCCAAACCACATGTGAACAGAACACTAGAGATTGTTTTCCACATCACATGTAGAAAGAACCACAGTGAGTTTCTAAGGAACAGGAACAATGAACCTGGTGCTTTTACTATATTACTAGATTCCTGTGGACGGTAAACAATAACACTGTAATTGTGAAACGGTAGGACCTTTAGGAAATTAAATCACGTTATTTCAAGGGACAGTGTTCCGTGTTTTCACAAGGCAAGGATGTTTTAAGTCTCAGAACAGTAGGGACATTTTAATTTCATGGAGTGTGATCGATTCAGGATCAGTATCGGACTATATTCGTAATTGGTGACCACATATCAGGGTTATTAAAAGCTACTGGAGGAAGTCAACATCTAGCAGGAGGGACACATCGTTTGGTGAGGTTATCGTGTACTGAACTATGATGATATTGTGTGGTCCTTACAGGGATGATCAGACTTTGCTCCTGAGCTGCTCGGTCTGATTCTGCAGATACACTAGAGTACACGACATACATTCTACACATACATTTCTCACATGCATACACTTTTCTTCATTAAATTAATGTGTTATTAAATTTTGGAAGCTAGAGTTGTTTAGTATGTTGTTTTGGGGAAGTGTGAGAGAGGGGGCATGAGCCAGTGGTGTGTGAGAGAGAGAGAGAGAGAGAGAGAGAGAGAGAGAGAGAGAGAGAGAGAGAGAGAGAGAGAGAGAGAGAGAGAGAGAGAGAGAGAGAGAGAGAGAGAGAGAGAGAGAGAGAGAGGTATCCATTGACTGAAGGAGTGTGGTGGACGGAATCTCGTGGATTCTCCAGAATAATGATATGCGCTCAAAAATAATGTGGGTGTTGATTCCCCTCACTCCAGGGACGACACTATAAAGGAAATCCACGACAGGGGTGTGTTGTTGCTTTGGGTGTGTAGTTGCTTGGGGTGTGTAGTTGCTTTGGGTCTGTTGCTCGGGGTCTGTTGTTGATTGGAGTCTGTTGTTGTTTTGGGTGTGGTGTTAATTGCGGTCTGTTGTTGCTTGGGGTGTGTTGTGTTAGCTAGGACAGTATGCCTCTGAGCTCTTTAAGATAAGTGTTTTATACTCAGAATAACTTGAAAGCTATTAAAGATATCAAAAAAGCGATCCAACAGAGAGGCAAGAAAGGACCTGGAGCCCAGAGGTGTGGTTTCTGATACGATTCCCATGTACAGCTAATACAAACAATATCCAAGTACTTCATTAGACCAGTGTTTACAGACATTTTATTACTCAGTATATCAGGACCAGACAATCGTCATTTTTGTAGATCGTTCTGAGACGAGAGAGTCTGAAAACTATTGTGACAGCCGAGTAGATCTAGAGTGTTGAAACCAGAGGTCAATAGAGGAAGAATATACTGGATAGGCTGAGAAGGTGGTATGAAATACAGTTGGTGGTCGAACTTATCAATAACACAATGGAAATATGTTTATGGAGAAATATGATAGTTTGCGTCAATCGGCATTTGGTGCAATGATGATTACTGTGACAAAGGATAACGATAACCATACACAATTAAATTATATGTATGCTGTGCATAAAATTCCTGTGGTATAAAATATAGATACTAAGCTCGGGTGACAAGGCAAACCTGCATTATTTGTTTTTAAAAAAGCTAAGAAAAATGAATTCACTAAACGGTAGGTTATACCAAGGAGAGGAAAGATGTCATTACTTGACATTGCATATTTTTTTTTTTCACGCTCGCTCACTTTGTACTCAAGCGTAGTCAATACAGACTATTTATAGTAGTGATGGACTGAATTTTGCGTGTGGATTAGCTTTCCCTATTAACAGTGCCACTCGCAATTAGGCGAGCCCACTCCGACATCAGAGGTACATGTAATTTACGTCCCAAAGTCAAGGACAATAGGTTACCATTTTAGTTCAACTGTCCGGTTGAACCCCTTACTTCGGCATCAGCACAACAGATGTTTAAAAACACGCGTTCTTACCAGTTTGACTATGCTGACATGCGAATTTGAATATAAATTTATTTGAGTTTCTATATATCTGTGTTTGTTTAGAAAATGAAATAAACTTACTGTCAAGAGGTAACGTTAGACTCTCTACACAATATGATTTCATGCACTACAATGCATCAACGTTCACCTCAAGATCTATCTTGGCTCTAGGGTACCATGACTCTCTGCGACCATAAGTGGCTTGCGCCGACATTACTACACAGCATATATAACAGCTTCACGATGCATTCCAAGAACCAATCAACAAATGTGAGGTAGAGCGAACTATGGTATAATTACACATAGGTGACATCAGCTAACGGATCCGAATGAGTATGCGCATCTAGTCTTCAGACTTTCGCACATTACAAGCACTCCCGTCCTTCCTTCACTAATCGTCTCCCCATCCCACTGTTAATGTTAGGAATCAAGCTGGCTGTCTGCTATCACATTAATGTCTATATGATCGTCTCCTACCTTACTCGTACCCGACTGGTAACCACTGTCGATTAGCCAGCGTCTATGGCGCGATCATGATTCGGCCAGCACGCCTCAACATGCAACTCCAACGAACACCAGCGATCAGTCAAGCCCGGACGATCTCCGTTGAATGGCAATACACAACCCGATCTACTCCCTGCAAATATCGAAGACTGGCCGCCGCGTCCTGGCTGGACTTCTGTGACTGGGGTAGAACACTTCCTCTCGCTTCGCAAGCTGGAACCCAAACTAATCCTTAAGCCGTTATGGCGTTAGGTGACGTCCTCGCATGACGTCTCAATTGCGTTCAATGTTGGTGTCACAATGTTCACCATTTGTGACACCCGTTATCTTCTTCATTGATGCGCTAACTCATCCATTCCCTGCATCACTGTCATTTACTACATGACAGCTTTGCCCCCTCTACAATGAAAATGATCGTTAGACCATTTTTTATGTTATCTTGACATGCAGGGAAATGATGTCCACGACGTAAATTACCCCCTATTGTGATAGACCACGCATTCACCGTCCTTGGACCTCAGTTTGTCAACATGAACCAATCTAGATCGTGGGATATTGAACACCGGACTAAAATACAAGTCCCGAACACCGCCACCTCTACATTCTATAAATGATCCCTGAGATGTTATCGCGTTAACATGCCCGACTACTTGTAACTAAACTAAGGCTCAAACACCGCCAGTTCATATACTAAGATCTGTTATCGCGTATATATGTTGACACCTTAAAACTACTAACAGTCTCTATATCCCCGAGTTCTGTCAGTTAAATAAAAACACCATCCAGTGTTGCATACCCAACGATCACATGATCCGTAGTCTACAACTTATTGTCCCTGACGTGAATACATATATCTCCACAACTACATGTCGACCTGGTACACCCTCATTTCTTTTCGCCATAGCATAGGGAAAACTATTCTCAATATCACTGTGTTATATAACTATAGTGTGTTGTTCATTTGATATATGTATCTATGTATCCTATAATGTGTAATGTTTACTATATGTTTGTGTCTATTAATTTTCTTTCATTCCTTTCTCTTACTTCATCCATCGTGAAAATGATATGTATGATGATTAATAGTTAACACAAAACATACTACTGACATTAATAACTACAACACATTAATGTACTGATAATTAAAATAACCAATATCAATCATCATAATAGTTATAAAAACAAAATATATAAACATAACATTAAAACAATAAACATATTCATTTATGAAACCTGTATATCACTTAAGATATACTTAATTAATTTGCTCGAATATCCGCACAGACTCTGTCCTCGAGTTTATGTCCTCTATTAAAAATTCTAATATAATGAATTTTCATATGCTAACACAATTAAAATTATCTACAAACCACCGCCGATACTACCATATTGGCTTGTGACAGAATGAAACCACACCCATCGGTTATGCCACGTGAACCTTTTCACTTGTTTCTTATATTGGCTTGTGACAGAATGAAGCCACACTCATCCGTTATGCCACGTGAAACTTTTCCCCTGTTTCTCTGAAATCATAATAACAACAAGTGACTAAGTTACGTCTATACTTTCTTTTTAAAAAAAAAAATTATATATTTATCTGTGGTATTTCAGCCCTAGCCACAGTCATCATACCGTAATGTTACACTAAAAAAAAATAAAACAGAAACCATACATATATATATATTTATATATACATAAAACTTTCATAGTTTATTTATAGTCTACTGAGTAGATCAGCTAGATTATTTTATGTTCTAAAAATTGACTTCCTAAAATGCAAATTCAGTTTTATTTGGCTCTATCGTAACTTCAAACATCCGAATGCGACAAAACAAACCATCTGTCTAGGAATGTACGATGATGTACTATTTCAGTATTATGGCTGATACGTTTGTGATGTCCTTAAATAATAAATGTATAATGATAACGGATACTTCTGAAAACAAAAAGAAGGTATAAGAATTCCTATAAACAGAAAGGCGCTACTGGTGGGGTCATGTGTACAGAATCCTCCGCCATCTCAGATATGATCTATAAAACTATATAAATTTCGCCATGCTCGCTATTACTAAGTCTATTTGAGCATAGGTTTTAGATAAAGATAATCGCTCATAAAAAAAAAAATATGATTGTTAATATGAACAAGACAATGATACGAATACAGTACACTCCACTTATAACAATATTTATGATGACAATACAATCACAATGACGCTACATGTTTTATTTAAGGTTAGTGAAATTCATTTTGAGATGACCAAGAATTTCTTCCTAACAGATATTTAGCCAATTTCTGACCAGAATTCACCAATGATAGAGTAATTTTATAGCGTTTGTGTGATTCGTATACCTTTCTCCCAGAGTGCACGACAAGATGTAATATTTTCCTACAATCTTGTGGAAGAATGTACACGATAGACAGTAAACCAGTACCATCCACCACCACACCATTATTTGCTGCGAGAATGATCTTAGAACTGATCATTGAATGTGCTTCCTGCAAAGGAATTTCAGATTCGCCAACAGGTGCCATTCGGCGGACTGTTCGAATACATTGTACAGAATCATCATATATACCTATAACATGGCTCAGTTTCCGGCGTATAACATATTGCAACATCTTAATCAAACTCCCTGTAGCCTTAGCTATACATTTTATTACTTTGTTTGTTATGATAGATAGCAATAAAATCAACCAGAAGAAAGTATCGACCAAATCAAATGAAGTATCTGTTTTTATACATATCTTCTTCGGATCACCAGACGGAACTGTCACTGATATGCCATATGTCCGTGGTTTTCTATCCACCTGTATGATGTCATGTTGCAGCCTTATAGCTGCGGCTTGAACTGTCTTACTATCTTTAGGTTCCACCATAACTGGATGTGACATGTGTGTGTTTGAAACCAGATTCACATGAGGTAATTGATTCTCTTTATGTATTTGTGTGTTTGCAACAATATGCTTCCTTTCCCATTCTGTTATGTCCTCATGCGAAACATCACATAATTCAGGGATGTTTCCAATAAAGACATCTACAAATGGGTCGGGCAGCGCAGCTACCTTTATTTTCCTAGAAAAATATGGGCAGTTTATATCAGCCCAGGCAACTGGAAACTTTTCTCTTCTACCTCCAAAAGTTCTACAGGTCACATGTTCCCCAGTATAGTCGGTTTCATTAATCAGCTTTGTATGTACCCCAACTATACTCGACCCGGAATCGCGTACTAAGCTACATTTCTTTCCATTCACTATGGCGTGTTGTACGACCAGTGATCCATTGGTAATTTGGACCGCATTAGCCTCCTGCACGTGTATTTTATGACCGCACGTTAAGTTGCCCTCTTTGTGAAAGATCTTGCAGGTATCACAAGTTGGGTCGATAGGAGAATAATCCACCTCTACCGTATTTGCATGACTAGTCTCGTCCGAGTCACTGTCACTACTAGATGTCAGCATCCCTATGTTTGCTTCTTTATACAGTTGTCTTAAAGGACAAGATACAAACATATGTCCAAAACTTTTACATTTAAAGCATTGTGTTTGTCTTTGATAGGTGTTAAATCTGTCTCTATTTCTAAGTGCTAATTTCTTTATGTAACTGTCAAACTGCGGATGTTTGTCACACATTTGATTTGAGCCGTGGGTGAAACTACAGTATTTGCAAGTTGTCCACACACCCTTTTTCTCGTGTTTAACATAAGGTTGATACTTTGGTTGTTGTTGTTTTTCCCTCCTTTGATGTTGTCCACCAGACTGTTGTTGTGTTTTGTATCCCTGCATCCTTGATTTATGAGGGAATCTATCACATGCGTTTGTTTCTACCAATGGGGAAAAACTATTATTAAATATGTCTTTATGGGCGTCGAAGAAAGACTCTCCCTTCTCATCCATCTGCTGTATACTCGAACATTTCTGTTCAATAAGAAAGGTAGACATAGATGGAGGAACCGCCGAGATCAGTCTGTCTCTAACAATCAAGTCACGTAGCTTCTTGTAGTCATCAGTAACATTGGCTGATCGAGCCCATTTATCGAATGTTAATTGAGTCAAAGAGGAGAAGTCAAGAAACGTCTGTCCTGCTTTAGGACTAAGATTTTTGAATGATGCACGAAGGCCAAATTCATCAAGACAAAAATGAGACAGCAGTCTCTTACGAATGTATGAGTAATCACTACGTAACTCATCTGGGATCAGTTCTACAACTTGCAAAGGTTCACCACTTAAGTGCCTATGTAGCAAAACTGCCCATTCGGTCTCTGCAACTCCATAATGTCTTAAGATTAGTTCAAAATTAGTTAGCCATGCAGAGACGGAATCAGAGTTGGAGTATGTCTTTATCACCCCATTATATTTCTTAATGGCATCTGTGGATTGTGCCTCCACTTTGTTTCTAGCAATTTGTTCATCCTTGTCTTTCTCGTATTGTTTCATTTTGAAGTTATTCTCCAATTCTTTTTCCTTCAGAAGCTTTTCTGTATTCAATTTCTCAAGATTAAAAGCCATCTCTTTTTCTCTTAATTGTGCTTCTCTATCTAGTTTTTCCTTATCTGCAGCGATTTGCAATGCCATCCTTTCTTTATCTGCAGCAATTTGAGCTGAAATTCTGTCATTTTCTGCGGCTATCCTCTCTTTATCTGCTGCAATTTGAGCTGCAATTCTGTCATTTTCTGCGGCTATCCTCTCTTTATCTGCTGCAATTTGAGCTGCAATTCTGTCATTTTCCATAGCCATTTTTTCCTTCTCAAATACTCTTTGTCTCTCTTGTTCATCTAGTCGATCCTTTTCCAATTGTCTAATCGCAACTCTTTCGTTCCTTTCGTGAGCTTGAAAATCTGTAAATTGTTTCTCCGACCACGATATAAGATCTGCTCCTGTCAAACCTGCATCTTTCCCAATTGCAACAAAATCCTGTAATGATGACATGTCTTTATGTTTCTATAATACTCAATAATAATGATGAAAGCGCGAAATAAAGACAAGAAAAAAAATATATAATTTACCAAACTATAGACATGGCTTATAAGTATTACAATCGACAGATAAAATCGAAGAAAGTTGAAAGAAATAATTAATAAATTACAATTAGATACATTAATAACGAAAAATGACAAATAATTTTATAATAGACACGACCTATAACTCAGCAGTTACAGTATAGACAGAGTTAAAGTTCTTTAGATTCCAGCATTATGTAACAACTCAATAATGCACCTCTCATAAGATCTCACAAGACAAAATAGCATAAAATTGTGTATCACGCTTATGACGTCATCACACTTATGATAATACAGACAAAATAAATGCGTGCAAAATTACAGTATTCTGACCATAACCAATTACTGACAAACCACAAACAAATAGAGTACTTAGCTCAAGAATAAGTAAACCTTTTCCAACAGTCCGACAGTAGAACAATCCCCTCGATTTGATAACTAATTTTGTTCGATGTTACTCCGTAAGCGCGACTCTGATGAGTTTATATGTACGTTCCTGAAATCCTGGGTCTGCGTACCTTCCTAAATGACATTCCTGTGTCCATTTGTTGTACTTCGGCGTTAATTCATCAAGTTTCTGTGTATGTTTAACATGTTGAACTATCGTAGGTTAAACAAGTTACGATAATAACACTCTAGGCACGATGCCTGTGATCAGCCTTAGAAGGAGCCTGACTGATGTGAGTGTTATTTGCTACTCAATGTAGCTATCAGGTTTAGCACTATTTTGTAATGCTTTGTCGATCTGCATTGAGATAACCACTGTGTTGATACAGCCTCAGCTAGACGTTGATTATTCCGTAAACCAGAATAGCACTGGAAAAGCCACAATCCGATTTCTGTAGAACATATGTCCCTGTGACGAAATGTTGTTGGTATATTCAACACAATCAACCAGAGCAGGTGACCCAATGAAGATCCGATAATCGCTGACTTTGCAGATCTTGATATCAATCAGTTATTAAAAATCTTCCATATCAAGTGCGTCTCCTAAGTGCTCTTAGAATGAGTATAATATCCTGCGAGCAAATGTTCTCTACCTGGGCCAACAATCAGAGCGATAATGTCAATATGCGGCTTCAGATAATCGAGTATCACACAGATGTCCTCTCCAGCATCAAGAAAACGGTTTCCAACTGACACTGACAGTGCGGTTAATCTGTGACACGATGATAAGACAATTGAACACACGAGGATGCGCCATTTGATCACCAGCAATTGATCGGCATGATCCTTACATATACGGATAAGTTGCGTGTTCGTGAATGTGTTTCT
>OY992889.1:49012705-49057705 GCA_963921405.1 Cepaea hortensis | reverse complement strand
TAAAATAAGGTATTTCTGTATTAAAATTAATAGTTAATTAATTTTGTAATAATAGTAGACAAAAATACTGTAACATTTTTGATAGGTAAGAAAGTCAGAGAGAGAGCACACATCTTATATATAAATTGCTATCTCCGTCTGTCTGTCTGTCTGTCTGTCTGTCTGTCTGTCTGTCTGTCTGTATGTCCGTATGTCCTTTGTGCGCTCGCGAACGGCCCATCCGATTGAGATGAAATTTTCTACACGTCTTCCTTTCATTCCATTGCAGCCCACTGTCATATTTTTTTAGTGTGAAATCGGCTGCTTACCCAATATTATTTCATTTTTCACTTTTCATTATAATTTAATATATCTCAGGGGACTTAACTATGTAAAAGTTATTTCAAGGGGAATAACTTTTCTGTATAACTTATAGTCATATTGTGGCATTGTTTTCAAAGATTTATAAACTCTTTGTCCATAGTTATGTACCGGCATATGAGTTATAATAAATAATGATACAATCTGTAAGGCATTTTCAAAGTTTTCATAACAATAATGCACAATGCATAACATTGTAACTCATCTTTTTATGCTTAAGAAGTTACTGTAGTCATGCAGGTGATTAGAAAGAGTTTTCATTAAAAATAATGGATGGTGTGTGGAAGGATATTCTTTTAAGTTACTTTTTTTGTTGTATGAATTTAATGAGACGCTACCCTCCAGGAGCTGGGCAAAGCCACGCCGGGTCAGATAGACAGACCCACCTTTTCGCTGCAGTTGTCTACAGGCATATGCGTTAAAATCCTCCTCCTCCTATCCCCTCCTCCTCCTCCTACCCTCTTCCTCTTCCTCTCCCCCTCCTCCCTCTCCCTCCTCCTCCTCCTCCTCATTCCTCCCTCCTCCTAATCACTCCCCTTCCTTCCTCCTCCCTTCTCCTCCTCTCTACTCCCAATCCCTCCTCCTCCCTCCTTCTAATTCTACGTCCTCCTCCTTATCCCTCCTCCCCCTTCTCCTCCCTCCCCTCTTACCTCCTCCCCCTCCTCCTCCCTCTCCTCCTCCCTTCTCCTCCTCCCTCCTCATCCTCTCTCCTCTTCCCTCCTCCTACCTCTACCTCCTCCCTCCTCCTCCCTCCACATCCCTCCTCCTCCTCCCTCTTCCTCCTCCTCCTATCTCCTCCTCCTCCCTCCTCCTTCTCCTTCTCCCTCTTCCTCCTCCCTCCTCCTAATCATTCCTCTTTCTTCCTCCTCCATTCTCCTCCTCTCTCCTCCTACTCCCTCCTCCTCCCTCCTCCTCCTCCTACGTCCTCCCCCTCATCCCTCCTCCTACTCCTACCTCCTCCTCTCTCCACCTCCCTCCTCCTCCTCATCCCTCTTCCTCCTCCTCCCTCCTCATCCGTCCCCTCCTTCTCCTCCCTCATCCTTCTCCCTCTTCCTCCTCCCTCCTCCTCCCTCCGCCTCCTCAATCCACCTCCTCCCTCCGCCTCCTCCCTCCACCTCCTCCCTCCGCCTCCTCCCTCCTCCTCTCTCCTCCTCCTCCTCCATCTCCCTCCTCCTCCTCCCCCTGCGTTCTTCTCCTCCCTCCTTCTCCTTCCTCCTCCCTCCTCCTCCCCCTCCCCCTACCTCCTCCTACCCTCCTACTCCTCCTCCTCGCTCCTCCTGCCGCCTCCTCCTCCTTCCTCCTCCTTCCTCCTCCCTCCTCCTCCCTTCTCCTACCTCCTCTCTCCTCCTCCTAATCCCTCCTCCTCCCTCCTATTCCTCCCTACTCCTCCTCCTCCTTCCTCCTCCTCCCTCCTCCTCCTCCTCTCTCCGCCTATCTCTTCCTCCCTCCTAACTCCTCCCTCCTCTACCTCCCTCTTCCTCCTCCCAGCTCCTACTCCTCCTTTTCCTTCTTCTGCTGATGCTGCTGCCGCTGCTCCATTTACCCAAGTTAATTGTTGGGGAAGATGTAAAGACCTTTCAAGTGCTCTTTCTAATGCTTTTTGTAAGTTGGTCTTCGTTTATCTAAGGTTGTTCTAACTGCAACCAATAAATGATTAGACAGACAGATAGGCAGACAGACAGACAGACAAACAGAGAGGGAGGGACGGAAAGACAGACAGACAGACAGACAGACAGACAGACAGACAGACAGAGTCGGGAACGGGAACTTATATGACTACTTATATGAATTAAATGAGATGCTCGCCATCAGGGGCTGGGCGAAGCCGGGCCGGATCAAACAGACAGACAGACAGACAGACATATAGACAGACAGACAGACAGATAGATAGTCGGGAACGGGAACGGGAGCTTATATGACTACTTATATGAATTAAATGAGATGCTCCACACCAGGAGTTGGGCGATGCCGGGCCGGGTCAGACAGACAGACAGACAGAAAGACAGACAGACAGACAGACAGACAGACAGACAGACAGACAGACAGACAGACAGACAGACAGACAGACAGTCGGTAACGGGAACGAGAACTTATATGACTACTTATATGAATTAAATAAGATGCTCCCCACCAGGGACTGGGCGAAGACAGGCCGGGTCAGCTAGTATCTTATATATAAATTGCGATCTCCGTCTGTCTGTCTGTCTGTCTGTCTGTCTGTCTGTCTGTCTGTCTGTCTGTCTGTATGTCCATATGTCCTTTATGCGCTTGCGAACGGCCCATCCGATTGAGATAAAATTTTCTACACGTCTTCCTTTCATTCCAGTGCAGCCCACTGTCATATTTTTTTAGTGTGAAATCGGCTGCTTACCCAATATTATTTCATTTTTCATTTTTCATTATAATTTCATATATCTCAGGGGACTTAACTCTGTAAAAGTTATTTCAAGGGGCATAACTTTTCTGTATAACTTATAGTCATACTGTGGCATCGTTTTCAAAGATTTATAAACTCTTTGTCCATAGTTATGTACCGGCATATGAGTTATAGTAAATAATGATACAATCTGTAAGGCATTTTCAAATTTTTCATAAAAATAATGCATAATGCATAACATTGTAACTCATCTTTTTTTGCTTAAAGAATGAATAAATAATAGTTACCTTATCTCTATCAAGTTTGAAGATTTTATATTTCTTTACACTGTCGCCAACTCTAAGAAGACATGGAACAACTTCAGCCATTATTAAATCTACAGGCATATGCGTTATAATCCTCCTCCTCCTCTCCCTTCCTCCACCTCCTACCCTCTTCCTCTTCTCCCCCCCCCCTCCTCCCTCTCCCTCCTCCATTCTCCTCTTCTCTCTTTCTCCTCCTCCCTCCTCCTCCCTCTTCCTCCTCCCAGCTCCTACTACTCCTTTTTCTTCTTCTTCTGCTGCTGCTGCCGCTGCTCCATTTACCCAAGTTAATTGTTGGGGAAGATGTAAAGATCTTTCAAGTGCTCTTTCTAATGCTTTATGTAAGTTGGTCTTCGTTTATCTAAGGTTGTTCTAACTGCAACCAATAAATGATTAGACAGACAGACAGACATACAGACAGACAGACAGACAGACAGACATACAGACAGACAGACAGACAGACAGACAGTCGGGAACGGGAACTTATATGACTACTCATATGAATTAAATGAGATGCTCCCCATCAGGGGCTGGGCGAAGCCGGGCCGGATCAGACAGATAGACAGACAGATAGACAGACAGACAGACAGACAGACAGATAGATAGATAGTCGGGAACGGGAACGTGAGCTTATATGACTACTTATATTAATTAAATGAGATGCTCCACACCAGGAGCTGGGCGATGCCGGGCCGGGTCAGACAGACAGACAGACAGACAGATAGACAGACAGACAGACAGACAGATAGTGGGTAACGGGAACGGGAACTTATATGACTACTTATATGAATTAAATGAGATGCTCCCCACCAATGACTGGGCGAAGCCGGGCCGGGTCAGACAGACCGACAGACAGACAGTCGGTAACGGGAACGGGAACTTATATGACTACTTATATGAATTAAATGAGATGCTCCCCACCAAGGACTGGGCGAAGCCGGGCCGGGTCAGCTAGTTTACATTATAAAGTTCTTTTTTCTAGATTTACGTCTGGCAAAGTTTTTGAGTACATCATTAAAGTTAATTTTGCGCAACAAGTCTACTTCAATCATCAGCAAAGATAAGGAATCAAGCCATTCTTGTTTCATTGTCGATCTACTTGGAGTTTTTGTACGTTTCAACTGAGAAAAAGAGCGCTCAGTTGAACAGTTCGTAACCATTAATGTTAAAAATATGCGCAAGGCGATTTCTACATTTGGAAAAGCACACTCGATGTTGTCTCTAACTATTAATTTGTAGAGTTCTGCATGACTGAACGTGTTGTTGTCAGATTTTGATGCACGAAACTTGTGGCGAATATATGAGTGGAACTGTTGTAGTTCAGTATATAAATTATTGTTCAGATCTTCAGGATAAGCATTTATTAGTCCTTCACAACACTGAGATGTTTGTGGTACACCGACCAAACAAGAAAATCGAACTGCTAGATCATTATATACCTGTCCTCGTCTACTCATCTCTGTCTCAAGTTTGTCAACAATGGTGTAGAGAGCAGATATACGAAATTTGTCTCTGGCATTCTGAGATACCTCAGGGGCATCACCATCAATGACCACTGTCTTTCGTTTACGATTACGGGTCAAAGTTGACTTATAATCCACACCTGATGTTATTTATTTTGCAGCTTCTTCAAATCTTTCAAATTCATTCCTAGATTCATGCAAGTGATCTGCTAGTGAAGAATACAAATCAGCACACGTTTTCAAGTTCACGTGCTCATTTTGTAGAGCTTGACTGACCCTGTGAAGATGTTGTAACACTTCTTCCCAAAAGACAAGCATGAAAGCAAATTCTAATTCTTGCATCTTCTTTGCAATGTTTTCTGCTTCTCTTCTGGTGTCCCCCTTCTGTGACTGGTCTTCTTGTAAACATTCTAACGCTTCTATAATCTGAGGATAAGACATTAGAATGGCTTCAGTTACAACAGCATGTGCTTCCCATCTAGTATCGGAAAGGGACTTTACCAGCTTTTCATTCACAAGGCATCCTTTCAGAATCTTCCATCTTTTGGTTGAAGCTGAGAAAAAAGTATAGATCAGTTCACTGTATGGAAGAAGTTTACTGCCTCTAAACAAGAGTCAACAGCACTTCTGCTTACCAAATTTAGTGAATTGGCAGCACAGGGTATGTATATAGCAAACTCATTTTCTTCTAGAATTTTTTTCTGCATGCCCTTGTAGCACCCAGACATATTAGCTGCGTTGTCGTAGGACTGACCTCTGCATTTCGAAAAATCAATATTGCAAGCTTCACGTAAGTACTGCAACACTTGCTTAGCCATACCTTCACCGGCGTGACTTTGCAGCTCCAAGAAAGTCAAAAAGCGCTCAATGGGCTCTCCATCTACCACATATCGAAGAACAACGCTTAACTGATCTATATGTGAAATATCAGGTGTTGAGTCTACTGACAAGCTGAAATAACCGGGAGCCTTTATTTCATCTACAATTACTGCATTGACTTTTTGGGACATAATTTCAATCAGTTCTTCACATATAGTTTTTGATAAATAAGAAGGATTTCCTTTTCCAGAATTTCCATATTTCGCAAATGTGTGATGCTAAAAATGGATCAAACTGACTGACCAACTCCAGCAACCCTAGATAATTTCCATTTTGTAAAGATCAAAATTTTTCATTTGTCCCTCTAAAAGCCAGACCACGCTCAGCTATAGTACAAATAACCGCTACTGCTCGCCTCAAAACATGTTCCCAGTAAATGTACTCTTCATTTATTTGCTCTTCTAGCTTTCGTAGTAAACCCGAGCCTTGTCTACGAGCTAGGTATGTTAACATGCAGTCTTTATGAGTAGCGCTTTGTTCATGATTATCAACTTGAATGTTATTTTTCCAGTCACTGAACCCATTTTTATCAGCCAAACTTGTGGAACCTTTAGACGCAAAAAGTTTACAAACAAAGCAATACACAGATCCTGTGGATGGTGAATACAATAACCATTCTCTCCTCTACTGTTCACCATTTGCTTTTGTGCCATAGAAAAGTTTTTGAGAACAATATCTTGTTATTTTTCCGTCAACATAAATACGGTAAGCCGCATTCAGTAAGCCACATCATCAGCCGAGAAGTCATTCCACAGTCCTGGATCTACAGCTTGATTTATTTTATTATCTTCATCTTTATCATCATCTTCAGCAGACTGAAGTGGGTCACCACAAATTTCATTTTCAAGCACTAATGCAATGTCTGGATTTACAGAACAGCCTATAGTAGACTTATCGAGAGGGTTGATAGTGTCAGTAAAATCCTGTTCCACCTGTTGCTTAACCGAAACTAAATAATTCGTTAATTTTCTGCTCTTAGTTTACACCTGAAACAGTATGCTCTTTTTGTTTAGCTAGTTTTCTCTTTTGTGCACCACTTAACTGAACACGTTTCATCTTGGGGTCTGAATCTGCAAAAAAAAATGTAAGTGAAAAGCTGTAAATGAAAAATGAATAAATAATATAATCAATATAAGTGGGTATGCTAAGGTATCATTTTCCGATTATTCATAATTACATTTTTTTAAAACGAAAATGTATTTACATAAATATTAGAAAATTATGCAAAATAAGGCTAAGGAATAATATACTTAGGCCCCTATCAATAACTGCTTTATCAAAATCGATAAAAGCACATTTAAAGCGCAGTAATGAACTCCTTAAACACTAACTACCAATAGACGTCTGTATGTCAGGTCTTAGGCAGATATGACTGAGCTACCGTATGACAGTAGACGGTACTACCTGCTTTCTGTCAGCGCCGAATGTTGGGCGGCGCTTACCAAACCCGACACCCCACATTGTGCCAACGGCTTCGGGCGGGAGAGCGCAATTGGGAGGGTACTAGCCTTATCCTGGTGCGAGGAAATGCAACCCAAAGACAAAATAAGTCATGGCAGGGC
The DNA here is from genome assembly GCA_963921405.1 of Cepaea hortensis. Taxonomy (NCBI): domain Eukaryota; kingdom Metazoa; phylum Mollusca; class Gastropoda; order Stylommatophora; family Helicidae; genus Cepaea; species Cepaea hortensis. The sequence continues at coordinate 49,050,762 of OY992889.1, read as the reverse complement.
AGACCAGGCCCTAAGCCTTGGTTGGCAGCTGGTCTAGGATCGAAGCTCCGACAGGCGGACAGTTAGAGCATTGCTTTGCTGATCCGGCAGCTTCTGCAGCTTGTCTTGTTCCAGATTATAGGTGTCAACTTTCCTCTGGAGTGAACTAGGCAGGCCGAGAGAGGGATCATGCTGCATGGGCAAGACATGGTTTCTTTATTTTAGCCCAGGCTTTGTGCTATGGAGAGGCAATAACTCCATCCCTGGTCTTAACCGGTCTCGGAATCAAAGCGAGAGGCAACTGTTACGGGTTATAAGTCCTTGTCAGTTGGCGTAGACATGGGGCGCCACGCGTTGCCTCTGACGGTGGGAGACACCTACAGGTGTCACTGATCAGCTACCGCCCGCCTCAAGCTGGGCAGCCCCCAGCCAATTGGGTGCTGATCCGCCACAGCCTGCCTGCTTCAATGGGTGCTTGGGGCTAGGACAAAATCTGAATCGCAGGCTGTAAAACCAATGCACCAGGTACTAATAAAAAGAATAGAAACCTCAAGCTATGGCTTGCAACCTGGAACGTGAGAACCATGTGTCCAGGATTTTCCACTGACTTGACAAATATTAACGATGTGAGAAAAACGGCTGTGATTGATGCTGAACTCGATCGTCTTAACATTTAATATTGCTGGCCTGCAGGAGACTCGCCTCGCTGAGGAAGGGTCACTCAGGGAAAACAATTAAACCTTTTTTTGGAAGGGAAGAGGGCAGGCAGAAAAAAGGCAACATGGTGTGGGCTTTGCAGTGAAGAATTCGCTACTGGGAATGATTGATATCCCAGCTGGAGGTAATGAAAGATTATTATCACTGCGCTTGGCAACCTCCTGTGGATTTGCCACCATTCTCACTGCATATGCACCGACACTCGCTTCCTCTGATGATGTGAAGGATATGTTCTATGAGCAGCTAGACTCTGCGATCAAGGCAGTTCCAAAATCCGACTACATTTATATGCTCGGTGATTTCAATGCTCGTGTGGGCAAGGACTCAAGTTCATGGCCAGTGTGCCTTGGAAAATACAACATCGGTCGCATGAATGATAATAGGCAAAGGCTGCTGGAGCATTGCACTAGAAATGACCTATGTATTACAACCTCCTTTTTTAAAACAAAAGAGATGCATAAGGTCACATGGAAACATCCAAGATCCGGCCATTGGCATCAGCTGGACTTCATTATCACACGGAGACAACATCTGAACCATACATCATTAACTCGAAGTTACCACAGTGCTGACTGTGATACAGATCATTCTTTGGTTGTTGCAAGGGTTAGACTGAGACCAAAGAGAATCTACACAGCTAAACACAAGTCTAGTCCCAGGATTAATATTACTAACACTCACGATCCTGGAAAGTGCTTTGAATTTCAACAGCAACTTGAAGACGCTTTCAATGATACATCAGAAAATTGTATAGTAAATGATAAATGGAGTAAACTTAAGGAAACTATTTATAAAACAGCGGTAGGGGTTTACGACACTGTAGATCATAAGAGGCAGGACTGGTTTGCGGCAAACAGCCAGATACTGCAGCCCTTGATTGATAAAAAGAAGATAGCTCTCTTAAGAAACAAGGAAAGACCAACGCGTAACACTCTGAGTGAGCTGAAGCAAGCAAGGAAGGATATACAAAAGGCTGCCAGGCAGTGTGCGAATGACTATTGGATCAAGTTATGTGAGTCCATTCAAATCGCAAGTGATAAGGGAAACATCAGAAGCATGTATGAAGGGATAAAGAAAGCCTGTGGTCCAATGATCAAAAGAAGTGCACCGCTGAAAACCTTGACTGGAGAAATCATCACTGATAAGAAACAGCAGATGGATAGATGGGTCGAGCACTATTTAGAGCTTTACTCAAGTGAGACCAAGCTAGCGGATGATGCACTCAACGCCATAGAGGCCCTGCCAACTCTTGACCACCTGGACACACTTCCCACTATAACAGAAGTTAAGTGTGCTATAAATGAGCTTGCATCTGGCAAGGCTCCAGGTAAGGATGGGATTCCAATAGAGGTGATCAGGAGTGGGCAAGACACACTCGCTCTACAGATCCACCAGCTAATAGAGCTATGCTGACGAGAAGGACAAGTCCCACAGGATTTCAAAGATTCAAACATCATAACGCTGTACAAGAACAAGGGAGATCGGAGCGACTGTAACAACTATAGGGGTATCTCACTTCTGTGTATTGTTGGGGAAGTATTTGCCAGAATTGTCCTGCACAGACTTCAAGTCCTGGGAGATCAAGTCTACCCCGAATCACAGTGTGGCTTCCGTCAGAACCGGTCTACTATTGATATGATATTCTCATTGCGACAGATACAAGAAAAATGCCGGGAACAAAATCAGCCACTGTTTATTGCCTTCATCGACCTCACAAAGGCATTCGATTTGGTCAGTCGTGAGGGTCTGTTCAAAGCACTAAAGAAGATTGGCTGCCCACCAACTCTTCTGTCCATTGTGGAATCGTTCCACGCAGGCATCAAGGGTATAATCAAGTTTGATGGCTCAACTTCAGAAGAGTTTGAAATCAAGAGTGGAGTTAAGCAAGGCTGTGTGCTAGCCCCCACCCTCTTTGGGATATACTTTTCACTTCTACTGAAATATGCCTTTCGTGATCAGGATGATGGTATATACATTCACTCACGCTCAGATGGTGGCCTCTATAATGCTCAGAGATTGAAGGCCAAGACCAAAATTAGCAGGGTACTAATCAGAGAGTTGCTTTTTGCGGATGATGCTGCGATTACGACCCACTCTGAGGAAGAATTACATCATATACTATCTGCATTCTCCAATGCTTGTTCTGAATTTGGTTTAACAATTAACAAAAAGAAGACACAGATTATGTCACAAGGTGCACATGGTGTACCATCAATCTTTATTGACGACGCCGAACTGGAGATAGTAGACCATTTTACATATCTAGGATCAGAGGTAAATAGCAAATTATCCCTCGATCAGGAAATCAACATCAGGATTGGCAAGGCAGCAACAACAATGAACATGTTAGCAAAAAGAGTCTGGGAGAACAGGAAGCTTACTGCCAAAACAAAAGTCCTCGTCTACCAAGCCTGTGTCCTTAGTACTCTTCTTTATGGCAGTGAAACCTGGACAACTTACTCACGCCAAGAGAAACGTTTAAACAGCTTTCATATGCGGTGTCTGCGAAGAATACTTATTAAGTGGCAAGACAAAATCACAAATACTCACACAAAATCTCAAATACTGAAGTAATGGAAAGATCAGGTTGTGTGACGGTGTATTCCATGCTCAGTCTTCGTAGACTTAGATGGATAGGACACGTTAGGAGGATGGATGATGGTAGAATACCAAAGGACATCTTTTTTGGTGAATTACAGACGGGTAGGAGATCTCAGGGTCGGCCTCTACTACGATACAAAGATGTGTGTAAGCGGGATATGATTGATACAGGCATTGATAATGCACATTGGGAGCACGTCGCCGCTGAACGTTTGGCATGGAGGGCAACTATCAGAAACGGAATAAAGACAAAGGAGAAAATGATTGCAGATAAAGCACACGCAGAGCGTGAGAGACGTAAGATGGTGCAAAATGGTGGAAATGACCATGTTTTCACATGCACCTACTGTGGGCAAACATTTGCAGCAAGAATTGGCCTTACCAGCCATACTCGTCACCGCCATGGATCGTAGTTATTAAGCCTTTTTAAAGCACAATGTACCAAACTATCGTCTGTCAAGACGGAAAGGTGCCAATGTAATGTATATATATATTAGAATTTTTAGAATTAAAAACCCTTAGATGAAAACGACAACGAAAGTAAAAAGTGTTACCATTAACCTTACCTTCGTCAAATCAAGTTTTGTTGTGTAAGCTAAATTAGTAATATCTACATCAGTAAGAAGTTTATACAAATGTTCGAAAATGCAAAGTAGTTCTAAGCCGTTATGCAAATGTAGAGTCATTCAATGACACGTCGACAAATTAGCACTATTCACAATTGCTTTCACTAGCAGATCAAAACAGAAGTGAATTTGTCGCTACGTATTAGTGCGTTACGTAGCGCAAACATATCCCAGAAACGTCAAAAAATAGCCCAAAAAAACCTTGAAGAAAAATAACAAAAAATAGCAACCAAAAAAAATTGGGTGGGGGGTATTTTACCCCCGGGTTGTGGGACCAATGTTAAATAATGTGCGATTCAATATTACATTTACGATTTGCTTATGCCATGCAATTACGCTACCGGGACAATATACACATTTTTCTTGAGGACTTGTGGTGTCCCCCAAATGCTTGGTGCCCTAGGCACGTGCCTTGTTTGCCTAATGGTTAATCCATCCCTGCGTGCTCCTACGCCTAGTGCACTAAACTGAATTTTTGCTTGTGGATTTGTGTATCTTATTATGTGTCCTGAGAGCCATCAGATGGATCCACTTCGACTTCTGTGGGTACTTGTAATTTACGTCTCCAAGTCAATTACAAGAAGTCAACTCTTAGTCCAACTTACCGGTGTAGGGCTTGAACCCGCTATTTCGGCATCAACACACACAAAGCTTAAGAGTAAGCGCTCTTATCCGTTCTGTCATGCTGACCTGATAATAATTATAATTGTATAGGGTGTGTTGTTAATGAATGTGCAGTGTTTGAAAATGTTGCCGGTCCACGTTTTGTATTCACCCTCTGTAAAGTTCATGCAACATAATAGTTAAATACAAAACTTGGACCGGCAATATTTTCAAACACTGCACAGTCATTAAACATACACCATGTAATAATAATAGGGGGTCTCAACTCAAGTTGGTAAAGCCTTCTGCCTCACGCTACGAAGGTCGTGGGTTCCTTTCCGGACTACGTCATTTGATTCACGAGTATTTTCCCCCGAGACTTCTGGAGGTCGTGGCTGCAGTTACAGAGTTCGTGCTCTGTGCGACGCTTTCAGCAGGCCGAAAAGTAACCCCAAGTCATGTGGGATAGATGTAAAACGAAACAAATAGGTATGTGTAGCTCCTGCGAGAGAGACAATAAACACAGGCACAGTGTACATGCCTTACAACGAATTCAATCCATATGAACAGAAATCATTGTGATGAAAGTAGCAGGCAGAATAAAAGAAAATAATAAAATAACAAAAAGTATATATGTGATAAATACACTATACGTTAATATTTTAATCCAACGTTTAGATCATAGTGATCTTTTTCAGGAACAAGCAAACAGGGCTAAAGAAATAAACATTATAAGTGTAAGTGAACGCACGAAAATATAAATTACAAATATATCTCTTTGTACAGGACAGTTTTCAGGTGTTTTGGTGCCCAAAAAGGAAAAGTGAAGCCAAAAGTATGGGCACAGTCTAACATTATAAAGACAAAAGAATGACTAAACATAGTTTATATTGTGGGATCTTTAACAGTATTGATTCCATCAGAAAGGAAACATACCAAAGTGTTTATTAAGTGGCTCTCAATTCTAAGTCTAACTGAGCTGCTAGAATAACATGCATTTATGGTAGTGACACATACATCGTTCACACCCCTGATATGAGGAGAATTGAAGTGATTGAAGGCGGGTTTGTCGACATGTTGTTTAATGCCCCTAAGATGTTGCCTAATACGATCAGCCAGAAGTCTACAGATTTATCAATTATATGAGCTTATATTTCATATTACATCTTTTGCAAGTAATGGCATAAACAATACGTTACGGGATATGCAGGATAAACGAGTTTTGTAACGAATAAAGTTACAGGTTAATTTTTTTTTTAAATTCCTGTCTTGAGAGGTATTTGAACAAATGACCACCGAGATAGCAAGCCTGCTAGCCACTGCGCTACCACGGCTCCTTAAAGATTTCAGGCTCAATCAATCAATCATGTGCCATGCCGGAAAGCGTGGGCGGTCATGACTCGCCATTTCACCCGATCACCAGTGTCGTGGATCAGCTCAGTGTTCTTGTCTCGTCCATACCATGTGGCCAAGCCATCCAGGTATTTTCCTCTCGGTCTTCCTCTTGATCTGTTCCCTTCGATCTTGCCAGTTGTCACTAAGTTCTCCAGTCCATTTCTTCTCATAACATGTCCAAAAAAATTTGACTATCTACGTCTAATTTCTAATAATTGGCTACCTCTATCGAAATCTCAGTGCTGGACACGTCTGGTACGAAAACTTCACTACCATGATGGATGTGGTTTTCGCTTCCGGAAGGAAATTATACTACTCGGAGACTTTAACATTGACACCAACAAATCCAACATAATATGGGGAAATATAATTGCATCATACAATTTCCAACAAATAGTACAATAAGCTACTAGAGTAACAAAGTCATCTTCAACAGTCATAGATCACATTTATGTAACTTGCTCAGACAACATCATAGAATGCACCGTACCCAATTGTGCAATGAGCGATCACTACCCAATATGCTGCACGTGGTCTAAAAAAGGAATTAAAACTCCTAAACATAAACACATAACTGTAAAATATAGAAGTTACAAAAATTTCAACCAAAACGCATTTTTACAGGACTTGCTCAGTTCACCTCTAGACAATGTTTATCAGCTTCCTGACCCGGATGATGCTCTGGAATTCTGGATGAAAACCTTTATTGCTGTTTTTGATAGACATGTGCCAGTCAAGGAAGTTCGAGTAAATCATCACGTCAAGCCACCTTGGATCACCCAGGAAATACTTGAAATTATGAGAGACAGAGATAAAGCACATAAAAAGCGGGATCTCAGTGCATACCGTACTCTTAGAAACAAAGTTCAATATAACATACGACGGGAACAGAAAAATTACTTTAAGAACTTAGTAATGGATAAAACAAATAGTAAGGATATATGAAAAGCAATTAACACCTTGACAAACAAGTATAACTTCCGAAATTCTTTACCATCAAATCATATTACATGCAACCAATTCAGTAATTTTTTTTCAAACTGACATAGACCAGTTGAAGGCTTCAATACCTAATTCTCCTTGCAACTTATCTTTATTGTCATTGTTTTGCGAGAATAGATGCTCCCACGATATTCTTTCCGACATACCGCTAATGACAATCACTGAAGTATTCACTTACCTCAGTAACCTAAAAAACACAACCTCATCTGGGTTAGATGGAATCAGCAACCGGATTCTCCGTTGTGCTGCGCCAGTGATCTGTACATCACTAACCTATGTATATAATCAGTGCCTCACCAAAGGCTATTTTCCATCAGCTCTCAAAATCGCTAAAGTGTACCCTCTTCTTAAATCTGGTTCATTGGACTATGGTCTCCCGAACAATTACAGACCCACTTCCTTACTATCATCACTATCTAAGCCACTAGAAAAACACATCCATAAATTAACATTACAGTATTTAGTTCGCAACAAGCTTATTGTTGACAGCCAATCAGGATTTCGACCAAAATATTCTTGCCATACGGCCCTAACTAACATGATAGAAAATTGGCACCAGAATATAAACAACAACAGTCTATGTGGAACTGTGATTATTGATTTCAAGAAAGCATTTGATATGATAGACCATGTTATTTTAATTAAAAAACTCGAGACAATGAAAATTGGCCCTAATGTAGTCACTCTAATAGCATCTTTTCTATCAAATAGAAAGCAAGTAGTATCACATAATAAATCTCTGTCTCAAACCACTACCTTCAATATTCGAGTACCGCAAGGCTCTATTCTTGGCCCTCTATTATTTGCCATATATATTAACGATCTACCTTTGCATCTTTCGTCGTCCTGCGATCTATTTGCAGATGACTGTACGGTGTACACAAACGCTGAAAACTGTATTTTACTGGAGTCGTCTTTACAACAAGAATTAAATAATGTTGTTAGGTGGAGCTATTCAAACCGTATGCAAATTAACATCACTAAAACAAAAGCAATGTTATTAACAACCAGACAAAGACTTCAAACTCTAAGCTCACACACATCACTTCAACTTCACATCGATAACATGCCAGTAGAAAGTGGAACTGAGCACAAAACATTAGGCCTAATCATTGATAGAAACCTAACCTTTAATTCCCACGTTCAAGCGCTCATTAAACAAACAGCGAAAAAAGTCTACCAACTCGCCAAAATTAAAAACTTCCTTGATGAGGACACAAGGAAACTATTCTATACTTCTCATATACAGACACACTTTGACTACTGCTCTACAATCTGGGACGGTTGTTCTAATTCAAACACCAAGCGACTTTACTCACTCCAGAAACCGGCCATAAGTCTAATTTATAGAAAACATTTATCTGACAATCCTAGCCTGTATAAACGCCTTCAGTAACTACCATTCCGCAAACGCCTGCTTTTCAATAAAGCTAAACTAATTCACAAAATCTTGCATCGGAATGCCCCAAATTACCTTTGGCCATTGTTTAAATATAATGCTAGACACAGTAAACGTTTAAATATACTACACATTCCGAAGCCTAGGATTGACTTATACAAAACAAGCTTAACGTACTCTGCAGCTCAGCTGTGGAACAATCTTCCACAAGAAATCAAAGACATCACCAATCCCTATTCATATAATCGCAAATTATTCGAACACTATCTCAATACGGATTACCTTCCCCCTTAATAATAGAGATAATAATAATAATAACAAACCTCTAGTATAACAGCCAATCCCCTTTTTGTAGGCTAGTATATTCCACATGGCTAATAACAAGTGTCAGACTATTATCTAATATTACTGTGTCGTGTAGTTTTGATGTTCGCATTTTTCCCATGCCTTTATAATGCATATCTTTTATATTGTTGCTGTTCTTTGTTAGCCTTGAATGATGTGTGAATGAAATAATGTATGAAAGAGAGTGATAGAAGGGCAGAATGTTAGACGGGCCTACGTGCCCAATTCTTAACCCTTTGAAAATAAAGATGTTTTTCAGCTTGACTGCACATTGTCCAAGTTTCACATTCATACAAAAGAACAGGCTCTGTGTACCCCCTCAACACTCTTTTTCTCGTTTCAATTGACATCTTTTTATTCGTCAGAATGTTTTTCATCTTGCTAAAGGCTACTTTCGCCATGGCGATTCTTGTTCTAATCTCTTCAAGGCATCTCCCATCAGATGTTATGACTGTTCCGAGATAATTGTATCGTTTCACTTGTTGAAGAATATTCCCATTTACTTTTATATTACATAGTGGTACTTCGTTCTTCCTAGTGACGACCATAATCTGTGTCTTCTTACAATTTAATTCCAACCCCAGCTGCTCACTGTGGACAACAACCGCGTCTACTAATTGTTGCAGATCCTGTGCATTGTCTGCAATCAATACTGTATCATCTGCATATCTAATGTTATTTATGTTTTGTCCTCCAATGCTGATTCCATTTATGTCTTCTACATTTCTGAAAATATTTTCACTGTATATGGAAAAAAGATCTGGAGACATTACACACCTGCCTAACACCTCTCTTAATGTCTGTTCTGTTGTTTATCCATCAAGAATGATGATGACCATTCATTTCATCCAGTGGGGTTGAAGGTGTGGAGCCGTGGGTTCTAAGATGGCTGATAAGGCCTATTTTGGTTCGAAATGTTCTTTGACAATGTGGGCAAAGAATGCTTGACGTCTCTGGAGGAGGATTTCCTGCAGTGGTTTTTCTGTCCTGCCTTTTCTTCACAGCTCTTGCAGTCCTGGTTGCCTCACATATGACTGCACCTTTGCGCAATGATGCACGCCACGAATTTCGGTCTCTGGCTGCAGCCTCCCAGGTGTCATGATGAATTCCAAAAGCATTCAGTGAGATTTTCAGTGTCTTTAAAGCGTTTCCTCTGGCCACCTTGGGAGCGTTTACCACAACGCAGTTCGCTGTAAACAATTCGTTTAGGGAGCCTGTGATCTGGCATGCGAGTCAAGTGACCAGCCCAACGAATCCGATTCTTCATCAGTATAGTGTGGATACTGGGCATGGATGCTCTTTCTAGGACTTCAGTGTCTGGAATCTTCTCTTGCCATTTAATCTTCAGTAGCTTCCTTAGGCAGACCGTGTGGAAGTGGTTTAATTTCCTAGCGTGTCGCTGATAAACAGTCCAGGTTTTACAAGCATATAGCAGTGTGGATAATACAACTGCTTTGTAGACTTTTAGCTTTGTTTGCAGGCTTATTCCAGTTCTGTCCCATACATTCTTGTACAGTCTGCCAAAGGCCGCACTGGCCTTGGAGATTCTTGCATTCACTTCGTCATCGATTGTGGCAGCTTGTGACACGGTGACGTTGGATGAAGAATGACTTGCGCGATGACTTGGATTAAAGTGAGGAAGAGTTGCGCAATTCGTCGACCTCACTCTCTTAATAGGTTGATATTGTCCCACTTCATTATCAATCCTTATGGCAGCTTGTTGTTTCCAATATATGTTTTTTATAAGTCTAATGTCTTTCCCATCAATTTGTAGATCTGCAAGCATATCCACCATGTTGACATGTCTAACTCTATCAAAAGCCTTTGTGTAGTCAATAAAGCAAAGATGTATATCCTTGTTTACTTCTATAGCACGTTCAATAACTGTTCGCAGCATATACACAGCATTTACTGTACCCTTTCCTTCTATTTCAGATTTCAGGCTCACATGACAAAAATTAATGTCATTATGTTTATTTGATTTATTTCTTCCTTTCCCTCATATCTTCAGAGCTTTGTTGGCAAATTCAAAGTTGCCGAACAGTCAGTGTTCCTAAGAAAGCAGACGAACATCCTCAGCCCTCTACTCTATGACAGTTTCAACCCACACGACCAGAGCAAGTAAGTTATCAGAACATATCACAAAGATACAAAGTAAATACATTAATCAGGATATGCAGCAGGTAATTTAATCATTATAAAAAGTAATAAAGTTGACCAAGATATTAAGCAATTAAGTTGATCATTATTTTTGAGATGTCAACAAGCTAAAGTCGAATCCTACTTTCTTTAGACTCATTCATATTGATGGCTGTAGGGGGAAGAAGAAAAACAAAAAGAAGGAGAAGAAAAATAAGTAGAAGAAGAGCAGAAGAAGAAGAAGAAGAAGAAGAAGAAGAAGAAGAAGAAGAAGAAGAAGAAGAAGAAGAAGAAGAAGAAGAAGAAGAAGAAGAAGAAGAAGAAGAAGAAGAAGAAGAAGAAGAAGAAGGAGAAGAAGAAGAAGCAGCAGCAGCAGCAGCAGCAGCAGTAAAAGCAGAAGCCAAAGCAAAAGCAGAAGCAGCAACAGTAGTAGTAGTAGTAGCAGCAGCAGCAGCAGCAGCAGCAGCAGTAGTAGTAGTAGTAGCAGTAGTAGTAGTAGTAGTAGTAGTAGTAGTAGTAGTAGTAGTAGTAGTAGTAGCAGTAGCAGTAGCAGTAGCAGCAGCAGCAGTAGTAGTAGTAGTAGTAGTAGTAGTAGTAGTAGTAGTAGTAGTAGTAGTAGTAGTAGTAGTAGTAGTAGTAGTAGTAGTAGTAGTAGTAGTAGTAGTAGTAGTAGTAGTAGTAGTAGTAGTAGTAGTAGTATAGACAAGGTACAATATGATCGTGTCGTCATCCGTGAAATATGAATACCAGAACTTGGATATGCTAACGACATAGTTTTACTATCAGCATCCAGACGAGAATTGAAAAACTAACAACTAAGTGCAAGTGCAACGTGAACAACAAAACTTACATCTCAATGCCACATAAACAAAACTACTGACGATAAAACAAATATGCCAACAAGGATATTTATCAATGGAGGGAAATTACGGAAAGTGAGCGGTTGAGAATAACTAGATTCACTGCTGACAGGCGATGGGGTGACGATGACGGAAATTATAAGAATAAACATTTCTGGACAGAAACTAGAACAATTAAAACCGTAATGGGTTGAGATTGGTGGAGTTGAGATGAGTTCAGTTGAGCTAAGAAATGACATCATTGCACTCAGGACATTCCCACACACGATCCGTCCCCTCGTTCAACAGCCAGCGAAAAGTCAAACTGCTTAAGATTCCAAGTGCCATCTGATTGAAAGTTCTCTTGGCCTTCCCTCTAAGTTTTGAGATCCTTCTAGAGCAGTGGTTCTCAACCTTTTTTGGCCCGTGCCCTCCTTCACCATATTTTCAGAACGTCATCCCCCCCCCCCTTCCTATAAAAAATTTGGCCCGTGCCCCCCTTCACCGTATTTTCAGAACGTCATCCCCCCCCCCCCTTTCATATTTCATATCTAAAAATCCCCCACCCTTACACAGTATACGCAAAAATGAGGGGTAAATTTAATAGCATATACTAAAACAAGTCTAGACATCCACATAAAACATGATTTGTGGGTCTACTTACTTTATAAAATGAATTTTAGAAGGATGAGACGTACATAAAAGTAAAGTATGAAGGGAAAAACAATATCAAGTAATCGGTTCTTGTATTAACGCGATCTTGAAATGCTCTTCATCCCCCCTCCCCCGGAAACACTAAAATTCCCCCGAGGGGGGGGGGGAATTCTCCACCGGTTGAGAACCACTGTTCTAGAGCATCTACTGATTCCCCCGATCTTCCACTTCCCTCCAACCATATCATTCTCTCCACCAACGGGTGTTCAGCCATTTCCACCGTTTTCTCTAGCTGGTCCCATCGGCGCCCGATGGAACTGATAGAACAAATATTATGAGGGTGCATATTTTCTTTAAGATATGTGAGCCGCGGTTACTTAGTGCCCAGACCGTAACGGTGGTCGTGGGTTCGATTCGCATCAGGGGCTGTTTGGAAATTGAAAAAAAAAAAAAAATTACGTGATCTTCCAGGTCGACCCAGCCTAACATTGTGCCAGGCAACGTCTTGGAAAATAAGAGCTGTCGGCGTGATACCACCTACATGATCCTCTTAGTGTCGTTTGGCGTGTAAAATGGGCTTTTACTAACTTATATTTTCTGTGACAAAATACGGATGTCAAACTTGGTCATTTAAACAAATTAAATTTAATACACACATGTGTTTTTAAACGTAAGCGTCACAGAAAACACACTAAATATACATTGAACGAACAAAAAAAAAGAACAAACGGATCTATTCAAAAAGTACAAAATACTGAGAAAGGTTGGTTAAAACAAATACAATCGAGAAGAACGAAATATTTTTGAAAAAGATAATTATTGAGGGAGTCTAACCAGGGAAGCGAAATAAAGGAAAACCCACATAGTAGACAGATTCCAGATGTTATTGATAATTTACACATAGCCGCATCAGAGGCCGAATAAACATTAATTCATTCAGCAGCATGCCCTTTGCAGAACTTTGATTCCATAACAACCTTCCGGAAACTTCTCGGTCATATCAAGAGGTAACGTGTCCTATACACTCATCATCAGCCACATCTTGCACCTATCTTCTCTTTGGTATTCCTTTCTTCCCGGGCATATACCCCTCCATTATTGTTCTCTCCAAACTTTCATGACGTTTCAAATGACCACAATATTTCCATTCAAACAAAAACACAAAATCCAAAATATGTCTGAGAAACTCAACTGATGATGATGATAATAATGATGATGATGACGATGATGAAGATTAAAATATAAACTCAACCATGGAACAAGAACGGCATGAGGGGTGGAGAGAAAGAGAGAGAGAGAGAGAGAGAGAGAGAGAGAGAGAGAGAGAGAGAGAGAGAGAGAGAGAGAGAGAGGGAGAGAGGGGGGGGGAGTGAGAGGATTTTGATCTTCAAACGTATCCCCCATCTTACCGTACATATGTTGGCCTCTTTATCTTCTTAACAGTCAACGTGCGGGCCTGCTTGTGTCATAATGCCTTTCTCTTGTTGTCGTTCCGACATTTGAAAGCCAACTGTAAAGATAATAACCCTAACCGGGCATCAACATGCAAATAGTAAAGTTACAATTATTTAATTTCATTTTTTTATCGATAGTTTATGCAGTCCAGAAAAAATACATTTGCTTTATGTGCTTAATCAGGAAATCTGTGAGAAAACAGCGGCAGATGTCGAAAGAGATGGTGGACATGTTCAAAACCTCTGCCATATTTGATATCGATCGCCTTACCAAGATTCTCACGGTAGGTAACTCTTAACCATGTTCTCACATTCATTGTTTTCTCCCTTTGTTAAATTTTCATTCTTTGTCGTCCTCTTGTTCTTCTGCTTCTTCTTCTTCTTCTTCTTCTTCTTCTTCTCCGCCTTCTCCTCCCCCCGCTCTATCTCTTCTTCTTCTTCTACTTCTTCCTCCGCCTCCTTTTCGCCTATCTCTTCTACATCTTCCTCCGCCTCCTTCTCGCCTATCTCTTCTTCTTCTTCTTCTTCTTCTTCTTCTTCTTCTTCTTCTTCTTCTTCTTCTTCTTCTTCTTCTTCTTCTTCTTCTTCTTCTTCTTCTTCTTCTTCTTCTTCCTGTATTTTGTGTTTTCTTTGTTATTGTTGTTATTATTCTTCTTCTTTCTAGTTTTCCTTTTCTTCTCGTCCTCATCCTCCTCCTATTCTGTCTTTTCTTTTCTTCGTCTTCTCCTTCCCCAGGTACCTAAGAAGATATTGTCAATTATGAGTCTCTAATCTTCTCACCATCTAATATTTTGATTAAGTAGGTGCTACTAAAATGATTATCTGTTTCCTGACTGCATACCTCAAGTTTTCTACACTCCACCTGAGCCAGGCTTTTGTAACTGTGGCGTTAGTTTTATCACCAACAATTACAAAAACTAGCCCAAGGACTGTATTACCGTCTATTCGAGCTGTTATGACAAAACTAGTTAATTGTTCAGAAATCCTGTCTTCTATGACTAAAAAATATGACCAGGTGATTACCAATAATTAATTGTTTTTGAATTATGTCTTTAAGGGCTTATCCTCATATGCAAGTTTGGCAAAGTGATTACTGATAATTAGTTCATTTGTTCACGAATTTTGTCTTTTAGGAGGACTTGCACTCAAACAGGTTTGTCAAAGGGATTACCCCGGCTAGTAAACTGTTCACAAATTATGTCTTCTAGGACTTGTTCTCATATAAATAATAACTATGTCTTCTATGACTGATTTTCCTAAAAGTATGACAAAGTGATTGCCTCGGCTAGTTAACTGTTCACAAATTATGTCTTCTAGAACTTGTTCTCAGATAAGTGTAGCCGAGGGGAAAAAGGAACAAAAGGAAAGACTGATGTTTCCTTCGCTTCGGTACTAAGAGGTAGAGAGTAACTCTGACTTCGTTACGGCTAAAGAAGAGAAGTAGTAAAAGAGAGAGAACCTCACACCGCCCTCAACTGACAAAAAAAGATATAGTAATTAGGTAAGAAGGTACGAGATCTTGTACAGAGGCAAAAACTATTTTATAGGTGTTCACACAGGAAGCACCATGTTAGAGTCCAAGCAGTGAATTAAGGTGTTAGATTGTGGTAGAAATAGCGGTTGTAAAAACTAAAAGAGACTAAACAAACAATCAAGAACAGTACGAACATAACTCTTTATTTATCAACTGCTATAAATTTTGGTGACAATTTGTGTTTGAACACACTGAATAAAACATTCAGTAAGGGATGTTCAATAACAAATACAACAGACAACTGCATATATCAAACATCAACCAAGGGTGGCCCCGATTCAGCCACCAGAACTTAAGACAACAGGGTACACCAAGTACCACAACACAGATGCTCCAAACAGTAGCTGAGTAGAATAACACAATAAAGGACTTTGGCACAGACAACAATAAGACAATACAAAAACATAAGTTACACAACATAAATCTTAAGACGCGACATAAACAAAAGAGTTGTGACATGATTTACTACCCCGCCATAAACCCAGGCCTGCTGACACTAACTAGTCAGCCGCTTGGCTTTCCCCTATGACATAGGTTGACTACAGATCAGCTCAGGGAATTGTTCCCACATCTGACAACAACAGAACAGCACTTGTGTTCCTATCAATAAGCCGAAACAGGGCACATTTCCCACATCTCAATACTTAAAAACCAAGCAGGACAGTACGTTTGTTTTCACCAACTGGCCCAGGCAACCGCAGACAAAGAATTCACAAGTTGCTTTTTTACGAGTGGTGTTTCCGGCGCTGTCCATATTTTTACATTAAACAGGCCAAACAAACACACATCGATTTGGCTCTGTTAAATAAGTTTGTCAATGTTTTTTTTTTTTTGTATTTTTTTAATTGCGCTGGCTTATTTTGAACTCAAGCGTAGTCCGTACACATTACTTTTGAAGTGCTGGACTGAATTTTGTGTGTGGATTTGCTTTTACCTATTAACAGTGTCCCTCGCCATCAGCGAACCTACTTCGACTCCATAGGTACTTGTAATTTACGACCCCAAGTCAAGGATGATAGGTCAACATTGCAGTCCAACTGTCCGGTGTAGGGGTTGAACCCCTTACCTCAACATCAGCACACCGGATATTTAAGAACACGTGTTCTTACCCATTCGGCCATGCTGACTTACGTATGTCAAGGTGATTACCCCAGCTAGTTAACTGTTCACAAATTATGTCTTCTAGGACTTGTCCTCTTACAACTATGACAAGGTGATTACCCCAGCTAGTTAACTGTTCACAAATTATGTCTTCTAGGACTTGTCCTCTTACAACTATGACAAGGTGATTACCCCAGCTAGTTAACTGTTCACAAATTATGTCTTCTAGGACTTGTCCTCTTACAACTATCACAAGGTGATTACCCCAGCTAGTTAACTGTTCACAAATTATGTCTTCTAGGACTTGTCCTCTTACAAGTATGACAACGTGATGTTAACTGTTCACAAATGTCTTCTAGGACTTGTCCTCTTACAAGTATGACAAAGGTGATTATCCCAGCTAGTTAACTGTTCACAAATTATGTCTTCTAGGACTTGTCGTATTTTATAAGTATGACAACGTGATTACCCCAGCTAGTTAACTGTTCACAAATTATGTCTTCTAGGACTTGTCCTCTTACAACTATGACAAAGTGATTACCCCAGCTAGTTAACTGTTCACAAATTATGTCTTCTAGGACTTGTCCTCTTACAAGTATGACAAGGTGATTACCCCAGCTAGTCAACTGTTCACAAATTATGTCTTCTAGGACTTGTCCTCTTACAACTATGACAAGGTGATTACCCCAGCTATTTAACTGTTCACAAATTATGTCTTCTAGGACTTGTCCTTTTACAACTATCACAAGGTGATTACCCCAGCTAGTTAACTGTTCACAAATTATGTCTTCTAGGACTTGTCCTCTTACAAGTATGACAACGTGATGTTAACTGTTCACAAATTATGTCTTCTAGGACTTGTCCTCTTACAAGTATGACAACGTGATTATCCCAGCTAGTTAACTGTTCACAAATTATGTCTTCTAGGACTTGTCCTCTTACAAGTATGACAACGTGATGTTAACTGTTCACAAATGTCTTCTAGGATTTGTCCTCTTACAAGTATGACAAAGGTGATTACCCCAGCTAGTTAACTGTTCACAAATTATGTCTTCTAGGACTTGTCCTCTTACAAGTATGATAACGTGATTATCCCAGCTAGTTAACTGTTCACAAATTATGTCTTCTAGGACTTGTCCTCTTACAACTATGACAAGATGATTACCCCAGTTAGTTAACTGTTCACAAATTATGTCTTCTAGGACTTGTCCTCTTACAACTATCACAAGGTGATTACCCCAGCAAGTTAACTGTTCACAAATTATGTCTTCTAGGACTTGTCCTCTTACAAGTATGACAACGTGATGTTAACTGTTCACAAATTATGTCTTCTAGGACTTGTCCTCTTACAAGTATGACAACGTGATTATCCCAGCTAGTTAACTGTTCACAAATTATGTCTTCTAGGACTTGTCCTCTTACAACTATGACAAGGTGATTACCCCAGCTAGTTAACTGTTCACAAATTATGTCTTCTAGGACTTGTCCTCTTACAAGTATGACAAGGTGATCACCAAGGCTCTCAACATTCTCAACAAGGTCTACTCATCCAAGACAAACATGTTCAACCTGTCCTTTAAAGCCCAGGTGAGCAAACTACACACGTATATATGCTATAAATGCAGGTGGTGTCAATATAAGAAACCGATTGAAAAGAAAAACTTTTGCATATTCTTTACAGGAAGTCGCAGTCAACCAAAGCATCTTTTGACTGTTTGTGATTTATTGGCAAGTTTGCGTTTAGAATTTTCCCGTTGCTTTCTGAACAACCGGCATTCATATTATTTTGTAAAAACTAGCGCAATGCAGTCTGCTGCCAAATCGCCAGCAGTTGTGTTTCGAACGCGGTATGCGGTATTACGAACAGCGTACGTAACTCCTCCGCGGCAGAGCCGCACAGAACGGATGGCCTACCAAAAGTCGTTTATTGTTTAAATGTATTTATGAGAGGGTTGGTTGAGAGATTTAGATGTCTGTCTCAGATTCAGAAGCCACAGTGTTCGATCTACACATAATGGTGGGAATCTTTCTAAGAGCCACTGGTATCTAATGATATCACATGCCCCTCTGAACTCCAGAGTAAATTTTACGAACAATTCCTCTTGGGAGAAGATTAGAACACTTCACCTACGGTCAGGCAGATAAGTAGCTGGTCAATAAGCTACCGTAAATACTAGTGCAAATAATAATAAAAATAATTTTCACCAGGTGCTGCTGACGCAGGACTCTGCTCGCGTCCACAGGGAAGTACTCAAGAACATGCCCATGCTGAGACGCCTGGCCCGTGCCAAGCTGGACAACGAACAGGTCAAGCTAATGGGCAGTATTCTGGATGATCTTGCTGAGTGAGTATTGGATGTTACCTTTGTCTGGATAGTATTGGACGTTACCTTTGTCCAGATAGTATTGGACGTTACCTTTGTCTGGATAGTATTGGACGTTACCTTTGTCTAGATAGTATTGGACGTTACCTTTGTCTAGATAGTATTGGACGTTACCTTTGTCTGGATAGTATTGGACGTTACCTTTGTCTAGATAGTATTGGACGTTACCTTTGTCCGGACGTATTCAGAGTCTAGACTCATGAGTGAAAATGAATAGTCCTTTAGGAGAGTGATTTTGGGACAGCTGATTTATCAACTTTTGTCACAACGATAGCTCATAATAAAAGTAAAGTTAAGGACCCCTTTTACGTATCTTAAAGTGCATTAGGTATATATTTTTATCGTATGAGGTGTCAGCCATTCAGAAAGAAATGACAATCTACCCTAGTAAATGCTGGGATTGATTACAATGTCCTGTAGAGGATGTGGTGTTGGGTTTATATTTTGAAAGACAAATCGACACTCGATGGGTAATGGGGTCTTTATCATGCCGGTCGCCTTTAATCTTCCCAGAAATTTCCTGGTACCCATTTTAGGATACGTCTACCTGGGATTTTAAAGCTCCGACTCGGTAAGGATTCAAATCCAGGAACCACGGCTTCCATAGAATCTTAGTATACATAAATCTACTAGAGTGAGTTGCTTCTACTATTGGTATTCTACCTAAGTGGCTATTTGTATTATTTCTACCATACATTATTCACTTCTATTTATAGAGACAATGGCTACGTCCACCGACGAGTATGGTCGCTGAGCAGATGGAAAGCAACGGCAGACGGTACACCTGTTTTAGAGATGACTTGAGAACTATAGCAGTCAAAGAAAGTCTGAAGATCGTGGAGACTATTTGTGGATTTAAAAAAGACATGAATGGTTGGAAAATATAACATTGGAGGAACGTTGCCAAGGAATCGGAGAAGATAAAAAAGTCGCTTAAAAGTCGACAGGGTCGACTTCATCGCACCGGGTTTTATCCCATATGGCTCGGTCTCTTTCCGCAGCGCGGAAAGCGTCGTACAAAGCACGAACTCCGTAGCTTTTAGCGACGACCCACAGGAGTCTCCGAAACATTTAACTCGTAAACCGAAGGGTGCGGCCCGGAATCGAACACACAACCTTCGGATCACAAGTCAAACGGCTTGACCACTTCGCCACAGAGACTCCCAGAACGAAGATAGATTCAAGATGTGAGAGATCAAGCGTTTTAAATGCAAGAGGGTTGATTTAATTGCACTGGGTTTTATCCCATCTAGTTCGACCTCTTTAAGCATGGTGGCCTGCACAAAGTGTCACACTAAGCACGAACTCCATAGCACCAGCTACGACCCCCCGGTAGCCTCCGAGAAAATTGCACTCGTGAACCAAACGACATAAATTATGTGATAGATAATCTACAGGTAACAGCAACAAAGGCTGGACATCTGACTTATGACATAGATAAATGTTAAAAGACTGTTATTGGAGCAAAGTTCTGTACAAGTCAGGCCAGTGGATGATAATGATATTATCCTGTATTCCTTCTACAACTGCCGCTCTATTCCACCCTAACCACAAACATGTGGTACCGTGTTAGAATAGACCGTCTCAATAAAACTAGTAAAACAAGTTCATTGTGACTGCCTAAAGTACTTTAGCCGTGTTAAATGTCAGAATGGCTTGGAAAGAACAATGATGGAAGTCATGATTCCTGGGTGATCGGTAAGGACTGAATAACATGATGATGAACATTGGACACCTTAGGCACAAGGAGGTTGAGGCAGAAGACAAGGGACATTTTGCAGGCCGTGTTGACAGAGATGTTCTACAAAGAACATGCTACATAATAATGATGAGGAGGAGGAGGAGGATGGGGAGGAGAGAGAGGATGGGGAGGATGATGGTGATGGTGATGATGATATGACTGCCTTACCAGTATCGTGCTTTTCATTTACTTGAGCTAATGCTTTCGTTAAGTATTTGATAACTACATTTTCAATTGACCATAATCTAGGTTTTGTCACCTTCCTATGACTCCGGATGAACCTCACCCAATGAACCAGAATATTCTAATCAGTAATGGTAAGTAACTACGTTGTCTGTCTTGTGTTCAATTAGTTAGTTAGTCTTTTCTCTTGAGCCTAAGTCGGCGCATAGGGCAGAAGTCATGGCTCTCCATGTCTGGCGATTCGCTGTTACCTGTTGTAGATCTTGGATGTTCACTTGGCCGTTGAATGAGCCTTCTCTGATGATGGTTCTACGCAGTGTCTCTCTTGGTCTTCCCCGTTTTCTTTTCCCTACCGGTGACCATATGAGGGCTTGGTAGGGGAGTCTTGTCTTGTCCATTCTGAGTACATGGCCGATGTAGTTCCAACGACGTTTTCTTATAAAATTGGATACAATATCTTGCTTAGTCTCTTGTCTTATTTGCGCATTGGTTTTGAAATTTGTCCACTTGATGTTTAGAATTCTTCTTGTATTCAATTACATTTGCAAAAAAAGTCTTCTTATAGTCTATGGTGTGTGGCACTAGTGATCATGTTTGTCCACAGCCCTCTGTCTCGTGTGCTTCCAATCGGCAGGCTGAATTAAATGGGAGGTGCAACAGTTGAGCCACAATAATTCGCCACCAAGTTACAGGGCCGTGTGTGATATGACAAAGAGTGGCAGCCGCATCAGGCGGCACCGTAAGGGGGCTTCATAAAGGGCTCATTTTAAAAGAAACAAACATGTAAGGAGCGGCATTTCGAAGACTTGTACCATACTGAGAAAATCTACCTCACGGTCCTACCAGTTTATGTAATCATCTACCATGGGTTCTGTGGTGTAGGTTGGTGTACGGTTTTTGGCGCAGGAGAGCCTGGCATATGAAACCACAATATCTAGTCTGAGAAGGAAGTTGGAGATAGCCAAAGCGACGTTTGGCTGACTGGAGGAGAAACTGCACACGCCTATAGCATAACAGCATTAAAAGCCAATAGCACAACAGCATTACAAGTCTATAGCACAACAGCATTACAAGCCTATAGCACAACAACATTACAAGCCTATAGCACAACATCATTAAAAGCCTCTAGCACAACAGCATTACAAGTCCATAGCACAACAGCATTAAAAGCCTATAGCACAACAACATAACAAACCTATAGCACAACAGCATAACAAACCTATAGCACAACAGCATGAAAGGCCTATAGCACAACAGCAGCAAACACAGACATGTAACAATTCCGCTGGCGTGAAACACGCCAGTGGTAACATGTGGATATAGATCATGGACACAATCTCTCAGAAAGAAAATAGAGCTTGGTAATTTAACTCTTGCAGACAATTTCCCAGGATAGCGTAAATCAAGAATTTCACCAATGAATACATCCATTTCCTAATATATATGCAATTCTTATTTACAGATGCAGCATATAATGTATAATTAACGATGATCTTAACACAAGTTTCGATTGTACTATGATAGACACTATCGAAGGGTTGTAAATTCTAAGTATTCACGAAGTCCAGGTCATCGGTATATTGAGCTGGGGTGACCAGTTACTTTCCTCACTGCTTTATCTTTCTAGACCGTATCTTGTTAAGTTAGTATTACATCGAAATGTAAATACAAGTATATGCACATATTAGCCGTAACAGTGTAATGGCTAAACTTTCACCTGCTGACCCAGTGAGCATGGGTTCAAATCCGTAAGGCATGGAATTTTTAAAATTAACATCGGCTCTCAGATCCACTCAGTCTAAAATTGGTTCCAGAAAATTTTTATGAATTCAATCAATCAATCAATCATGTGCCATGCCGGAAAGCGTGGGCGGTCATGACTCGCCATTTCACCAGTGTCGTGGATCAGCTCAGTGTTCCTGTTTTATGAATTACTGACCACATAATGCACTGACTGCAGATTGGCCTATACAATGTGTATATGTAGCACCATATAGTCATCGCGCTATATAGCGCGTACAGTTACTTTTATACTTTACCTGTTTTTGCTTGTTACTATATGTCTATATTACATCCATAATATGTTATTCAGTATGAGTTTGTTTCCAGGTATCTTGATTATTCTGTTCGACATTCTGGTGCAGGAAGTGGACATCAAGCTGTTTGTGAGTACACCATTTTCATTATTTATATGATTCTTCTTCTTCTATTCTAATGTGTAGAAGTGTATAATGGCATGTTTTATACACGTTGGTTTTATGGTCAACAAAATAGTGATCGTAGCGGGTATATAAAATAAAATAAATAGGCATGTTTGAATCCCGAAAAGAAGAATGACCTAGTCTAAACCACTGGGTGCTATACTGGTGCTCGAAAAGGCAGATCACGTGAATAACAAGTAAATCATTATTGCCTGAAGGGAATGATGCAGCACTCAGTGACCACAGGAAAGGTCAGACAGACGCATAATCAGACTTAAAGTGATATCATTAGTATTATGACTCTTTGCTGGTTGTTGAAGATAGGGACGGAGGTCAATGGGAATGTCCCGAGAGCTGTGATGTCGATTATCGACTCAATTCAACTCAACCTGGGGAGAAATAATAGATTCAACTTTATGTACGTACATTGCAAGTACTCCAGAATAAATGAAAAGAAACCATAGACTACGTAAATAATATACCCCAATTGTGGTGTCGAGGTGAAGCATAAACATCGGGAGAGTGCATATTTATAAGCTCCATATATCGAGATTTCCCATAGACTCTGTTATTCCCACTGCCATTTGTTTACAGGGTTGGCCTCTTCTTCTAGTTCCATTCGGTTTGTACATCATTGCTTGTTGTGGTATACTGTCAGTTGGTTGCCTAGTTACATGACTGAACCATTTAATTTGCTATTTTATAATAAAATATAGCGCTTCTATAACCCCCACATTAGTCCCGATTTCATCATTTCTGATTTTCTCTCTTCTTGATACATTGAG
The DNA here is from genome assembly GCA_963921405.1 of Cepaea hortensis. Lineage (NCBI taxonomy): Eukaryota > Metazoa > Mollusca > Gastropoda > Stylommatophora > Helicidae > Cepaea > Cepaea hortensis. Next base: position 49,027,080 of record OY992889.1, on the reverse strand, counting down.
TATTATCTCTGGAATAGGAGTAAAACAAATCGATACGATACAAATACTTGCAGATTCCTTAATGATGGTAACACATTACACTTGTGAAGAAAATATATTGCAAACAATGCTGCCATGGGGTCAACCCCAATGCCGTACTAAGTGGAACAAAATATCTTATCAGTTCTAAAGATTGAACTCAGACTATGTCATTGCAGGCAAGAGAACCCAATCACTATAACTCCCATCATTAGATGGACAACACTAAATTGCAATGACATACAGATACAATAATGTTTCTAATAATGTTTCTACCACAACTAAGAAAGATAAAACTAACGTTTCTATCACCAATGACAGGAAGATAACACTAATGTTTTTATCACAATGACAGGAAGATGCGACTAATGTTTCTGTGACAGGAAGATGCGACTAATGTTTCTGTCACAATGACAGGAAGGTAACACTAATGTTTCTATCACAATGACAGGAAGATGTGACTAACGTTTTTGTGACAGGAAGATGCGACTAATGTTTCTGTCACAATGACAGGAAGGTAACACTAATGTTTCTATCACAATGACAGGAAGATGCGACTAATGTTTCTGTGACAGGAAGATGCGACTAATGTTTCTGTCACAATGACAGGAAGGTAACACTAATGTTTCTATCACAATGACAGGAAGATGCGACTAATGTTTCTGTCACAATGACAGGAAGGTAACACTAATGTTTCTATCACAATGACAGGAAGATGAGACTAATGTTTCTGTGACAGGAAGATGCGACTAATGTTTCTGTGACATTAAGATTCGACTAATGTTTCTGTGAAACGAAGATGCGACTAATGTTTCTGTGACATGAAGATGCGACTAATGTTTCTGTGACAGGAAGATGCGACTAATGTTTCTGTCACAATGACAGGAAGGTAACACTAATGTTTCTGTGACAGGAAGATGCGACTAATGTTTCTGTGACAGGAAGATGCGACTAATGTTTCTGTCAAAATGACAGGATGGTAACATTAATGTTTTTATCACAATGACAGGAAGATGCGACTAATGTTTCTGTGACAGGAAGATGCGACTAATGTTTCTGTGACAGGAAGATGCGACTAATTTTTCTGTCACAATGACAGGAAGATAACACTAATGTTTCTATCACAATGACAGGAAGATGCGACTAATGTTTCTGTGACAGGAAGATGCGACTAATGTTTTTGTCACACTGACAGGAAGATACCACTAATGTTTCTTTCACAATGACAGTAAGATAACACTAATTTTTTTATCACAATAACAGGATGATGCGACTAATGTTTCTGTCACAATGACAGGAAGATAACACTAATGTTTTTATCACAATGACAGGAAGATGCGACTAATGTTTCTGTGACAGGAAGATGCGACTAATGTTTCTGTGACAGGAAGATGCGACTAATGTTTCTGTCACAATGACAGGAAGATGCGACTAATGTTTTTATCACAATGACAGAAAGATGCGACTAATGTTTCTGTGACAGGAAGATGCGACTAATGTTTCTGTGACAATGACAGGAAGGTAACACTAATGTTTCTATCACAATGACAGGAAGATGTGACTAATGTTTTTGTGACAGGAAGATGCGACTAATGTTTCTGTCACAATGACAGGAAGGTAACACTCATGTTTCTATCACAATGACAGGAAGATGAGACTAATGTTTCTGTGACAGGAAGATGCGACTAAAGTTTTTGTGACATTAAGATGCGACTAATGTTTCTGTGACATAAAGATGCGACTAATGTTTCTGTGACATGAAGATGCGACTAATGTTTCTGTGACAGGAAGATGCGACTAATGTTTCTGTGACAGGAAGATGCGACTAATGTTTCTGTAACAATGACAGGAAGGTAACACTAATGTTTCTATCACAATGACAGGAAGATGCGACTAATGTTTCTGTGACAGGAAGATGCGACTAATGTTTCTGTGACAGGAAGATGCGACTAATGTTTCTGTCAAAATGACAGGATGGTAACATTAATGTTTCTATCACAATGATAGGAAGATGCGACTAATGTTTCTGTGACAGGAAGATGCGACTAATGTTTCTGTGACAGGAAGATGCGACTAATGTTTCTGTGACAGGAAGATGCGACTAATGTTTCTGTGACAGGAAGATGCGACTAATGTTTCTGTGACAGGAAGATGCGACTAATGTTTCTGTCACAATGACAGGAAGATACCACTAATGTTTCTTTCACAATGACAGGAAGATAACACTAATGTTTTTATCACAATATCAGGATGATGCGACTAATGTTTCTGTCACAATGACAGGAAGATGCGACTAATGTTTTTATCACAATGACAGGAAGATGCGACTAATCTTTCTGTGACAGGAAGATGCGACTAATTTTTCTGTGACAGGAAGATGCGACTAATGTTTTTGTCACAATGACAGGAAGATAACACTAATGTTTTTATCACAATGACAGGAAGATGCGACTAATGTTTTTATCACAATGACAGGAAGATGCGACTAATGTTTCTGTGACAGGAAGATGCGACTAATGTTTCTGTGCCAGGAAGATGCGACTAATGTTTCTGTGACAGGAAGATGCGACTAATGTTTCTGTGACAGGAAGATGCGACTAATGTCTATGTGACAGGAAGATGCGACTAATGTTTATGTGACAGGAAGATGCGACTAATGTTTCTGTGACAGGAAGATGCGACTAATGTTTCTGTCACAATGACAGGAAGATAACACTAATTTTTCTATCACAATGACAGGAAGATGCGACTAATGATTCTGTGACAGGAAGATGCGACTAATGTTTCTGTGACAGGATGATGCGACTAATGTTTCTGTCACAATGGCAGGAAGGTAACACTAATGTTTCTATCACAATGACAGGAAGATGCGACTAATGTTTCTATCACATTGACAGGAGGATGCAACTAAGTATTTACCATAATGACAGCAAAATAACACTAATTTTTCTGTCACAATGACAAGAAGATGACACTACTGTTTCTATCACAATAAGGGGAAGATAACACTAATGTTGCTATGACAACGATAGGAACAATATGGCGGGATGACTTCCGTGTTCAGGAAGACCCTCTACCTGCTGAAGCTGCTGGCCAGAGAAAACGAGACGGTCCAGATGCACATCTATGAGAGACAGGACATTCTTCTGGACGTCCGCGTTGTCGAGAGTGACCTGGCTGTGGCCCTCAGGGAGGTATGCCACTCAGTTTGTTGCCTGGCTTCTTGCTAAGAGGGGAATCCGTTGTGTTTGCAATCCTGGCATGTTGTTGTTATTAATTGTGTTATTGTTGCTGATGCTGTTATTGTTGTTATTACGAGCTCCAGAGTAGGAGTGTAGCCAATGGGTTGGGGATATGATATTGTGAAAATATGACATTATAATTAGTTGAGGCAGTTCAGAGACGTGTTGAAATCGCAAGATCTTGTCTCTCGATTGTCTTGTTTTTCAGCAACTATTTTCAGCCCAGCATAAATTGTCCCCAGGCGTCCTTTCATGATTTTCTGATGTAGTGTTTTTTCCCCTACGGCGTACTCTTTTTCGTTTGCCCTGGATCATGCCCTGCAATAAGCTTAGAGTATATGGGCATGTTTCATATTGCGACTAAGCCAAAAGAACCGTTTTGGTATGATGTTCAATAGTTGTCAATTTTCTCTAATGTCTTTGAGATGTCTTCGTTTAATCTCTTTCGTGTCCAGTTTCTTCTTTATATTCTGTGATAATATCATATCTCATAAGCTTCCAAGTTTTGTTTCCATCTCATTTGTTTAGAGTGCGTATTCTCAGCATTCGTGGTATTTTCTGCTAATCTTGCTTTTCACGTCGTTCAGAAAGCAAAGGCAAACTTTATTCTTTTTGTTTAATTCGCATATCCTTTTACGGGACTTAGCTGTCAACAGCAGCATCTTTCAGCTGTCTGTTGATCTCTTGGCAAGATTACGCTCAGTAGTTTGCCATTGCTTTCTGAGCGTCCGGCTCAGTTATCCCGCAAGTCGCCAGCGGGGTTAAACTACTGAATGTAAATTTGCCAAGAAATCGCAACAGCAAAATATGCATTTGTTGACTGCAGCCTCCTGTAAAGGATATGCAACTAACTTTTCTAACGATCTACCCACTCCCGGCAATGGGAGGTACTGACGAAAACTAACATTACGAGACTCTATCGAGACCCCGCAATTGGAATGAGTACTAGGGGTTATGGCTGAACGCCTCTAATTCAGAATCCCGCCCTGATGTGCTGCGTCAAGTGGTTGGTGTGACACAGTTGAAGTAGCAAATATAAAAGGTTAAGTAGGTAAAGATCCTACGACAGGTCTAGCGAATCAGTAGGGAATTAACTTGATCTTAAAAATACTGCTCATGAATCATGGAGGAAAGTTGAGGTAAGGTGCTAATCACAGGCGCTGGAAATTCGATAACCTCTCCCCACGACGCCTAACGACATAAGTGGAAGACAACAAGAACAACGAGCAAGCCCGCAATTTTAAAGCAGTTACCTTAAAGACGCCGTTTCCATGCCATGTGGTGTTTTAAGAGCATTATACTGGACAATCCGTTTAGACAACATGACGGTCAACGAGTGATGTGGACCGTATTACAAGCAAAATGTGAAAAGTAAAAGACCTTTTAATTAAGGCGAGCTGGGCGTATGGCGGTATACCCATATTTGAGCATACCCATCGGTATTCGGTGGTTGATGTGGTCAGTATTACGCCGGCCGTCTTAACTTCCTAAGAGATTTTCTGGTACCTGTTGAAGGCTGAGTCGACCTGAGAGTTTTCCCTTTTAAATCAGCCCAGATAAGGATTCGAAACCACACCGCGAGCGTCTGGCCACTACACTACCGCTGGTCGCATCGTTTCATTAGAGCCCTGTTTAACATCCAAGAAAACGGGTTTAAAGATACTAGGATCTACTTCATTGCACGGGTTTTATCCCACATGTTGGGTCTCTTTCCATAAGGCGGTAGTCCTAAACCTTCGCACAAAGCATGAACACCGTAGCTCCAGCGACGACCCCCAAGAGTCTCAGAGAAAGCTGCACGAGTGAACCGAATGTCGTAGCCCGGAATCGAACCCACAACCTTCGGAACAAGAGGCAAGTTGGTTAAATACTTCGCCACGGAGAATCCCTAACTTCCCATAAATTATCAGGTACCCATTGTATGAAGCTGTGTCCACCCCACGCCCCCTTCCAAGTTATGTGAGCATGCAACAACAACAAAAACACATCAATGACTTGGAAATGATGTATGGGAATGTCCAACATCAGCGGCCGACAAACCAGTGTTTTGGCCGCTCCGTAACAGTCGCTCCCTATAGTATTTGTTACATCTAGACGAATTATTTCTGTTAAGGATACTCTGACATATGAGACTACGACCTCCAGCATGAGAATGGAAATGGAAGCAGTAACAGTGGTATTTCGTTGGTTGGAGGAGACCACTGCAATACATTAAATGAGCTAGGAAAGTTGACCAATGTTCTAAGAGAGATGGATAGCATGAAAATGAATATACTAGGCGTTAGTGAGATGAGATGGAAGGGATCGGGCAAAATTATAGCTGACAAACACACAATAATTTATTCTGGAGGGGATACACATGAAAAAGGTGTAGGAATAATATTAGACGAAAACACAGCCAAGTCAATTAATGGATACTGGTGTATTTCAGATAGAGTTATTATGGTAAAAATCAAAGGCAAACCAATAGACATAAATATTATACAAGTATATGCACCAACAGCAAGCAGTAGTGAAGAAGAAATACAACACTTTTACGACGAAATAGAAATGGCGATGACTCAAATTGGATCACAAGAAATAAAGATAATACTTGGTGATTTTAATGCAAAAGTAGGAAAGGGAAAAATGGAGGATGTAGTGGGGAATTATGGTTTAGGTACAAGAAATGAAAGAGGGGAAAAGCTAATAGAATGGGCAAATATTAATGATATGATAATTGGAAACACATGGTTTAAACACCATAAAAAACGACTGTACACATGGATAAGCCCTGATAAGAAAACACGCAACCAAATTGACTACATACTAATTAATAAAAGATTTAGAAATGCTTTAATTAATGTAAAGACAATGCCTGGTGCTGACTGTAATAGTGATCATGTACCACTATGTGGACAAATAAAAGTAAGATTAAAGAGAGGGGAAAAAATGGTTAAGAACATGAGACTTAATAAAGAGGTTCTGGAAATAGATAAAGTAATGCAAGAACAATACAGAGTGACTGTGAAAAATAGGTACAATGCAATAACTAAATACAGAGTATAGATGAACAATGGGAAATGTTAAGGGACTCCATTCATCAAACTAGCAAAGAAGTATTACCGGAGAGAGGCAAAATAGCTAAGAAAAAATGGATGAATGAAGACATCTTAAACCTGATGGACAAAAGAAAACAGTGTAAAAATGACAAACAAGAATACGCTAAGATAAATAAAGAAATAACAGATAAATGTGGGAAGGCTAAAGAAAGTTGGTTAAACGAGCAATGCAAAAAAAATTGAATTAATTTCCATTAAAGATACAGAAAATATGCACAGACAAATCAGTGAGCTTACAGGAACAAAAAATAAGAATAAATACAGGGTGTTTGAAATCAAAAACAGGAAAGATAATATTAGAGGAAGATGCTATAATGAAGAGGTGGAATGAGTATATAAGAGAATTATATGAAGGAGAAAGGGCAGAATTAACAGAAGATAGTAACTTAGAAGGTCCACCTATTCTGAAAGAAGAAGTCGCTGACGCTATGAAACGTATGAAGAAAGGAAAAACAGCTGGGCCAGATGAAATCACAATAGAAGAATTAGAAGTATTGGGAGAATTTGGAGTAGATATATTAACCAAAATGTTGAATGATATTTACAACAGTGGATATTTACCCAGCGATATGCTAAAATCTGTATTTATAGCTATACCAAAAACACCAGGAGCAATTGATTGTGAAGAATTTCGTACAATTAACCTTATAAACCATATCACTAAGCTTCTACTCAGAATCATAATGAGAAGAACCAAAAAGAAAATACAAATGGAAATTAGTGAAGAACAGTATGGATTTGTGGAAGGAAAGGGCACAAAACAATGCAATTTATACATTGCGGACACTAATAGAAAGGTCAATAGAGAAACAGAGAGACATATATTTGTGCTTCATAGATAAGGCATTTGATAAAGTAAAACATGATGAACTGATTAAAATGTTGGAAGATATCAACACTGATGGAAAAGATTTAAGAATAATAAAGAATATTTACTGGAACCAAGTAGCAGCAATTAAAATGGGAAATAAAGAGGGTAGTTACGAACAGATAAAGCTAGGAGTACGACAAGGGTGTGTCTTGTCACCAGATCTTTTCTCCCTGTATAGCGAAGTAATAATGAGAGAGATCAAAGAGATGCCAGGAATACTAGTTGGAGGTTATAATATAAATAATATACGCTATGCAGATGACACAGTATTGGTCGCGGATAATTCAACAGACCTACAACAATTATTAGACGTTGTAGTAACAGAGAGTACAAGAAAAGGACTCTCCTTGAATATCAAGAAAACAGTAACAATGGTAATATCAAAGAAAATGGTGACACCAAAATGTGACATAGAAATAGAAGGGAAAATCCTTAACCAAGTTGATAATTTTAGATACCTAGGGGCATTTATAACATCAGATGGAAGATGTACAACAGAGATTAGGAGCAGAATAGGGCAGGCAAAAGCCGCATTTCAGAAAATGAAGAGTATCTTATGCAATAAGTCACTATCACTGAATGTAAGAAAGAGAGTGCTGAAATGCTATGTAGAACCAGTTTTGCTGTATGGCAGTGAATCTTGGAATGTAAATGAACAAATTAACAAGAAATTAGAAGCAACAGAGATGTGGTTCCTGAGACGAATGTTGCGAATTCCTTGGACTGCCAGAGTAACTAACGACGACTGCCTGAAACAGGCTAATGAAACTAGAACATTATATACAACAATAAGACAGAGACAAACAGCTTTCCTCGGTCATGTGATGAGAAGAGAGGCATTGGAGAACATCGTAACAACTGGAAAGATCGAGGGGAAGAGAGGCAGAGGTAGACCAAGAGAAGTGATGCTGGATGGATTGAGACGGTAGCATTGAGGAATATCAGCAGCAGAGTTGATCCAGAAAACCAAAGACCGAGATCTATGGAGAGCCATGAACGCCTACGCCAGCCGGCACGGCACTTGATGATGATGATGATACGTATATGAAACAAAACAAGAACAAAACAAACAAGAACAAAACAAGCAAGAACAAAACAAAACAAAACAAAATAAAATAAATAAAACAAAACAAACCAAACCAACAACAAAACAAAACAACAACAAAACAAACAAGAACAAAAGAAACAAGAACATAACAAACAAGAACATACATGCATACATACAAAGATGCATGCATGCAGGCAGGCAAGCAGGCAGGCAGGCAGACACACACACTTCCATCCATCTGGCGGTGAGCATTATATCTATTTATCTATCTATCTATCTATCTATCTATCTATCTATCTATCTATCTATCTATCTATCTATCTATCTATCTATCATCTATCTATCTATCTATCTATCTATCTATCTATCTATCTATCTATCTATCTATCTATCTATCTATCTATCTATCTATCTAATCTATCTATTGTGTGTTTTGTTTGTGTGTGCGTGTCGGTTATGGGATGGGTGGGGGATGTATGTGTGGGGAAATGTGTGTGGGTGGGGGATCAGTGGGTGGGTGGCGGCATGTATTTTTGCCTGAGTCTGTGTGAGTGCGTGGAGGTATGTGTGGGTGGGTGGGGGATGTGTGGGTGTCTGAGGGATGTGTGGGTGGCTGCGGGGTGTGAGGGTGGATGGGGGATGTGTCTCACAACATTGCAATACGCACTGTTTATGTTTACAACTTTCATTTGACAATGTCCCCCCCCCCCCCCCTCCATGTGAATGTGCCATTCGTAATATGCATTGTTTATGCTTTCAAAATAGATTTGACAATGTTTTTTTTTTTCCAATGTAAATGTAACGTGCATATTTGATGAATGAAAGATGAGTGATCGAAAGGGCCGAATGTAAGACGGGCCTGCGTGCCCAATTTGCTACCCCTTTTAAAATAAAGTTTGTTCGTTCGTTCGTTCGTTCTATCTATCTATCCGTCCGTCCGTCCATCCGTCCGTCCATCCATCCGTCCGTCCGTCCATCCGCCCGTCCGTCCGTCCGTCCGTCCGCCCGTCCGTCCGTCCGTCTGTCTGTCTGTCTGTCTGTCTTTCTGTCTGTCTGTCTGTCTGTCTGTCTGTCTGTCTGCTGTCTGTCTGTCTATCTATCTATCTATCTATCTATATATATATATATATATATATATATATATATATATATATATATATATATATGTGTGTGTGTGTGTGTGTGTGTGTGTGCGGGTGTGTGTATGTACATGTGTGTGTGTGAGAAGAGAGAGAGAAAGAGAGAGACAGAGAGAAAGAGAGAGAGAGAGAGAGTGAGAGAGAGAGAGAGAGAGAGAGAGAGTGAAAGAGAGAGAGAGTTGAGCGCACGCATTTAATGTAACATGCTATTCCATATTTTTTATGTATTCTCATCTTTCATATTACGTGTAGTGTAGGTAGTGAGATGACAGTGTGAAGTGGCAGATAGTGAGATGACAGTGTGTAGTGGCAGGTAGTGAGATGACAGTGTGTAGTGGCAGGTAGTGAGATGACATTGTGTAGTGGCAGGTAGTGATATGACAGTGTAAAGTGGGAGGTAGTGAAATGACAGTGTGAAGTGACAGGTAGTAAGATGACAGTGTGAAGTGGGAGGTAGTGTGATGACAGTGTGTAGTGGCAGGTAGTGAGATGATAGTGTGTAGTGGCAGGTAGTGAGATGACAGTGTGAAGTGGGAGGTAGTAAGATGACAGTGTGAAGTGGCAGGTAGTGAGATGACAGTGTGAAGTGGCAGGTAGTGAGATGACAGTGTGAAGTGGGAGGTAGTGAGATGACAGTGTGAAGTGGCAGGTAGTGAGATGACAGTGTGAAGTGACAGGTAGTGAGATGACAGTGTGAAGTGACAGGTAGTGAGATGACAGTGTGAAGTGGGAGGTAGTGAGATGACAGTGTGAAGTGGCAGGTAGTGAGATGACAGTGTGAAGTGACAGGTAGTGAGATGACAGTGTGAAGTGGCAGGTAGTGAGATGACAGTGTGAAGTGGTTACATTACCATTGGGGGGGGGGGGGGATATTGTCAAATTGATTTTGTAAGCATAAACGATGCATATTACGCATGATGCATTCACATGAGAGGAAAAAAAAAATTATCAAATGAAAGGTGTAAACATAAACAGTGCATATTGCAATGTTGTGAGACACATCCCCCATCCACCCTCATATCCCCCCACTCACCATACCTCCCCAACCCACCCACACATACCTCCACGCACTCACACATAACCAGGCAAACATAAATGCCGCCACCCACCCACTATAGATGAACGAACGAACGAACAGACTTTATTTTCAAAGGGTAACAAATTGGGCACGCAGGCCCGTCTTACATTAGGCCCTTCCATTCACTCATCTTTCTTTCATCAACAGTGCATAGGAAAAAACATTGTCACATGAATTTTGTAAACATAAACAATGCATATTACTATGTTATGAGACACATCCACCACCTACCCACACATCCCCCATTCACTCCAACTCCCCCACCCAACCACACACATAAACCACACACACATACATTCCCCCACCCATCCGCCACATCCCTACACCTACACATCTCCCCACCCACACACACCTCTCACCCACCACACATCCCATCCACCCACACCCCAAGCACACATACATTCAATAACCCACACATCCCCCACCTACACACATCTCCCCACCCACTCACATATCCTCTACCCGTCCCATTACCCACCAACAATCACTCACCCACATATGCTCCTCCACCCACATATCCTTCTCCACCCACACACCTCCACCCACCCAGCCAAGCACACATTCCTCAGCCACACACACATCTCTCCGTCAACTCACATATTCCGCACCTACCCACACACAAATTCAGCACCCACCCACATAATCTCCCATCTCCTCCAACCCACTCACAGATCCCGAGCCCACACCTACAAACATCCCCCACCATCCCCTAACCTGCACACACTCACCTACCCACATATCCTCTACCCACCCACACATCCTCTACCCACCCATCCCCCAACCAAACATCCCTTAACCACACACCCTTACTCATATACAATCACCCACCCACACATTCTCTACCCAACCACACATCCTCCATCCACCCATCCCCCAGTCACACATCCCGTAACCACACACCCCTACCCATATAAACACACATCCCCACCCACGCACAATCTCCTCACCCATACACACATCCCTAACACACATCCCCACCCACCAACACATCCCCCATTCACAAACACACACCTCCCATCTACGCACACACACAACCCACACACACACATCCCCAACTCATACACTCATCCCCTCACACATCCCTAGACACACGTACTTATCCCTCAACCACTAACACCCACACATCCCTTACCCACTCATCAACACATACATCTCCTATCTACCCACCCACACTCACACACGCCAACCACCCATCTAAGCACACATCCCCACCCTCACACACATCCTTCACCCACCCGCAAACCCAACCACACCTTCACCCACCCACACACACACATCATTTATCCACACCCAGCTCCCCTCCCACACAACACCACACCCACACATATCCCAAAGACACATCCCTCACCACACACACATCTCCCCACACATCTCCTACCCATCCACACATCCCCCAACTACAATAACCCTCTCTACCCACACATACATCCTCCATCCAGCCTCACACCCCCACCCAGCCAGACATATCCCCCACCCACACACACATCTCCAAATCCATCACCCACACCCATCATGCACCCCTCCCCAACCCATATACATCCACCACACATATCTCACCCAGACACACTCCCCACCCATCCACCCAGACATCCCACACCCATACACATCTTTCACCCACACCCCCAAACCCACAACCACCCCCACCTGCACACATCTCCCACCCACCACATATCCACACACCCACATCTCCCCACCCATACATATACCCCCACCCATTCCATAACCCACCATCAATCATCCACCAACATATCCTCCTTCACCCACTCACCCACAACCACCTAGCCAAACACACATCCCCACCCACACACACATCTCCCCACCAACCCATACATCCCGCACGTACCCACACACAAATCCCCCACCCACCCTCACAATCCCACCTCGCCCACCCACACACACATCCCCCCATCCCCCAACCTACTATTATGATCAAACTCCCACACTTTACACACACATACAGTGACGATTGTCGTGAGCCTTGTCGCAAAATTGTAAAGAAAATGGAGAAATATTGTACATATACATTTTGTAACTTAAAAATTAGTGATGCAGTTCAACTCTCTCTCTCTCTCTCTCTCTCTCTCTCTCTCTCTCTCTCTCTCTCTCTCTCTCTCTCTCTCTCTCTCTCTCTCTCATACTCTCTAATTCTCTCACCCACTCTACAGTGATGTACATGTGTTCATGTTATAAGTTATAACATCAGTTGGCATTCAAAATGGTAATATGAACATGAGAATACACAACATATATGGAATAGCATGTTACATGATATGCGTGCGCTTAAATCTCTCTCTCTCTCTCTCTCTCTCTCTCTCTCTCTCTCTCTCTCTCTCTCTCTCTCTCTCTCTTTCTCTGTCTTTCTCGCTCTCTTCTCACTAACACACACCCATAGACACTCGCAAACAATGGCCGCACACATACACACATTAACAAATCCATTCTTCCACTGTCTTCTCTCGTTCGCTCACTCTCCCCCCCCCCCCTCTCTCTCTCTCTCTCTCTCTCTCTCACTCGCAATTACTATTTCACCCATTACGTCACCCTCTCCATCTTTCATTTACTCAATATCACACTCTCTTTCACTCTAACTCACACACAGACACACACACACCCTCTCGCTATCAAATACACACTCCCTCGCGTGTGCAAGAAAGCATATACACATACACACACGAGAATACACACAATATACACACGCAAATACACACATCCACACCCATATACACATACTTAGTAGGCCTCTTTCAGTCCTGAAGGACTATAGAGTTGTGCCGCTTGGGAGGTGCCTGGCAGCACCGCTGGTGACTGTATAATCCAATTCGAGAATGACAATCTCTCACCTTCTCCGCCTGGTCCCACAGGCGCTCGACCATCTCTCCATTGTCCATAGGTAATCTAATACCAAGCGGTGCATTCCCTGCCAGCCTATCAGCCTGTTAATTCTCCCCTCCCCCTCCCCTTTTTCCGCACTCCCGCATGACCAGAGTAAAAAATAATCCATACAATTCTCTCATATGTGATCTCTGAAGTGAGAATAGCCATTCCACACAAAACATTCCCCTATCCCATATAGACCTATAGAGGGAAAAGCTTCAAGACAAATTAACATCAATTGAACGTAACACAACGCTAGGAAAAGCGAAGAAAATGATGTGACTACCCAGAATCGTCACACGGCAATGTCAATAACAACTCATGTTTTTATGTGTAAAGAAGTTATCTACAGTCATGTAGAAGGGAAGAACAATCAATGGAAGGACCGAAATCACAGAACCTAGACGAGTATGAATTGGGAATGGCGAACTCCCTCCTCCTCCCTTCTCCTCCTCCTCCCTCCTCCTCCTCCCTCTACCTCCTCTTCCTCTCTCCTCCTCCTCCCTCCTCCTAATCCCTCTACCTCCTCCTCCCTCCACTTCCCCTCCCACCTCCTCCGTCCTCCCTCCTTGTCCCTCCTCCTCCTTCTCCCTCATCCTCCTCCCTCTTCCTCCTCCTTCTCTCTCCTCCTCCCTCTTTCTCTTCCTCCTCCTACCACCTCCCTCCACCTACCTCCTCCCTCCTCCTCGCTCTTCCTCCTACTCCCTCCTCCTCCCTTCTCCTCCTTCCTCCTTCTCCCTCCTCCTCTCTCCTCCTTCCTCCCTCTCCCTCCTCCTGCCTCTCCCTCCTCCTCCCTCTCCCTCCTCCTCCCTTCTCCACCTCCTCCCCCTCCTCTTCCTGCGTTCTCCTCCTCCCTCCTTCTCCCCCTCCTCCTCCCTCCTCCTCCCTCCTCCTCCCTCTTCCTCCTCCTCCCTCCTCCTCCTCCCCCTCCTCCTCTCTCCTCCTCCTCCTTCATCCTCCTCCTTCCTCCTCCTTCCTCCACCCTCCTCCTCCCTCCTCCTCTC
>OY992889.1:48712705-49007705 GCA_963921405.1 Cepaea hortensis | reverse complement strand
CTTTTGTACTCAGTCGCTTGCTGACGGTCTGGAGTCACCTGGTGCACTTGACTACCCCTACCCGGCGAGGCTGCTCATATGGTACACCCATTTACGCCATTTCTCTAATTGTCTATAAGACAGCAAAACATAATTTTCTTGGCATCTGTACAGGACATAGTCTGCCATTGCTCTCCTTCTTAGCAGTGACCGTACTGATCGATGACTGTAGCCATTGTCACCCAATAAAGAGATCATCTGCCTACCTTCGTGAAGCTGGAGGCCATAACTTACAACTATCTAAAGGCTGCTCTTCAACTTAATCCACAATTAAAAGGGTGGGGGCGGGGGCTAATAGGGTATTTCCCTTGCCCAAGGGTGTCCCGTAGACTAGTCGAGGGAACTATGTACTCTACTTCTCCTTTGATAGGGGATACCCCTACCCCGCCACCCAGGTGTTTTAAGTCTCCTACTATTTCGTCTGCCTTGTGGGTTCCAGTCAAGGGGCTCCAGTTTCTGTCCTCAAGTGTTCTCGGTGCGTTTCTTATCCAGCGCCAGCATCTTCTCCTCAAGTCTTGGTTCACTGAAAATTGTTTAGTTTTCTCCATGAGATCTACATTCGTGATTCTGTCATACCATTTTATTTCCATTATTATGTGCAATCACCAATTAGTGAATGTGTGTAGTTTATTAGTAATTCTGTAAATTTTTCTCTGTGTTTAAGATCCATATAATAGTATTAATTTAACATTGGAGATAATTCTATGTTTGGTGTTAAGTTAAACTCTCTTTGACTTTCATGAATTTCTAAGTGCTACGAAAGCTCCTGTCTTGTATATTCTTATTTTGAAATCTCTGGCTGTTCGCCAATTCCGTTCTACATTGTATCCCATCTAGGTGTATGGACTATTATGTCTAACCAGAACTGTAAATGTAATATTAAACACAATTATGGTTTGACCACAGTTAATTTTAAAGTGGCCCGTAGCGATCAAACCGGTCTTACAATATGGTTCACCCACATATCGGAACACAGATAAAGACATGTTTGCTGGGTGCAATCGAAAACAATCTACCATGACAGAAAAATCAGAAGCGATAAAAAAAAAAACCCACACATTTCAAGTCCATTAGTGGTACGAATAAGTTGAAAATGGGTGTGTGAACTTTTGCCCCTGACGTATATATATTTTACAGATCATTTACAGCAGGTTGAGAGAGCTGTGTGACGCTGACCAACGAGGTCACTGTGATAACAGGATTCGATGTTAGAAAGTGCATTATTTTTTATTTTTATTTTGAGTGAGGTATGAAACAACAAGGAAAGCCGTGCGACCCTAGCAAGATTTTGTCGACTACTTTAACTAAAACAATAAGCAATTGTACGTTTTATGTAAGTGTGTGTGTGTGTGTGTGTGTGTGTGTGTGTGTGTGTGTGTGTGTGTGTGTGTGTGTACATATATTCATTCATTCATTCATTCATTCATTCATTCATTCAGTAGCATGTCCTTTGCAGAACCTCGCTGCCATAATAACACACATGAAAACTGCTCGATCACAAGCAAGATATCCCGCGTCTGATACACCCATCTGGAGATCATCCGCCACATCCTGCACCCATCTTCTCTGTGGCCTTTCTCTTCCTCTCTTCCCTGGCATATACCCCTCCATTATTGTTCTCTCCAAACTTTCATGACGTTTCAAGTGACCAGGATATATCAACTTTCTTTGTTTTATCGTCTTTAATAGCCAATCCTCTTCAATATTCAGCTCTTGAAGTATGGATGCATTTGTCCTTTTCTTTACCCAAGATATTCTTAGAACCCGTCTATAACAATTATATTCAAAAGCATTTATGCGCTGTTCAGCTTGTTTAGTAAATGTCCAGGCCTCACAGGCGTATGTTGCAATGGGAAAGATGCATGCTCTTAAACATCTAATTTTTGTAGTTCTATCTGTCTCACTCCATAATTTATTAAGTGGTTTTAGTCTTTGAAGAACAATTGATAGTCGTCGTTTAATTTCTTTCATTGTGTCACCATAGTTGGCAATCAATGACCTAAGATATTCAGCATTTTCCACCACCCCCAATCTTTCCTTATTAACATATATTTCCTTCTCCATAGTAGTTTTATTTGTATGCATTATCTTTGTTTTTGCTATGTTGAGATATAAGTTGTGATTTTCACTATGTCTTATATATATATATATATATATATATATATATATATATATATATATATATATATATATATATATATATATATATATATATATATATATATATATATATATATATATATATATATATATATATATATACCGGTCTCTGTGGCTGAGGGCTTGCGAACGCGGTTTGTGAGCCCGTATACCCGGGTTCGAAACACAGCGGTGCTGGTTTTTTCGAAAATAGGTATCGGTCGTTCAGAAAGCAATGGCAAACTACTGAACGTAAAATTTGACCAGGAATCACGAACATCGAAAATGCTGGGGTTGACTGCTACGTCCTGTGAAGGACATCCAACTTAATTTTATATATATACACATCTCATCTCATCTCATCTCATCTTGTTCCTCTTTTTATATGAAATTTCAACGAGAAAGCTGGAATTGAAAGAGCTGAGTAAGAAACAAATAATATCAGATCTCTTTGGTATATGATATCGAAGCGAGATAGGAGAGAAACAAATCGACCTCACCCAATGGTAACTGGATAGACCAGAATGGTTACTTCTTAATTCAACAAAAGTGGAGGACATGCATAACATCCACATAGACATGCCGGGAGTAAACTGCGACACAGATCATGAACTAAATTTAGCTGCACATCTTTTACAGGACGTGGTAGTCAACTCCAGCATTTTTGGTTGATAATGATTACTTTTCAAGATGGCGTTCAATAGTATGCCATTGCTTTCTGAAAGACTGGCACACATACACTGTTTGAATATTTGAGAATCGCCGTCTGCTTCCAAATCGCCCGCAGCTGTGTTTCGAACGCGCGAGATTGCGAACTTCGTAACGCCTTCACCACAACAGAGGTTCTTACAAAAGTGAGTTGCATATACTTGACATAATCAGTCAACCTCAGCATATACTTGACATAATCAGTCAACCTCAGCATATACTTGACATAATCAGTCAACCTCAGCATATACTTGACATAATCAGTCAACCTCAGCATATACTTGACATAATCAGTCAACCTTAGCATATACTTGACATAATCAGTCAACCTTAGCATATACGTGTCATAATCAGTCAACCTCAGCATATACTTGACATAATCAGTCAACCTCAGCATATACTTGACATAATCAGTCAACCTTAGCATATACTTGACATAATCAGTCAACCTTAGCATATACTTGACATAATCAGTCAGCCTCAGCATATACTTGACATAATCAGTCAACCTCAGCATATACTTGACATTATCAGTCAACCTCAGCATTTACTTGACATAATCAGTCAGCCTCAGCATATACTTGACATAATCAGTCAACCTCAGCATATACTTGACATAATCAGTCAACCTCAGCATATACTTGACATAATCAGTCAACCTCAGCATATACTTGACATAATCAGTCAACCTCAGCATATACTTGACATAATCAGTCAACCTCAGCATATACTTGACATAATCAGTCAACCTCAGCATATACTTGACATAATCAGTCAGCCTCAGCATATACTTGACATAATCAGTCAACCTCAGCATATACTTGACATTATCAGTCAACCTCAGCATTTACTTGACATAATCAGTCAGCCTCAGCATATACTTGACATAATCAGTCAACCTCAGCATATACTTGACATAATCAGTCAACCTCAGCATATACTTGACATAATCAGTCAACCTCAGCATATACTTGACATAATCAGTCAACCTCAGCATATACTTGACATAATCAGTCAACCTCAGCATATACTTGACATAATCAGTCAACCTCAGCATATACTTGACATAATCAGTCAACCTCAGCATATACTTGACATAATCAGTCAGCCTCAGCATATACTTGACATAATCAGTCAACCTCAGCATATACTTGACATAATCAGTCAACCTCAGCATATACTTGACATAATCAGTCAACCTCAGCATATACTTGACATAATCAGTCAGCCTCAGCATATACTTGATATAATCAGTCAGCCTCAGCATATACTTGACATAATCAGTCAGCCTCAGCATATACTTGACATAATCAGTCAACCTCAGCATATACTTGACATAATCAGTCAGCCTCAGCATATACTTGACATAATCAGTCAACCTCAGCATATACTTGACATAATCAGTCAACCTCAGCATATACTTGACATAATCAGTCAACCTTAGCATATACTTGACATAATCAGTCAACCTCAGCATATACTTGACATAATCAGTCAACCTTAGCATATACTTGACATAATCAGTCAACCTCAGTATATACTTGACATAATCAGTCAGCCTCAGCATATACTTGACATAATCAGTCAGCCTCAGCATATACTTGACATAATCAGTCAGCCTCAGCATATACTTGACATAATCAGTCAACCTCAGCATATACTTGACATAATCAGTCAGCCTCAGCATATACTTGACATAATCAGTCAACCTCAGCATATACTTGCCATAATCAGTAAATCTCAACATATACTTGACATAATCAGCCAACTTCAGCATATACTTGACATAATCAGTCAACCTCAGCATATACTTGACATAATCAGTCAACCTCAGCATATGTTAGTGGTTTGAATTATCTTGGATCAGAACTACTTGTGACAATTTTAAAGATACATTTGAAGAAAGTGATAAAAAGAGCACGACCAATATGGTTCGATTTAAACAATATATTACATTTAGAACAAATGTCTTAGAAGACTTCTAAACATCCACTGGACAGACTTCAGAACCAATTCACAAATAAGACAAGAGACTAAGCAAGATACAGTATCCAATTTCATAAGAAGACGCCGTTGGAACTACATCGGCCATGTACTCAGAATGGACAAGTCAAGACTCCCCTACCAAGCCCTCATATGATCACCAGTAGGGAAAAGAAAACGGGGAAGACCAAGAGAGACCCTGCGTAGAACCATCATTAGAGAAGGCTCATTAAATGGCCAAGTAAATATCCAAGATCTACAACAGGTAGCAGCGAACCGCCAAGCATGGAGAGACAGGAGTAGATGTATTATGGCGGTTTGGGGCCAAAACAACCGGGGCACCGCAGGAGCGCCAAAACAACAGCCCCCTAGGGATCCAACCCCCGGGGCCCCGCCCCCCTAGGCCCCGGGGTGCCATCCTCCCGGAGCGCTACTTAGAGCTATAGTATGTATGGGGTACACACCATGAACACATCAATGGTTAAAAGTGAATCCAACACGACAGTGTATGTACTGTTGGAGGAATGTTGAAGGAGAGTGGACCCACTACCACCCCCCAGGGGTTTGGTGCAACTACCAAAGATTTGAAGAGTCGCGCAGGGGACGTCGTCGTATTATAATGCACCATCGTAAGTGAATTAGAGCTACAACCTCCCAGGGTATATCAAGATGAATGGTTGTGAGTGGCTCAAACTCGGCACAGAGCTGCGCTGCGGCCGGTCTTGTGTTGGTCTTTTCTGTTCAAGGCACAATGCACAGGTGAAGCGGGGTGTGACTATAGAAGAGTGTATATTCTGTGAGAGGGGGGTTAAGCGCCCTTATGAGATGTACACTAGACACCTTCCATAGGATGATTTGGGAGTTTGAGAGAAAGACTGACATCAAACTGCTCCCATATAGAGGTATGAAACTGGATTGTGTTTCAGAAACATGCCTACCTGCCAGTGGTTCAAGAGCCCCACAACATTTTGCGGAAAGCCCTCAAGACGACGCTTTTGCGACTATCATCTCCGAATCATACAACGCCAAGGCAGAAGAATAAGTGGGGGAACTATAATCATTCATACACCTTGGGGTTGGAGGTCCTTAGGAGTTCCACCAGACTGTTTGGAAACAATCGCTGAGGAGGATGTGTAGAACGGGTGAATGTCTAGCCTGTCAATTTGAAGCTGACTGGGATAGTGAATCTTGGAGCGGCGATGTATCGGTGGCTGCACGATGTGTGGTTCTGCAACATATATTTTCGCTCCGGATAAAACCAAACTTGCGCGCCAGTCAACACACTTCCGCTTAAAACGATCACACCGGAAGTAGTGTGACTGAATGGAGCAAGCGTGATCGTTTTGTTTCAGCGTGACAAGTTTTATGAGCCGCGCGAGCGGGACAATTTTTTCTCGCTAAGAAAATTGCGCGGCCCTCGAGTGGTGTTCAGAAAGAGGCTATGAAAAAAGAGCGCGCTATCTAGCGAGCTATCTAGCAGGCGGGCTTCTGGCTGGTGGGGTGAAGTCAGTAAGCTCTTTTTTCTGGTGCAAGTCGGCAGAAACTTTGCGTCGAATTTCAGCCTGTAGTTGTCGAAATTTCACTGATTCATTCAGAATTAATTTAAATTCCGCATCAGAAATTTCCTGGTCCTGCAAGGCCGCCGAGACAAGATCGGAGATTGTTGAAAGTTTCGATTCAACCAAAATCCTGATTTCATCATGCTTCTTGGCTTTAAGTGCACATCTGTGGGTCACCAACTTGCCGGCCGCCCCCAATAGTCCACATACGAGAGCGCCTATCTCTAGACCGAAGACAACAGGGACTGCAATGGCAGTTGACAGAAGCCCCACACTCACTGTAAGCAGTGCTGTATCAATCCCATCCAAGACATTCACAACCCGATGGTACTTCTTATATAACAGAGACCGTTTTTCATGCTCAGCCTCCAAACTCTTCTGTAGTCTAGTGATCTCTTGAAGACGAAAGGTCTGGTCGGGCGCCATTGTATAGTAGTGCACCTATATATTCAATTCGCAGTTATACGTTTTGATTCCTCCTCAGTGACAGAGTTGTGGGTATACAAAAGTTTTATAAGATGAACCCACGGCGAAACCATAACTTCTCTCAGATTAATGGTATCAACGCCCCTAGCATCCTTAAGTATGTTTACAGCAATTCGATCATCAGTAACTTCCACCTTTCCACCGAATGTAATAATAACCCAACCCTCCGCCTCGCGAGCTAGAGATTTTACTTGAAGGCCTGGCATAACATCCCCCCAATTTGTAAAAGGCCCACCCTTAAGAAGGAGCTTGATATATAGTTTGCTCCCTGGGATAGGACGATCGATGTATGCAGGCCTGGGCTGGCTGTTCACCACCAAACTAAGGGTGTAAACCTCATTATCACCTTTAAGGTAGAACGCACCTGCTTCATCATAGCCTACATATACCCCTTCAGCGAAGTTAAGTATGCATGGTAGTACTCCCGTATTTGAAAGATAAATGGGTCTATTTTTTGACCAACCAAGATAGGGATTTTTTACCTCAAACCACAACGCCCAATCATCACCGAATCGGTCTTGTATATATTTTTTTGTAGCATTCCAGAAGAGCTTACCCAAAGACTGGGTATTTAACAGCGCAGCAGTATGTTGTCCATCAACATATTTTTTAGTGGCCGCATCTTGTTCTCCAACCGGTTCAGCCACATCGGTGATTCTATGGGTACCCATATTGAGTTCCTCTGTCATTGTTCCCCGTTTAGAGAGTCGCTCCGTAAAACCACGCGTAGCAGCATCACTAGGCCCCGAAGGCTCCCCCACATTAGTGAGGCGAAACCCACCCATGGATAGTGTACCTTGCATAGTGTCCCCATACTTGCTCACGAGCCCAGCTCGGCTAAGCTGGACAACAGCCCCTCCTCCGTTACACTTTCCAACAGACATGGTCTATACCATACGTAGTATTATGTCTTCAAATTGCTGCCCGCCCGCCAGCCCACGAAGCACATGAAGACATAAATGACCACAGATCACATCGTCTGCCCTCTGCAACTGAAAAGTCTGGGTGCGCACGGGGCACCCTAGATAATCCAGGATCTCCTGGGGCGGGTCAAGCCCGAAACTATCGAAGTAAACCGCCATAGGCCCCGCCTTGTAATAAGCCACCCAGTGGGTCCCCTCACCCTCTGATGAGTCTAGATTGACAATCCCACATTTCGGGCTGTGTAGAGCTGCGGGAAGACCATCGCGCATAAACACACCGCGGAAGTGGGGTATATCCTTAGCCGCCTTCTCAATATCAAAGTTGCTTAATGCTTCTTTTTTTTCATCCCCTTACCACCTCTAGCTAGGTACACACCCTTACCCCCCACCCCAAGCATGTCCCTAAGACCAGGTTGGTTGGTCAACACCAACTTTAAAATATCCTCTCCTAAACCCCCCAACTTCATAACATCCTCCCCTAAACCCTGACCCTTCCTTGGGCGGCCAAACTGCTCAATACTGCGAGACACACCACCCACTTCACGCATCACCCTACCCAGAAGGTCATCCCCAAAACCCCGACCCTCCATCGCCCGGTTATGACGAGCCTGATCAACTGCCTGTGCCACACCAGCAGCTCCACCCATCAAGCCCCCCAGACCACCCAGCCAGGGGAGCGCCTTAGCCAAGAGAGGGATCACAGCCCCCAAGGCGGGGAAAAACCCACCCACCTTAACCATCTTTTTGATCTGACTCTTTGAGAAGACGAGCTCAGCCCCAGAACCCACAGCCACATTCTTCTTAATGTGGTTAATCTGACGCTGGGTCAGGCCGACTTTATCAGCACCGTGCAGCTGCCCCACACCCAGACGTAGGGTGGCACCAGTGCCGTCTTTCGCCGCCTTGACCAACGTCTCTTTCTGCCCCGGAGAGAGGCTCAGCCCATATGATACCAATGCCATAGTTATTTCACTATATCTCTAGTGTTTAATTCAAGACTGTAGTAAACTTCCTACCGTCAGATTCCAAGAACAGAGACTTATCTGCAATGACCACAGCGAAAGCCTTGGTGTCTGCAGGCACAGCAGCGTCAAATACCACCTTGAGGGTGATAGCCTGAACACTGTTCTTAATGGCTTCAGACTGGGCGCGCATATCAATAACATGTATGGGGTAGAGCGCCACGAAACCCATAGGACTCACCAAGTTGGACGACTCCCGAGCTGTAATACCATAGAACGCCTCCTTGAAGTCGGCAAAAGCTTTGTAAGCCCGAGAGGTTTTATACTCTGCGAAGTCGATGTTCATATCTACTAGTGGATAGCGCGCGCTGTTGATCAGGGCGTGAATATTCTTCACCTTCACATGGTCAAATACGGCACTGTTCTTCACCTGGTCGTTTTCACGACCTGTTTGAAAAGCCACCAGGATCCACCGAGGTTTCTCTGTTTGGGATTTAACCCCCAACTGCCAGGTGAAGGATGTGGACTGCGGCACCGCCAAGCTATCACACTGTAAGGCGCGGAAAGCCACAGGCACTCTAACCTTATTCTCTATCAGGGTCATGAGCGAGCTCATATAGCTCAGAGAGGGTATAACATGAGGCATCATCCAGGCGATCTTGGACAGTTCGATTTTACCCTCAGGCGCCGCCGCCGCACGATGGATGGCATGGGCATCACTCTGGCGATCTAACAGTAGGGACTGCTTAACACCATAGAGCACCTTCTCGTAATCATTGCAAAACCCAAAGAAATATTTGAGTGGAACACAGAAACTGAAGTTGCCCGGAGTTGTAGGTTTACCCATCATGATAAGCCGCCGTCTTTCCCAACCAGAATTCCCCGCCGCAGCAGCCCCCACATCAGAGTCCTTATACCAACCCATATTGAGGCCTTCACCCCAAGCAAAGTCCTCCCCGCACGATAGAAGAGTCATCATGGTGGTGGCCTGCCCCGGATATGACACATCATCGATGGTGTTGTTGTTAAGTTGGTAACGTATTTTACCAAACATGAACGCAACAGCGTTGTTAACCAAAGCCGCCTGAGTGTTCGCGTCATAGTGTTCCTCTCGAAATGTTCTGAGCTTGCCTTCTACTAGAAGATAGCTCTTGGAGGGGAGAGTGAAGGCATCCTGAGCATGTATATCAATTTGGATGGTGTTATTCTGGTTGAGGGCAGCTGGGTTCTGCGACTCATACTCCCGATACTCAAAGGATTCAATACCCTCATCAACATGCACGGGCTCGGAAATTTCAAGCATGGAAGTGCGTTGCTCGTCCATGGTGATATTATAAACGTCTAGACTTATCTCTAATTGTCTTGAAACCTCCACCCCGGCTGGCGATGTCCAACGACTCCAGACTGGGCAGGACATCGGGCTGGACAGTGGGCTGGACAGCGAGCTGCTTTAAAACCTCAGCGCTCTTAGCTGTGAGTTCCCTCTTCAGCTGGGGCGGCAAAGGCCTGAGCGCGTCCACCAGCTTCTTGGCAGCCGCGCCTGCGGAGGCCACAGACTCCGTCGTCCTGGCCACATTCCTAACTATGGGGCTGCCAACAAATTTGGCAACTTTACTGACGGCACTGGGTATCACCTTAGCGCCTGAAGAGACCAGACTTCCAACCGCCCGAGCTGCCGAGCCCAACCAATCGAACACCCCCCCCCACCTACCCGTCTCCGACGTCTTGGGAAAACATACATGGTTACACACTGCGAATATGTAGCCTTACAGTTATTTGCTCGCCTCTAAAGTTTAATTGTGCACCGTCTTGGTCAGTCAACCAGACGCGTATGCTGTGTATACTACCAGCTTGGGTGATAGGGAGGTAGACAGCAGTTCTGGGAGACTCTAAGATCTTATAACCAGGGCACACGTTAGGGAAGAATGAGTAGATGGTGGGGTGGGATCCCCCACCGAGGTAAGACCCACTCACCACATTACAATTGACCAGAATGCTATTCACATGGAAGATGTCAATTGGTTTCTCCCCTTCTTTATAGCCCTTAGTCAGTATTTGTGGGTCGAACCCCAGTATTTTACGCAAAGACGAAGCACCCATATCAACCTCATAGTCTGGGTTGGTTATCTTTACAAAAGCTCGAAGGGTTGAGGGGTTGGGTCCTATGGTAATGTAATACTTCTCCTCGGCCTTCTCATCCCAATCCTTGACCTCCTCCATCTTTCTTTGAATCTCTCTATTGATCTGGGCGAGCTCATAAGCCCCCTCTTCTATAGTGATGGTTTTCCACTCCTTCTTCCCCACACGGTAGACGAAAGTATTGTTGGTGGAGTTAACATTGCTGATGGAGTTGTAGGTCTCTAGATTAAGCAAGGCCAGCTCGTATGACTTCTGGGGGTCAAGGTACAGCGCTGGGGAGTAGTAAGTTGTCCAGTCGCTTTTATCCGACGCCACCACCAGGGACATATTCTCCTTCGGTGCGAGTCGCACCTCCATCGCGGCGAGCCGGTCGCGGATGTCCTTCAACACTTGAAGCTCCATGTTTAATGAATGAAGATTCTTCTGTTCAACTTGATGACCTGTTCCGTAGAGATCACTCCACTACGCATAAGCTCATCCAATATCGCAGATATTTCTGTGTCAACACCCGTATTCCCCGCCTCCTTCGAAGCTACTAACAGGGCTAGGCGCTCCACCAGAGTGTTGGGGTCGTTGTAGTATAACACACCACTACCTCGGATTAGTCCGTATTTTTTTCCCTTTCTATTATAGACTGGTATTTTGGCAAGTTGGGCCAGCCGGCTAAATGTCTCAATAGCCTGTGGGGTGTATTGTCTTGTTTTGACGAAGCGCTTGGTTAGGAGATCGTACAGTGTCTCATCGGCTGGAGCCGACAATACTAGGGTGTCCCCATCAAAGGCTTGCAGCCGGCCCGCGGCCAGAGCTGCTGGATCAATAGTTAGGGTGCCGAATTTGCTCCCTCGGAGTTTCAACCCATGCCCACGGACGATAACCTCTTGTCGATTGTCCAATATAGTTTTAACGCGCTCCCTGAATGCTTGTATAGCTGCAATTTCTTGATCTATTTGTTCAATCTCCACCTTAGTGACGCCGGCCCTCCTCTTCTTCCCCCGAGCGTGTTTGAATTGAGTTTTGCGGTGCTATCAAGGATAGCGCGAAGTGCATCATCCGACTCATTGAGGAGCATGCTAGGCATTGGGTACTTATGTTTCCCATTAATGATTTCCACATCCAAGCCCTGATCTACATCAATTATAATAGGTCCTGAAGGGGGGGCAGCCTCAAACACTGGGGCTATGGCCTCCTCTGCTCTGGCCTCCTCTGCTCTGGCCTCCTCCAGGGCTCTGGCTCTGTCCTCAATGGTCCTGTTCAATGCCACAATGGCCTGAGCTAGCTCGTTAGCTTGTTTGTTTGTTCGTCTAGCCAATTCACCGGTCTGTTTGTCTGCTATTTTAGCCAACTCACCGGTCTGAGCTTTGACGATTTGGCTTATTGCCCCCGTTTGTTGCGCTGACCTCTCTGCTACAGTTTTAGTAATTGGTGTGAAGAGTTTGGCCGCCTCCTGTTGTAAATCTGCTTCCCCCACCCTCTCCGCCAGAAACCGCTGCTTCAGGCGGCCCCGACGCGCTAGATAATCCTTCACAAAAGCGTTACGCTTTGCTTGGTTAGTCACATCAGCCCACATGTTGTTGCTATCACAATGCCATATATATCTAAATAGAAGACTTTGGGATATAGAACCGATCGAACCCACAGCGGTATTTGCCATCGTGGGCCTTGCTGGTCAGGTCGATTACTGCGAAACCGTAAGGTTTGCTAGTGCACTCTGTGAAGAACTCCCGGAATTCATCAAAGGGCATATCACCACCAACATAGGAGTCGTGGATGGCACGCAGGTTCTTCGTGTCTTGGTTAAAGATCACCAATAGATTAGCATTGTCGCGGATGGCCTGCTTGGGAATTCTGAAGAAGCTCTGGGTTAGGTAGAATGTGTCGGCACCGCCGTGCCGGCCCTGGCAGAAGTACTTCTCGATCGGTCCCTGCTTCTCCAGCATGACATCGTCAAAGACCATGACAGCTCTCTCTTCAGGGTTCAAGTCCTCGACGGGGATGATGTCTTCGGCTGAGCTATGATAGGAGGCAATATTTTGCCTCGCGACCTGCCCAACAGACTCGGCCCAATCCTGGAGGAACTGGTACTTGTCCTGCCCCAAAGACTTCGAGTACAGGTGCAACCGGTCATAGTTTAGGTAGCCCGGCTTCAGTAGTAGGTTGAGCATCATGTTTGTTTTTCCGCACCCCGATGGCCCGCACACAACACAACGAACAGTGTCCGGCAGCAGCCAGTGGTGGTGGTGGCAGGCTTTGTCCTCAAGGTCGTAGTTAGTTATCTCCATTTTAAATATATACACATTTGCAATATCTTCAATATGTATTGCCTGCGCTGTAAGAAGCAGACTCCTACGCTGGAGGAGTCGGAGGTTGTGCTGAAAAATCGTCGAATAACCAGGCGCGGTCTCTGTGAAGTTTGTGGTGCTAAGAAGAGCCAGATTGTTGGTATGGGGCTCCTCAACAAAGCGCTGAATATGTTGCCTTTGCCTGAGCTGCATATGAGGCTGCCCGAGGGTGTCAGCTCTGAGGATGTTCCTGGAGGCTCGTTCCAGAATACAGGGAAATATAGCTACTGCGGCCCTTTCACTAAACTAGATAAGCGGATGGCCCAAGGCTATGAGGGGGTCAACACACTCGACCGCGCCTGCAAGGCTCACGACATTGCTTATGCGGCTCATAGCGATACATCTAACCGCAATGTTGCTGATGATGTCCTAGCCGCGGCGGCTGAAAATATTGCAGCGTCTGCCCCCGACTGGGAGAGTCGCGATGCCCGCATAGTCTCGGCCCTGATGTCTGCCAAGAGCCGCTTTGGTATGGGCGCGCCCTCGTTTTGAATATATAGACATCTGTAGTATATCAACATGTATTGTTTTCGGTGTAAGAGACAGACCCCCACTAAGGGTGGGACGATTAGCAGGATGAAGAATGGGCGGTCGGTTAAGCGTGGCACCTGCATTGTGTGTGGTGGAAGGAAGAGTCAGATTGTTAGTGGGAAAGGACTCATCCTGGGGCCCAACTCACCAATCAAGGACATCCCCATCTTGGGCTCCCTCTTGGGGTGGCTGTTATAGAGATATATGATATGGCCTTACAATAATGGAGCGTGTTTACTACAGCCCGCAAGGTTATTGGAAAGGGCATTCCGCTGTGAAGAAGCTGGCCGCGGCAGCTAAGGTTAGCGAGACTGTGGCTAGGGAGTGGCTTCAGAAGCAGGCTATCTGGCAAATCTACCTGCCGCGGCCTCGCTATATTCCACGACCCCACATCGCCGAGTCCACACCGAATGCTGTCCATCAGGCAGATCTTTTGTTTCTCCCACATGATCGCGTTGGTTCTGGCCGCACGGCCAGGACCTATAGGTATGCCTTGACGGTGGTTGATGTTGCCTCGCGCTACAAGGAGGCTGAGCCGCTAACAGATAAGAGTAGCGAAGCGGTCGCATCAGCACTTGGGCGGATCTATAAACGCGGGCCGCTCAGATGGCCTAATCTTTTGCAGATTGACCCTGGGCGGGAGTTTATGGGCGCCGTCAGTCAGTTGGTGGCTAAGCATAAGACACAGGTACGCCGTGGGCAGGCAGGGAACCATCGTCAGCAGGCCATTGTCGAGCGGTTCAACCGCACTCTGGCAGAGAGACTGTTCGGGGCCCAATATGCCCAGGAGTTGTTACTCGCTGCCCGAGGCTCAGATGAACGGTCGGTCGAATGGGTGAGAGCTCTACCCCAGGTAGTCGCTGCGATCAATAATGAGGTGACGCGTTTGACTGGTAGGAAGCCGGCTGAGGCAATTAAGGATTCGTCCGTCTCCCACGCTCCAGCCGCGCCAGCCCGCCGCGCTATCGGGCGTAAGGAACCTTTGATTCCAGCCGACTCACAGGTCAGGTATCTCTATTCGGCGGGCGAGCTTGAAGGGGGCCAGCGTCGGGCCACTGATCCTACATGGTCGCTGACCATGCACAAGATTAGTCATATCACCCAGCAAGAGGGGCGGCCCTCTCTTTACTACTTGGTGGATGGACCGGCTCGTGGTTTTGTGCGCGAGGAGCTGCTCGTTGTCTCCCCAGACACGCAGCTACCCCCTAGCAGGATTCTAGGTGGCCGTAGGCCCTAGTGTTGATACCATCAGCACAAATCCACTTTTTCGTGTCCATGGGGCTCAGAGATGTTTTATTCATCTCATAAACTCCTATCTGGTGGCCCTTGCTTTGTATGGCCACCTGTGTGTGTTTGTATTCCCGCCGGCTGAACAGGCTGTCCTTGTAGTGTTCGTGTCTGAGGTCCTTCTTCACAACTGTCCGAGCCACTCCTTTGGCTTTCTTAATGTTGATGGTCTCCTCTAGGATTGAGTACATCTTTGGTCTGAGACCGACGAACTCGGCTATCGGACGACCATTGCACTCGTCTTTGAATTTGCCGACCACCTTTTTATTCGCAGTCGAATGGTTGGGGTGGCCACGTGGATAATCTGAGAAGTCGTACCAGTCGGGGTGAGCCTTCATGTCCGCGTACACATCCTCAGTCTCCACCTGAAGTAGAAGGGAGTCAGTATCAGTGTAGCAGAGCTGGAGTCTATTACCGTATTGGGGTTTAAGCCGGTTGTACCAGAAGTCGTACATGAGGTGCTTGGATAGGTCCAGGATGGCCTGCCCACAATAGACGGGTTTATTCAGCTGGACCTTGTTCTTGATGCTGTGCACCGCCGCCAGTCCACCATCGAAGATTCTACACGATTCGTAGTTGGGGCTGGCGATTAATTTTCGGAGTCGGTCAGTCTCGGCGCCTCTGACAAGGTTGACTCTGATACGCTTGCGAACATTCTCCATACTCTTCCCAAAGACGGCATTGTTCATCAGCTTAAAGAAGTCCTTCTCAAATTCCGATTTGGCTTGGGCTCGTAGAGAGGTGTTCATCTCTATGTAGGGCTTCATCCATTGGGACTGACTGAACTTGATGGCTCGGTGGATCTGGGTGACCTCTAGACCGAGGCTGTGATAGAGTTTGAGATTGCGGTAGTGGACGACGTATCGCTCCTTGTTGTGGAGGTGAGGTACCAGCTTTGTTTGCTCCGTGAACTTACCCCCCAGTTTGTTCTGGAGCTCGCGCTGATAGCTGCTCAACCAGGCCTCTGGAACGGTCATGGTTTCTGGAGCTAGCGGATAGTCGCTGTGGGCTTCATGTAGATGCGCTGGGTACTTCATATCAACCTCAACAAGCCATCCCTCTGGGGCGTTGTCGGGGGTGTTGAGTACCTCCTCGAGAGTTGGATTGGCCCATTGGAACCCGCCAGTGGGGAGGTATTCCATCATGGCCCATCCATACAGGTTATTTGCATCGAGGTACATGATCCATGAATTGGGTGTTGTGGGGTCATAGTCTGAAGTCTTGGGGTTGTTGGCCTTAGCAAACCTCTTGGAGACCATGGCCACGCCCCCTCGGAGACCCTTCTCAAAGAGGAGGTGCATATCCAAGTCGGTTAGGAGCTCGAGTTGCACCTTCGTCTTTTTTAGGAGTGCGTCCCATGCCAGGCCGGGTGCACTGATGTAGTGGGCTGGGTCGAGCTGATATACCTCCATACAGGTGTCTCGGAATGCCTCGAACATATCAGCCAACAGACCGACGTCTGTTTTCAGGTATAGGTCATGGTAGCCTCCGAGTGTTTTGCAATCGAGCTCCTGCCACACTTTCTGGGCGTGGGCATAATCAGAGTCACTGATTCCTTCTCGGGTGAGCTTGCTGTAGAATGCCTCTTTGGGTGGTAGGCGGTCCTCTGCAAAGCGCTCGAAGCTGTCCATATATTCGTAGGGGTATACACCCTTGCGGAGAAGAAGATGTGACTGACTCTGGCTTAGTGTGGTCCTGAACTTGCTCATTAAGACAGCCCATGGGGTGTGCTTCTCAGTGTTGCACGTCTCACATCTTGAGATTATGTCGTTGCCTCTACGTGTCAGAGCCATTGATTTGCCACAATGTGCCAGCTCGCTGAGGTTCCCTACCAGGGTGTCTAGAGAGCTATTCATGAACTGTAGGCTGTCAATGAATTGCAGCTGTCCGATGGTGAAGGAGGCGTACTTCTCTAGGGTGTTTGGTATGCAGGTGATTGTTGTGTTGTCTACTTGTTTGGTTTGCCATTGGCCGTTTTTCTTCTTCTTGTAGACTGTTCTTTTTCCCCAGTCCAGACGGCCAGCCGCTTGCATGATGATATGGGAGTCGTATCCTCTGAGGTTGTGAAAGACTACAGGTATCCTCAGCTTGTCTCTGTTGATGCGCCATGCTAGATTACAGACATTGTGGGCAGCGCCCCGGTATTTGCCTGTAATATGGCAGTGGTCTCTCACCTTGTCCTCCTCCAGCGGCTCTTTACAGATGTGGCAGGTGGTGGCGGAGGCAAAGTCTTCACGGTCTTTTTGCCCCAGCACCATCAGAGCCGGCCGCTGTAACTTGTGGTGGATGGTGGCCTGCTCTTGTCCCAAGCGTTTGAGGAATTCGTCGGCAGCATCCTCCCCCCGATATACGACAGGGTTTGTGGTGAGCCCGTCGCAGCGTACAATGGTGTAGCCGAAGCCGCAGGGGGGCTGCTGGGCAAGTTGTCGCGTGTTGCTCTGGCTTGGATCCATTGCCGCACCATGTACTGGAACGTTCAAGGTCTCAAAGTCTGCGTA
Organism: Cepaea hortensis; assembly: GCA_963921405.1. Lineage (NCBI taxonomy): Eukaryota > Metazoa > Mollusca > Gastropoda > Stylommatophora > Helicidae > Cepaea > Cepaea hortensis. The sequence continues at coordinate 48,990,112 of OY992889.1, read as the reverse complement.
TATGATGTATGGTGCCCTCATCTGTTTCTGGAGGGACTTGAAATTCATCTTTCCCTCTTTAGGCATGACATTCACCTGGCAGGCTGTGTTGATGCCTTGGCAGAGTGGTTCATGCCGGTCCAGGGTTTCCTGAGTGAAGTGTACATGGAGGCAGTTGAGGCATGGATACTTCTTACCCTCATGTTTGCTGTTTCCATACAGAAGCCGCCCCACATCCTTGACCCAGACATAGTGTCTATTCTCATCCTTGCGTAGGAGCATGAGGTTGATTTGGGTGTGCTGGAGTTTGTTGGTTCGGAGTATGGTCGGTCCTTCTTTCCACCCAAAGACCCGGATGGCTATGGTAGGATTCTGTTTTTCAAACTTAGCAATACTGGATAGCTGCACAGGGAACTCGATTCCTTCAAAGTTTAGCTCTCCCAGGTGGGTGCTATACTTGTTGGGCCTATCAGGATGCTCTCCATGTGCTACTGGGTAGAGCGCTGAGAGTATGGCCCATTCAAAGCAGCGGTTGTCCTCATTCTTCACATTCACAACACTGCGTGGTGGGATGAAGCTGGGGGTCGCGAAGTAGCTAGAGCCTCGGAATGGTTGGTATTTTGCGATGTAGAGGTCGAGCTGCACACACTCATCATAGTGCCAATCCGAGCCCTGTTCGGTGAATGCTTCACTGTCAGCGAATATCTTGGCTATGGCAAGGTCCAGCCCCTCAGCAGTTTCCCCCTCGTGCAGTACTTCATAGTTCCTGCTTCCATGGGTGGCGATTGCTGTAATCTCTTCACCTTCTGGGGTGGTGCGATAGTATTTTAGATGGAGATACAGCTGCATTTTAACACTGCCATAATCCCCCAACCCTTTTATCACCATGGCTTTGATGGCGGGCTCCATCGAAATCATAAATGTTGCAGGTTCATCATAGTTGCTACCTTCTGGGACGATTGCTTCATATTTTCTCAGGCTCCCCTCAATCTCCCGGGCGAGTTTCAATTCAGGTGCGTCGCGACTTAAAGCGGAACGCCTCTCAGCCACTTCATCTCGCACTCTATCAACTCGGGCAAGGAACTCTGCTTCGATGTCGGCGTGGCGTTGAGCACGCTGCTGGGCGCGGTGTCGTCGCTCGGCGACGATCGCGGCTCGGTCGGCGGCGGTGCCATGTACAAATCTCAGAGCGGTGGTAATCCCTGCTTCAAGTCGTGCCCCATGTAGATTGGGGTTCTTCTCGAGCAGGGAGGCCCTAGCCATCTCACGCGCTCTGGATATTTCCCCCTCAAGAACGGCCTTCCTCCTCCCACTGTATGGCATGCCATACTCGCGGGCTTGCTGTTTCAGCTGAACCAGCGTAGGCATGGCTAAATACACAGATCAGTCAGTCTCTAACAGGTGAGTGTGTACGTACAGCTGATAGTTCCATGTCTCTAATTGACTTTTTATATTTCTGTGATCATAGCCAATCGCTGAAACTCGGCGTTAAAAGGCTTTACCTTTTCATGGTACCATGTTCGGCGGTTGGCTGCGTTATAACCACACTCCTTACATATTGATAGATAGTTTGTGACCCCCCTCCCACAGCTTCGACATGGCTTGGTGCATGTCCCTTTTCGCACCAGAACAGCATGTACTTTACAGTACTCCCGCATACAACTGCGCTCGCAGAGGGCGGTTGAATATAGCCGTAGCCACTTACACTTGTTCTTCGCGGTGCGCATCCTGGTATGTCTACAGATGATACACTCTAAATCGGCGGCTCGGTTTTCTCACAGGCGGCCTCGGTCGCCTGTAGGCGACCGTCTTATGCGCTCCGGGACGGTTCACCGCTTGGTGTGCACCCCGGGGCCTAGGGGGGCGGGGCCCCGGGGGTTGGATCCCTAGGGGGCTGTTGTTTTGGCGCTCCTGCGGTGCCCCGGTTGTTTTGGCCCCAAACCGCCATAATACATCTACTACAGGACTTCTGCCCTATGCGCCGCCTTAGGCTCAAGAGGAAAGACTAACTAACTAACATGCAATAACTTTGCATTACAAAACAAATGTGAAGGATTGATGGCAGTACAAGAAGACATGATATATGATGAACTTGTCACACAAGCAAAAGACATTCCCATATCATGAGCACAAAATATAATTCCTAAGAAAAGATATAAGAAGCAGCAATATATCCCAAAGAAAAACGTCCAAGTTAACAGAAGAAAGGAGAACATTAAAGCAAACAGACATAGGACCCCCACTTATAAAAACCACAAGAGAAAAATCAGATGTACAATCTCGGAAGACAAGAAATATTTTGAAATGAGTTCTTGCAATAGAATAGCGCATTTCCAGTTGCAATGAAATGATTGAGACTTATTTAAAGAATTCAGAACGCTAACATGCCATTTCAGACCAATGATCTCTATGTAACTTCATTTGAAGTAACACTGATCTTTAGAGTTCCATGAAACTTGGTGAGAGAATTTAGCGATTTCTCTTTGCCTTCTACATCCACACGGGGGTATTTGGCCTTTGCTTTTGACAATAATTTTCAACTGTGACGACAAGTGATTGCACTGTTGTGCTGAGAATTCACCCCATACAAGAACATGAATACATTAATACGAGCTTGGAAGAAATGGAGATGTGGTTCCAAATACACATGTTGCGAACACCTTGGACTCACACAGTACCTCACAACAAATTCCCTGAAGGGATAATGGAAGAAGTACAACATACACAGCGACAAAGACAGAGATCCTGGTCGGTAACTCTAGCTTTCATTTTTTATGTTGACTAGTGCGGCCTCAAATCTCTAATTCTTTCCCTCAATTGAATGCGAGCCAAACAATACGTGTGTATTTGTTTATGAATATAAAGACACGGACAAACTGCATTATTTGGTCTTGTAATGAGAAGAGAGACATTGGTAAACATCTTTGCGACCCGAAAAATCAGTAGAAAAACAGAGGCAGGCAGATGGAAATGATACTTGATGGGATGAGACTATGGCGTGACAGAGTTGATCCATATAACCAAGGAACGAGATTTGTGGCGAGACATTGACGCCTATACTATTTGGCATGGTACATGCTTATGGCCGGTCTCTCTGGCTGAGGGGTTACAACACTTTCTCCGTAATCCCGTTTATCACGCAGTCTCGTAGCGGGAGAGAACTGGGAGCGGTTCGACCCTCGCTGGTGACTTGCGGGATACTGAGCCGGCCGCTCAGAAAGCAATGGCAAACTTCTGAGCGTAATCTTGCCAAGAAATCAACAGACAGCTGAAAGATGCTGCTGTTGACAGCGATGTCCTGTAAAGGATATGCAAAAAACAACCCCCCAAAAAACATGCTTATGGTGAAATAACACCATAACCGCACGGTCTATAACAGTATAAACCAGTGGTTCTCAACCGGTGGGGAATTCCCCCGGGGGTGGGGGAAATTTTAGAGTTTCCGGGGGGGGGGGGGTGAAGATTATTTCAAGATCGCGTTAATGCAAGAACCGATTACTTGATATTGGTTTTCCCTCCATACTTTACGGTTCTGTACTCCTCGCCCTTCTGATATTCGTCTTATAACGTAAGTAGACCCACAAATCATATTTTATGTAGACGTCTAAACTTGTTCTAGTATGTGTTATTAAAGTTAGCTTCCATTTTTACGTATACTATGCAGGGGCAGGGTGGGGGAGGGGGATTTATAGGCATGAAATACGAAAGGGGAGGAATAACATTCTCAACATATGGTGAAAAGGGGGGGGGGGCATGGGCCAAAAAAGGTTGAGAACCACTGGTATAAACTATGGGATTATGTGACAGGACACTGCACACGTTCAAGTACATTGTTAATCATTCCTGCTTGCTGAAGTGTTACCGGCTCTCCCATCACCACCCACTTTTTTTAGAGAAACGTTGCAGTCAAGGCCGGTTCCGAGTCGAAGTGGTTATGGAGGCAGTTCGTAATCCAGCATACTGCGTTAGAAACCCAGCTGCGAGCGATTTGGCAGCAGACCACGTTGCGTTATTTTTAATGACATGGTATGAAAGCCAGTCGTTCTGAAAGCAATGACAAACTACTGAACGCAAACTTGCCAAGCGATCACAAACAGCCAAACAATGCTGGGTTTGACTGCGATGTATCACTTATTTGGAGGTCAGCATGGCCGAATAGAAAAGAGCGCTCGTTCTGAAACATCCGGTATGCTGATGCTGAGTTAGTTGGGAGGGGGGAAGGGTTCAACCCCTACATCTATCAGTTGGACTTAAAGGCTAACTTCTCGTCCTTGATTTGGGGACTAAATTACAAGTACCTCTTAAGTCGGAGTGGGTTCGCCAGATGCCGAGGGACACTGGCAATAGATAAAGTTAATCCATACGTAAAATTTAATCCATTGCTAAAAGAAGTTGCATATATAGAAGTAGAGTATCCTTTTGTTATTTTGTAAATCATCACCAAGTGCCTTGTCGACTGGCGGGGACGACCATGCTTCTCCATATCTTGCCATCTCCACCACTTCGTGTGCTGACTTCCTTTCTCTCTCATTAACACCACTGCCCAGAATTTTCCCTCGCTGGTGTCCTATGTCTCTCTTTCTGCAAATCTGTCCAGTTGTCACAACATGTTCCAGTTGTTGTTTTCTCATAATGTGGCCCAAAAAACTGATGACTGTCTCTTTCTTGTGTTTACGATACTTGGGTAATGTGATTAGTTGCATATTCTTTACGGACGTAGCATTGCTACGTCCGTAAAGAATATGCAACTTACTACATTACCCCAGCAGAACCCCAGCATATTTTAGCTGTTCGTGATTCCTGGGCAAGTTTACATTCAGTAGTTATTGGGTAAGTACATACATATAATAGCCTACAGAAGACGCAGTAGCATAGCGGTTAGTACGATTGCTTGCGAAGAGAGTGGCCGTGGTTCAGTCGTTAGCAGAGACATTATTATTTATTTTCAAGCATATGAGAAAGAAATGCTAGTAGAAAGATGGAGTGTGTGTGTGTGTGTGTGTGTGTGTGTGTGTGTGAGAGAGAGAGAGAGAGAGAGAGGAAGGGGAAGATAACTGGGCACCTCATCTAATATGACATTTACTGTAGTGTCCCATACGTCACGCATGAACATCAGTATCTGCTGACAGAGTATGTTGTACAGCCTTGTAGGTGATAGTAGTGAACAATATAGGTTTAACATTTCGGGGAAATATTGTATATATATATATATATATATATATATATATATATATATATATATATATATATATATATATATATATATACATATATATATATATATATATATATATATATATATATATATATATATATATACTAGCAGACCCGGCCCGGCTTCGCCCAGGCCCTGGTGGGGAGCATCTAATTTAATTCATATAAGTAGTCATATGCCGGTCTCTCTGGCTGAGGGACTACAACACTTTCTCTCTGTAATCCCGTTTATCACGCAGAGTCTCGTAGCGGAGCGAGAGCTAAGGCGGTTCGACCCCCGCTCGTGACTTGCGGGATACTGAGCCGGCCGCTCAGAAAGCAATGGCAAACTACTGAGCGTAATCTTGCCAAGAGATCAACATACAGCTGAAAGATGCTGGTGTTGACAGCTAAGTCCTGTAAAGGATATGCTAAAAAAAAAAAAAAAAAAAAAAAAAAAGTAGTCATATAAGCTCCCGTTCCCGTTCCTGTCTGTCTGTCTGTCTGTCTGTGTGTCTGTCTGACCCTGCCCGGCATCGCCTGGCTCCTGGTGTGGAGCATCTCATTTAATTCATATAAGTAGTCATATAAGCTCCCGTTCCCGTTCCCGACTATCTATCTGTCTGTCTGTCTATCTGTCTGTCTGTCTGTCTGTCTGACCCGGCCCGGCTTCGCCCAGAATCTGATGGGGAGCATCTCATTTAATTCACATAAGTTCCCGTTCCCGACTGTCTGTCTGTCTGTCTGTCTGTCTGTCTGTCCGTTTGTCTGTCTGTCTAATCATTTATTGGTTGCGGTTAGAATAACCTTAGATAAACGAAGACCAACTTACAAAAAGCATTAGAAAGAGCACTTGAAAGATCTTTACATATTCCCCCAACAATTAACTTGGGTAAATGGAACAGCGGCAGCAAGCAGCAGAAGAAGAAGAAAAAGGAGGAGTAGGAGGAAGGAGGAGGAAGAGGGTGGAGGAGGGAGGAGGAGGGAGGAGGAGGAGGGAGGAAGAGATAGGCGGAGAGAGGAAGAGGAGGGAGGAGGAGGAAGGAGTAGGGAGGAATAGAGGGAGGAGGAGGGAGGAGGAGGGATTAGGAGAAGGAGGGGGAAAGAGGAGAAGGAGGAGGAGAGGGAGGAGGAGGGAGGAGGAGGAAGAGGGAGGAGGAGGAAGGAGGAGGAAGAGGGGAGGAGGGGAGGAGTAGGAAGAGGGAGAAGGACGGAGGAGGAGAACGCAGGAGGAGGAGGGGGAGGAGGAGGAAGGAGGAGGGGAGAGGGAGGAGGAGGGAGGGAGGTGGAGGGAGAAGGAGGAGGGAGGAAGAGGTAGAAGGAGGAGGGAGAAGGAGGAGGGAGGAGGGAGGGGGAGAAGGAGGAGGAGGAAGAATTAGGAGGAGGGAGGAGGAGGAAGAAGGAAGAGGGGAGGAGGGAGGGAGGAGGAGGAAGAGGGAGAGAAGGAGGAGGATGGAGAAGGAGGGAGGAGGAGGAAACGCAGGAGGAGGAGGGGGAGGATGAGGAAGGACGAGGGAGAGGGAGGAGTAGGGAGGGAGGAGGAGGGAGGGGAGGAGGAGGGAGGTGGAGGGAGAAGAGGAGGGAGGAAGAGGTAGAAGGAGGAGGGAGAAGGAGGAGGGAGGAGGGGGGAGGAGGAAGAGGAGGAAGAATGAGGAGGAGGGGAGGAGGAGGAAGAGGGAGGAGGAGGGATGTGGAGGAAGGAGAGGAGGGAGGAGGAGGGAGGAGGTAGAGGGAGGAGGAGGAGGGAGGAAAAGGGAGGAGGAGAGAGGAGGAGGAGGGAGGAGGTACGAGGAAGAGGGAGGAGGAGGGAGGAGGGAAGAGATAGGCGGAACAAATGAACGAACGAACAAACTTTATTTTCAAAGGGTTAAGAATTGGGCACGCAGGCCCGTCTAACATTCTCCCCCTTTCATCACTTTCTTTCATACATTATTTCATTCACACATCATTCAAGGCTAACAAAGAACAGCAACAATATAAAAGATATGCATTATAAAGGCATGGCAAAATGCAAACATCAAAACTACACGACACAGTAATATTAGATAATGGTCTGACACTTGTTATTAGCCATGTGGAATATACTGGCCTACAAAGGAGGAGGAGGAGGGAAGAGGAGGGAGGAGGAGGAGTAGGGAGGAATATGAGGGAGGAGAAGGGACGAGGAGGGGATTAGGAGGAGGAGGGGGGAAAGAGGAGAAGGAGGGAGGGAGGAGGGGAGGAGGAGGAAGAGGGAGGAAGAGGGAGGAGGAGGAAGGAGGAGGGAGGAAGGAGGAGGAGAGAGGAGGAGGAGGAGAGAGGAGAGAGGAGGGAGGAGGAGAGAGGAGGAGTTATTAGGAGGAGGGAGAAGGAGGTTGGAGGAGGGAGGAGGAGGGAGAGGGAGGAGGGGGAGGAAGAGGGAGGAGGAAGAGGGAGAAGGAGGGAGAAGGAGGAGGAGGAGGGAGGAGGAAGTAGGAGGAGGAAGAGGGAGAAGGAGGGAGAAGGACGAGGGAGGAGGAGGGAGGAGGAGAACGCAGGGGAGGAGGGGAGGAGGAGGAGGAGGGAGAAGGAGGGAGAGGATGAGGAGAGAGGAGGAGGAGGGGGAGAAGGTGGAGGGACAAGGAGGAGGGAGGAAGAGGTAGAAGGAGGAGGGAGAAGGAGGAGGGAGGAGGGAGGGGAGGATGGGGGAGGGAAGGAATAATGAGGAGGGATGAGGAGGAAGAGGGAGGAGGAGGATGGAGGAGGGAGATGGAGGAGGGGAGGGGAAGAGGAAGAGGGTAGGAGGAGGAGGGGAGAGGAGGGAGGGATGTGGAGGAAGGGGGGAGGAGGAGGGATTAGGTAGAAGGAGGAGGAGGAAGGAGGAAAAGGGAGGAGGGAGGAGGAGAGAGGAGGAGGAGGGAGGAGGTAGGAGGAGGAGGAAGAGGGAGGAGGAGGGAGGAGGAGGAAGAGGAATGAGAGGGAGGATGGGAGGAGAAGCGGAAGAGGGTAGGAATTTGAGGAGGGGAGAGGAGGAGGAGGAGGGAGAAGGAGGGAGGAGGGGAAGGAGGGAGGAGGATGGGAGAGGAGGAAAAGGGATGAGGCGGAGGGAGAAGGAGAAGGGAGGAGGGAGAGGGAGGAGGGAGGAGGAGGGAGAATGAGGAGGGGAGGAAGGAAAGGGAGGTGGAAGAGGAGGAGGAGGGAGGAAGAGGGTGGAGGAAGGAGGTAGAGGGAGGAGGAGGAGGAGGAGGTAGAGAGAGGAGGAGGAGGAAGGAAAGGGAGGAGGAGGAAGAGAAGGAGATGGGAGGAGGAGGAGGGTGGAGGGAGGAGGTAGAGGGAGGAGGAGAAGGTAGAGGGAGGAGGAGGAAGGAGAATGAGAAGGGAGGAGGAGGGAGTAGGATGGAGGAGGAAGAAGGAGAAGGAGGGAGAAGGAGGAGGAGGAGGGAGGAGGAGGGAGGAGGAGGGAAGAGGAGGGAGGAGGAGGAGGATGGAGGAGGCGGAGGGAGAAGGAGGAAGGAGTAGGAGGGAGAAAGATGGAGGAGGAAGGGAGAGGAAGAGGGAGAAGGAGGAGGGAGAGGAAGGAAGAGGAGGGGGAGGAGGTAGAGGGAGGAGGAATAGGAGGAGAGAGGAGGAGGAGGAGGGTGGAGGGGGGAGGGTGGAGGAGAAGAGAGGAGGAGGGAGTTCGCCATTCCGAATTCATACTCGTCTAGGTTCTGTGATTTCGGTCCTTCCATTGATTGTTCTTCCCTTCTACATGACTGTAGATAACTTCCTTACACATAAAGAGATGAATTGTTACTGATATTGCCGTGGCATGGAGGAATATCATCAGCAGAGTTGATCCAGAAAACCAAAGACCGAGATCTACGGAGAGCCATGAACGCCTACGCCAGCCGGCACGGCACTTGATGATGATGATGATTGCCGTGTGACGATTCTGTGTAGTCACGTCATTTTCCCTAGCGTTTTGGTTCGGGGATTCTTTCATCATCATCATCATATATTTACGTACGTATTTTGGGAGGGGGAGGAGGGAGGAGGAGGAAGAAGAAAAAAAAATACGACAGTTGGCAGCGCTGGAATGAAAGGAAGACGTGTAGAAAATTTCATTTCAATCGGATGGACCGTTCGCGAACGTATAAAGGACATACATATTTACATACATCCTAATTTATATATAAGATATTTATTATATATATATATATATATATATATATATATATATATATATATATATATATATATATATATATATATAAATTGGGGGTGGGGGGAGGAGTGGGGTTAACAATTAATATAAAAAGAGTTAGTTAGTTGCATATCCTTTACAGGACGTTTGCAGTCAACACCAGCATTATTTGCTGTTGTTGATGTCTTGGCAAGTTTACGTTCAGTAGTTTGCCATTGTTTTCTGAACGACCAGCATCCATACTATTTGTACGAAAAAATCAGTGCAACGCGGTCTGCTGTCAAATGTTGCGCAGCTGTATTTCGAACTCGGGTATACGGGATTACGAACCGCTTTCATAAGTCCTTCGCCTTGGAGACCGGCTATGCAAAGAGTAAATTTCATATTTTCAATGAAAGAATGCAAGAAACATCTTTAAATTTAACTGGCGAAATCAGAATGATACAAAGAAAGAAAGCCACCAAACGTACGATAGTAGAAATGGGAATATGTCACATGTGCAGAGTAGCTTCGGAAACATGCGTTAGTCCAAGCGGAAGCAAATCGGGAATCTTGAAACACAACATTGCACAACAAGAAATGCATGAACTTATCAGAAGAGTTCACCAATCATCATTCAATAGCTTGTCCGCTGCAGAGAATTTTCTTTCATAACAGTCTTTCTCCATACTTTCTGTGACTGCTATGATTCTCAAAGCATCCGTACAGAAAGTAGCTTGCCATTGTTTTCTTTCTGACATTGGCCATAACCGTCGGTAGCCGCAGTCAGTGCTTCTTAAAGAACATATCTGAGTAAAACAGCGAAATCGAGACCATAACCAACAAATACCTCTCGGCTTCAATCAAGCTCAATCTGTGTCACCTGATAGGAAGATGTACAAACATTCTCAACATGACTCATGTCCTTAGAATTTTATCAACAAATAAGAGGAATTACAGCAAAGAAGAGGAGCGACTGACCGAGTGGTTAAACACCAGGCTACCATTCGGGAGACCAGGGTTCGAATCCACATTGAACTGATCGATTTTCCTAATGTCGAGGTTGAAAAGAACACCACTGCCGGCATAGCTCGCTGCGACGCATTAACCAGGTGGCCTTAATTATTTGGCTCAAGATCCCACCCCGCCCTACACCGCATAGTACTATAGGCTTTAATGACAGTTTTCTTTTTTGTAATTTTATTTTTACCACGAAGAAAAATTATCAAACAGAAAATTGATCTATCGGGAACGAAGAGGAAAAAAAAATGGTTGAAAACATAAAATATATAATATAAAGTGGATTAAATCCACAAAAGAACTATTCAGTGACAGTGGAGACAACAAATAACCACTGTCTCATGTCTCATATGCATGAAGGCTCATGAAGCATACTAATGGTCGAAGGATGGAATAATAAACCTGGTAAGATATCAAGAGATGGATAACCAATGGTCTATTTGAGTGTACAGAGTAATAGAGGATTACAATTAGAGTAGGTGGAGTCACTAACAGTGTTGATTTCAGGACACAAACCTCCTTGTATTACATCATTATCACTATAGTAATTATTATCATTCATCATCATCAATATCATCATCCTGTATCTTGCCAGCTGGCGTTGGAGACGATGATTCTAAACAAATTGCGGTCTCCGACGACATGGATAAATTCTTGTGTTGACTCTCATCCGTGCCAAGACACAAGACTGTCAAGAATCTTCTCGCGCTGTCTTCCTCTATCTCTTTTCCTGCAAATCTTTCCGGTTGTCACAACACGTTCCAGTGTTTGTCTTCTCATAATATGGCCAAAATGTGATGACTGCTTTTTTCTGATGTTTGTAAAAAGTTGTCTTTGCGAGTTAGCTTACCTCACAATGTCCAGATTGCCCATTTTGGCAATTTTTTAATTATGTTTTTTTGGGGGAGAAATTTTTGCAATTTTCTATGAAACCACATCTCCAAGGCTTCTATAAATGTTTTCGTCTGTTTACTAATTGTCCAGGATTCGCAGCCGTTTGTTAACATTGGTTCTATGTAAAATGCAAGAACTCTTTGTCTATCTTTCAAGGACAAAGATTGATTGCACAAAATGTTATTAAAATAAAGTACAAAGAATACCTGGACAGACCTTTATAATTAATATTATTAATAGTGATCATGTACCACTATGGAGACAAATAAAGGTAAGATTAAAGAGAGGGGGGAAATGGTTAAGAACCTGAGACTTAATAAAGAGATTCTGAAAGTAGACAAAGAAATTCAAGAACAATATAGAGTGACTGTGAAAAATAGGTACAATGCAATAGCTAAAATACAGAGTATAAATGAACTATGGGAAATGTTAAGGGACTCCATTCATCAAACTAGCAAAGAAGCATTACCGGAGAGAAGCCAAAAAGCTAAGAAAAAATGGATTAATGAAGAAATCTTAATGCTGATGGACAAAAGTAAAAAGAATAAAAATGACAAACAAGAGTATGCTAAGATAAATAAAGAAATAAGAGATAAATGTGTGAAGGCAAAAGAAAGTTGGTTAAAGGAGCAATGCAAAAGAATTGAATTAAATTCCATTAAAGATTAAAAAAAAAGTATGCACAGATAAATCAGTGAGCTCACGGGAAGAAAAATAAGAATAAATACAGGGGTTTGAAATCAAAAATAGGAAAGATATTATTGGAGGAAGGTGCTATAATGAAGAGGTGGAATGAGTATATAAGAGAATTATATAATGGAGAAAGGGAAGAATTAACAGAAGAAAGTAACTTAGAAGGCCCACCTATTCTAAAAGAAGAAGAGTATCTTATGCAATAAGTCGCTATAAATGAATGTAAGAAAGAAAGTGCTAAAATGCTATACAGAACCTGCATGGCAGCGAATCTTGGAATGTAAATGAACAAATTAGGAAGAACTTAGAAGCAACAGAGATGTGGTTTTTAAGACGAATGTTGCAAATTTCTTGAACTGCTAGAGTAACTAACAACGATTGCCTGAAAGAGGCTAATGAGACTACAACACTATATGCAACAATAAGAAAGAGACAAACAGCTTTCTTTGGTCATGTGATGAGAAGAAAGGCATTGGAGAACATCGTGACAACTGGAAAGATCTAGGGGAAGAGAGACAGAGGCAGACCAAGAGAAATGATGCTGGATGGATTGAGACGGTGGCATGGAGGAATATCATCAACAGAGTTGATCCAGAACACCAAAGACCGAGATCTGTAGAGAGCCATGAACGCCTTCGCCAGCCAGCACGGCACTTGATGATGATTATTAGTGACCGTTTTAACGCAATTTACAGGGCTCACCAGACTGATCATGTATATGCTTCGCCTCAGTGACTTACCACTATACCCATGTTGACTGTTGGATCAATTCGCAGAGTATGTTCTTCAGAACTTCCAACAGTACAGCCAGCTGAGAAAGGAATATTGACTTAGTGAGACAACACTGCATTCAGGACTGTATGGAGTGAAAAAGTATCCCCCAAAATCCGTTTTACTTCATTACAAGAATTCAGTGGATTGTGTAAATACGAAAGAACCAGAACAGGCAGGCAGGCAGACAGGCAGTATTTCCTTATACCGTTAAAAGATTATTAAAAATGTAGACGTTATGGGAAAAATTACCATTGTTGGTGGGAGGGGGGAAGGAGAGACATAACATCAATAACAATAGATATACCGATGATCGTATTGATTGCAGACAAAGCACAGGATCTGCAACATTTAGTAATTGCGGTTGTTATTGTCAGGGAGTTTATGCAGGGGCCTTTGACCATGTTTGCCGCTGAGTTGTCCTTGTGCTTGTGCATCTGGCAAAGCGCATCCTGTGTTCTACAGGAGTGATTCTGAATTGACTTGTTGTAGTATCACTACGTATCCCTTCTATGAATTTTAACATACGCATTACATAATGATAAACACCACTTCAACAATGAATTCTACATGACACAACAGCCGCGTAAGTTTCAACTATGTATTATTGTCTCTCTCTAAAACAATGTCTAATCAATGTCACTAAAATTGCAAACAACAATACTTGCTCTTGGCGTCTACTCTACAAACTCTGTCCCTCGATCTCTCAAATGACGTCGACATTTAACCGCTGCTTCACAAACGCTGCATATACAGAAATGTGGCGGCGAGATAGGACTCTGCCATTTGCCATCTTCTATCCTACCTCGAACGCGGTCCAGACGTGAATGAGCTCTCACGGACTCGTGGTCCCCTGCTCGAACATCCACCTTGCTATCCTCACGCAAAGCGGTTTTATGGATTCGTGATGAGAAGAAATAAACTGGAGAACTTGGTGACAATTGGAAAGATTGAGGGGTAAAGAAAATGGGGAAGGCAGGGAAGTAGATATCCAGATTACTTGACGACATGGCATAATCAAGACAAAAACACAAAGCTGATCCACGACTTTGATGGTCATACCATATGGCGAAAAATGTCCGTCCACGCTTATCGGTATGACACATGCCGACGTATGTACGTGTGTAAAGGCCAAATTAATTCACATAATCCTACAAACAAGTTTCAATTTAACTGTGGCTATTGAGTAAATATACTGCTGGACATATAAACAACTAGAAGTACCACATATTCACTAGAACACGTATAAAAAACAAGTTTAGCACATTCCGCAGCTCGGTTGTGGTATAATCTTCGACGAGTCAGAAACACCATCCACCCCTATATACGCAACTGTAAGCTATTTGGGCCGGCTTCCTGCCTAGAGGTTAGCGACTTTTCTCCGTAATCTCGTATGCTCTCGTAAGTAACGTGACGACGGTGAGAATCAGCAGTGGTTCGAATCGAGTCGGTAACTTACGGGGTATGTGAGCCTGCCGCTCAGAAAGCAATGGGAAACTACTGAGCGTAATCTTGCCAAGAAATCAACAATAAGCTGAAAGATGCTCATGTTGACAGCGATGTCCTGTAAAGGATGTGCAAACATTTATTTATTAAGCTATTTGGACACTATCACAGTTTAAACTATATTCCCATAAAAATATCATATTATACTTAGCACGCTTCTATATGTTTAACGGTATGTCTTCCTTAGCCTATTAAAAGTATCATATTCATAATTAGTTGTTGTAATGAGCCGATTTTTTTTTCTCCATTTATTCTATGTGTTTAACATTAATTTTAGAAATAATAATTGACGTAAGTGAGAAAAGAACAGTCTGACCTGTATGCTTGATGTTTTAAAACCTCAAATTTCAGAACGCCTGGTGTATCACTTCTTGCGCAGCCGTACGAGAGCGGGTGTTGCCATGTAACAACAATAATCTCGTAGATAAAGTCTCTGGCGTTTCGATTCTATAGCTGGCTTCAGTTCGTTCACTAGCATGAAACTGCATCGAGAACTTGCCACAGTTTCACCTCATTTTCGGAAATGCACCAATGTTCCAAACGTCAGTCATCATAGCACTTGCAGGTCTCCAACTATGCGTTCCATAAATGACGTTTTGTCTTTTATTTTAAAATCTTTCTACCAGCTCTGGCACTCTCCCGTGGCTCAAACAACTGTCTTCCTATAGAACCATAATTCTGAATCTCGTAGAGATTTCCCAAGGTTTCACGCCCTCTGACCACAAAAACGAATAAGGTCTCGTTGTTCTTCCAATGTGGAAGTCAAAAGTGGGACAGCCATTTTGTAACCGCTATTACAGATATGCAAACTTCTCGATCCTCACGACTCCAGCATGGAGTATTGATTTAGAGCCAGTTTGTGTCCTGAAATAAGACTTTTGGTTGTCCATACTCTTCTATAAACTTTATAACAAAATTCATGTTACGTAATGACTTTCTTCCGTATTTTAAATGTTTTTGTTTCTAGTAATGGATGGCGGACAAGGCTACTGAGGGATTGCAAATTTCCTTACATTTAGACATCCCTCTACCAGAGAAGATAAGGACACTCATTTATCGTGACAACCGGAAATAGAAATCAAAGTCGAATGTTAAAAGCCACTCATTTGCGTAAACAAAGGTCAAGCGGCAACATTCATCAATATGAATTGCCATACCATTAAGCACAGGCGGCCAATTTCACCAATTCAAGCGATCATAGGTCTAGGATCAAGTATGTCTTCTTGTCTCGACCATGTCGTGTGGCCAAGTCATTCAGGTATTTATCTTTCTGCCTTAGCCTAGCTCTTTTCCCTTCACGTTTGCCAGTTGTCATTGAGTGTTCTATTTATCTTTTAAACTTTCTCCTCACAAAGTGCCCCAAAATCATTGTGTCTGTCTTCGTCTAACGCAACCCTATACTGCTAATATTAAGTTTATGATCATATCGACAATAGATGCAATAAGGCAAACCAACTCGTTGGACAATTGGCACCAATACACAAAAACAAACAAACACACAAACAAACAAACAAACAAACAAACAAACAAAAAACAAACACAAACAAACAAACAATCACATATCGATAGATGATAAAAATCCACTCTCCAACACAATCTTCCTATCAACTCTATGCTAACAATGCCAAACCTGGACAATGACTGAACAAGAGAAAGGAAAAATTACAACAGAAATGAGATTCCTGAGACGAATACTCACTGTATTCTGAAGTAATTTATACTGAAGTACTGAAGTATTCTGAACTTCACCGCTGAAGTATTGTTCAAGACTATTGCTGCTAATCATAAAAGACGATGCCTTATTACAATTATTTAGAATTTATACGACTAAACCATAGGATCGCGTTCGGACTGTGGTGAAGGAATCAAGGTTAAAATTAGTTGCTTGTAAATTGCTGAACTTGCAGTCTACCTTAATAGGTATTGGCTTTTTGTGATTTGCTAGCCAATTCAGTTCTAATGATCAAAGCCATCAAGGTACTGATCTCATTGCCTCCCCCTTGTTTTTGTTCCCTTCGTGTTGGCCTGTTGTCACTAAGTGTGTGTGTGTGTGTGTGTGTGTGTGTGTGTGTGTGTGTGTGTGTGTGTGTGTGTGTGTTTATGTGTGTCTGTCTGATAACATGATAATGTGCACTGTTTATGTTCACAGCATTCATTTGACAATGTTTTAATATGTGAATGTCGCATAGATAAATGATATAAAAAGATGAGTGGTTAGAAGAGCCAAATGTAAGACGGGTCTGCGTGTCCAAATTGTAACTGCCAAGTAGCAGAGCAGATGATATGACGCAAAATAAAGTTGGTAGAAAAATCGCGAACCAAATCTTACGAGAAACTAGGAGGCTGTCGTAGAAAGGAGAAAACGTCAGAGAAATTGTCAACAACAACAAACAGTCAGATCTGAGAGCTTGAGAAAGGAGGCAGCACAATTCGATTCTCAGGAACGAGCTAAATTATGTACTGGCTGGACTCTACTCTGACGGCTAACAAATATTGGAAAAGAGGACGGAATTATTAATGCAGGATCTGTATCAATCCAAAAATCATAGACAGATGCGTTCATGCCGGATCGGGATTTAGAAAGTTAGAACAAGGTGACTTAGAGGCAATTTTATGAAGGACAGAAGCACCAGGACATTATCGTTGCAAATAATTAAGATGTTCAACAAGTCCATATTTATATTTGTCATTACCGTCCCGCCTGGCCATAACAGGCACTGTACTAACCGATTGTAATTTTTCGCATTGCCATTATGAAGGTGTGACAATTTGGACATGGGCAAATAAATATTGCCTCAACATAATGCATACCGGCTTGCAGTCCTTAATTTCCGTTGATTTTGCACTTCTGCAGTCTTGTTAGAGGGTACAACCCTGGACAGTTTAATTGTTGATGATGTTCTAATTATTTACCGCAAGTTACCGTCTAGCAGTAACCGTGTGAAAATAACGTTCTTTCCTTCGTTCGCTCTTCTCATGCCCAAACAAATCGCAACTGGCTGCGTCTAACCACGGTACTATACTGCCACGATTAACTTTTTTGTCATACTGTAAATCAGGAATTTAGTAGTGACAATTTCATAAACTTGATATCTGAGTCTAAGATAATCTGCCACATCCTGCTCCCATCTTCTCTTTGGCTTTCCCCTTCTTCTCTCCCGAACATATGCTTCACCATGATTGTTCTCTCCAAACTTCCATGATGTCTCAAGTGACCAACATATTTAAATTTTCTTTGTTTTATCGTCTTCAGTAGCCAACCTTCTTTAGTATTTAGTTCTTCTCGTATGAGTGCATTTGTTCTTTTCTGTATCCTAGATATTCTTAGAACCCGTCTATAACATGTATATTCAAAGGCATGTATGCGCTTGTCAGCTTGTTTAGTAAGTGTCCAGGTCTCACTGGCGTAATTTGTAAATGTGAAAGATGCATGCTCTTAAAAAAATAATTTTTGTAGTTTATTCTGTCCCACTCCACAATTTATTCAGTTATTTTAATTTCTGAAGAGTAATAGATATTCGTATTTTAATTTAACCTGACATAATACTTCTAATACATTTAACTCAGCAGTGAACCTAGCAATTTTATTAGCATAATGTGATAATTAACCATGTTGACAAATATCAGTTGTAGAAGTAAAGTAAATGACCCAATGGTACGCCCACAATCGTATTCTTTGACACATGGTGCTAGACTCATATTTTACAGACCTATCTCCGCTCAACCGGTGATGTGGTCAATAGATGTTGACCCCTTTACAGCGGAAGATCTGGAACTCAATTTAGGCTGGATCGACCTGGCAGTATATTGAGTTGAGCTAAGAACAGACACGACTGCACCCAGGACATTCCCATACGCTCTCCGTCCCCTTCTTCAACAGCCAGCGAAGAGTCATACTACTAATCTTTCAAACCGCTATCTGATTGAAAGCTCCTGGTTTTCCCTCTCAGATTTAAAAATCTTCCAGAATCCCTGCCGATCCCCCGCAATCTCATTCTTCCACATACGTGTTCTCAATCTGTTCTCCCGCCTTCTCCACCTGGTCTCACAGGCGCGCGACCACCTCTCTCTTGTCCATAGGTAATCGACCATCAAGAAGTGCATTCTCTGCCAGCCTATCAGAAGTAGAGATGAATTGTAAAGATCCGACTGGAAGCGAAATGGAAGCTCTGACCACAGGACGGGCAGGTGAGCTTCTAGCCACTACTCTACTACGGCTCCCACTATCATCAGTCCAGTACTGTTAACTGTGCCGGCGTCTGTGATTTAGGGTAGCAAACGCCTTTCACAACCCCACAAACTGAGCTCGAATTCAGACGCGGAGCATTTGGAAACAGACTGCTCTACGTTGATTTTGTTACATTGACATGAGTTTCCGTGGTTCAGAAAACAATGGCACACTACTGAATTAAAATTGTCAAGAAAATCATAAACAAACACACATGCTGAAATTGACTGCGATGTCCTGCAACGGACATGGGACTAATTTTAACTGATACGTGTTGGGGTTGTGTGTTTGAATCCCCACTGAAGCCGAGATATTTGTCTAACTCACCCAGGTTTCCAGGTTGACTCTGCAAAACATGGGTACAAGGACATTTTCTGGGAAGACGTCAGTATCGTAAGTAATATATAGCTGAGTTGAGTTGAATCAAGAACAGACATCATTGGACTCGGGGCATTCCCATAAGCGCTCAGTCATCATCTTCAACACCCAGGCAATTAGTTCCAATATTAATGGTGCTCGTTGCAATCTAGTTATATGTCCGTCTTGCTTTACCTCTGAGTGACGACTGTTTACTAGATCCTTTGACAGTCCCTCCACCCCCCCCCCCCTCTTTTTGCAGCATTCTGCCTAAACCATGATAGTCTATCTGTTCTTTTATTTTATTCACACTTAATAGAGGGTATTCACCACATTTGCCTTATCATGCATCAAATGACCCCTCAATGATGCGGCACCAACCAATATGTCCACTTGTTCATTTCCAACCACACCAGGGTGTCATGGAGAAAACATCCAGCGAATGCTCACAATCCGCGTCCTTTGAATCTATGCATGTAATTCTGCACGAAGCATGCCAGTCTTCACCTTTGACAGCATGCTTTGTTAATCAGTTACAATCACAACAAGTAAAGTAAGTAAAGGGCCCTTTGACAATTCTGAAGTCCCAGTTGGCATACTGCCGTAGACCCATGTTTTTATATTTAAATCGGCACTCGCTGGGTGGTATGGTCAGTTTTAAGCTGTTCGCCTTTACTCCCCCAAGACATTTCGTGGTACCCGTTGTAGGCTGCGTTGGGGTCACCGTGGTGAAGTGGTTACCCAGCCTGACTCGCGCTCCGAAAGTTTTGGGTTCGAATCCAGGCTATGACATTCGGTTCACGAGTGCAATTGTCTCGGCGATTCTGGAGATAGTCACTGGCGTTCATGCTTTTTGCGACACTTTCTGCAGGCCCCCTTTCTGAAAGATACCGAGCCGTAACGGATACAACCTGGTGCAATAAGTTGACCCTCTTAAAATGTAATCTCAGTTTTATATGGTGTATTTTTAATGACTATGCAGTGTTTGGTAAATATTGCCGGTCCAAGTTTTGTATTTACTTATTATATTGCATGAATTTTACAGAGGGTGAATACAAAACTTGGACCGGCAATATTTTCACACACTACACAGTCATTAAAAATACACCCTAAAATATGCTGTGTTTACCTGGAAACCCAGGTCAGTTTTTAAAACCCGAAAGTGCCCGAAATAAAGCCGGCCAGCCTGAAATTGACCACATCACCATAAGATGCTGGTTAGTCTATAAAAAGAAGGCGCTCGCAATATTACCGTCATCATTATCCTAATCATCAACATTATGAAGTGTTCAAGAAACATAATCTCAATCTTAGAAAAAGTATTAATCATAGCAATATGAACAAATACACCGTAAGCAGACTATCAGCTAAGCAGCCACTGGTGTAAACTGAAAGTCACAAACAAAAGTGGCACGATTTATGTTTAAACCACACAGGGATGGCCATATTGAGACAATCCAGAGAATGTGCTCAGAGCACTGGCTTACACACATAGGTCTGTTAAAAGTACACTCATTCTTTGTTTCCTGGAGTATACTAATGTACGCATTCTAGAACTTTGAGCGGTCTATGACGCATTACTATCAGACTCTGTATCGTCTGCGACAGTTGTGTTCCTTTTGTAATCCCAGCCAGTGACAAATGCATGATCTAGGTTAAATGCATTTAACATTTCTCCCGATCTTCACTATTATCACTAAAATTTACTTAATTCGCTGGTAGCGTCGATGTCTGTGGCTTAAAGGTTAATGAAAGCAATATCACAATTCCCTAATATATATATATATATATCTTATATATAAAAGGCGATCTCCGTCTGTCTGTCTGTCTGTCTGTCTGTCTGTCTGTATGTCCCTATGTCCTTTATGCGCTCGCGAACGGCCCATCCGATTTAGATGAAATTTTCTACACCTCTTCCTTTCATTCCAGCGCAGCCTACTGTCATATTTTTTTTTAGTGTGAAATCGGCTGCTTACCCAATATTATTTCATTTTTAATTTTTCATAATAATTTCATATATCTCAGGGGACTTAACTCTGTAAAAGTTATTTCAAGGGGCATAACTTTTCTGTATAACTTATAGTCATATTGTGGCATCGTTTTCAAAGATTTATAAACTCTTTGTCCATAGTTATGTACCGGCATATGAGTTATAATAAATAATGATACAATCTGTAAGGCATTTTCAAAGTTTTCATAAAAATAATGCACAATGCAAAACATTGTAACTCATCTTTTTTTGCTTAAAGAATGAATAAATAATAGTTACCTTATCTCTATCAAGTTTGAAGATTTTATATTTCTTTACACTGTCGCCAACTCCAAGAAGACATGGAACAACTTCAGCCATTATTAAATCTACAGGCATATGCGTTATATTCCTCCTCCTCCTCCTCTCCCCTCCTCCACCTCCTACCCTCTTCCTATTCTCCTCCCCCTCCTCCCTCTCCCTCCTCCATCCTCCTCTTCTCTCTTTCTCCTCCTCCTCCCTCTTCCTCCTCCCAGCTCCTACTCCTCCTTTTTCTTCTTCTTCTTCTGCTGCTGCCGCTGTTCCATTTACCCAAGTTAATTGTTGGGGAAGATGTAAAGATCTTTCAAGTGCTCTTTCTATTGCTTTTTGTAAGTTGGTCTTCGTTTATCTAAGGTTGTTCTAACTGCAACCAATAAATGATTAGACAGACAGACAGACAGACAGACAGACAGACAGACAGACAGACAGACAGACAGACAGACAGACAGACAGACAGACAGACAGACAGACAGTTGGGAACGGGAACTTATATGACTACTCATATGAATTAAATGAGATGCTCCCCATCAGGGGCTGGGCGAAGCCGGGCCGGATCAGACAGATAGACAGACAGATAGACAGACATACAGACAGACAGATAGATAGTCGGGAACGGGAACGTGAGCTTATATGACTACTTATATGAATTAAATGAGATGCTCCCCACCAACGACTGGGCGATGCCGTGCCGGGTCAGACACAGACAGACAGACAGACAGACAGACAGACAGACACACAGATAGTCGGTAACGGGAACGGGAACTTATATGACTACTTATATGAATTAAATGAGATGCTCCCCACCAAGGACTGGGCGATGCCGGGCCGGGTCAGACAGACAGACAGACAGACAGACAGACAGACAGACAGACAGACAGACAGACAGACAGACAGACATACAGTCGGTAACGGGAACGGGAACTTATATGACTACTTATATGAATTAAATGAGATGCTCCCCACCAAGAACTGGGCGAAGCCGGGCCGGGTCAGCTAGTGTGTGTGTATATATATATATATATATATATATATATATATATATATATATATATATATATATATATATATATATATATTTATATTGTGTGTGTGTGTAAGTGTGTGTGTGTTGTACACGATATACCTTACACTATGAATGTTACGCTATACATATTACGCCATACTCTCTACACCATACATGTTATGCTGTATGTCTTGCGCTATACAAGTTACGCTATAGAGGTTTCACGTCTAATTTTAACAACATGAACGATTAATTACACGCCTTTAAGATATAGGAGTAGACGGAAAGGACATCATACTTATTAGTAACTTGTACTGGGAACATGTTGCAACAATTAGATACGGAAATAATTATTCATTGCCCATAGAGATCAAAAGAGTACGATAGGGTTGTGTGTTGTACCCAAGCCTCTTCAACTTATAAACATAAATAACTTTTCAATAAGTCGAACAGCAAGGATTTGACTTCAATGGAAAAATTATAAACAATGTTAGTAATGCCGATTATACAGTGTTACTAGCAGAAAACGGACAAGAGCTACAAAACCTAGTGGAACAAGTAAACAGGCATAGTGCAGAATGTGGCTTAGATAGTAACATCCAGATACGAAAACTATGATAATTTTCAGTGGAAAAGGAGAGGTCATCAACGAACATCACAGTGAACGGTGCGATAAAGAACAAGTAACAAGTTTCTTTTATTTTGGACATGTAATAACAGATGATGGCAGAAGTGAAACAGAAATCAAAAGGAGAATAGGAATGACCAAGAATGATTTTGACAACCTGAGATTATTATTAACATTTAGAAAGATTAACAACGCATTAAAACTGAGAATTGTCAAATGTTATGCACATTCAACACAACTATATGTCGCGGAAGTCTTGACATTGAACAAACGATTAGAAAGTCGAACAGAGGCCCTGGAGTTGTGGACATACAGAAGAATATGTCGTATTTCATGGGGGGGGGGGGGGGGGGGGACAATCACATATAGAGGTTCTAGAAAAACTGGGAATGAAAAGAGTTAATATCAAGTTGGTACTGGAGGGTTAGGTTAAAGGCAAGCGAGCAAGAGGTAGACAACGATACAAGAGAGAAGATAACATAAAGAGATGGACGAACGGTAGTCTGGCAGAAAGTATAATCAAGGCGAGAGACACACAGTGTTAGAGATCAATAGCAGCTAACCTTCATTGTGGAGACGGCAACTGATCGATTGATATGCTTGTTGTAACTCCTCATGAGTAGTATACAATGTTGTATTTAAATCTCAAATGTGGTCCATTTAGATGGTCCGGGGTTCGTATTTCATTTTTTGATTGTTATCCCGCAACCAGAGGACCACATATAAAACGGACCTCATTTTTGAAAAATTGGCGGGTAGTTTTGGGATACTTCCGGTGTCACATCCGGTTGTCTACTTCCAGTTGACTACTTCCAATCCATGGGTACCCGCCTTCAGTACCCCCAGATACCTCCGCCGGCCGCCTCCGCCCGTCCATCCCGGGACAGCTTGAAGACAGCGAGGCAAGTCCCGGGCATGTGGAATACTTATATAGTTAAGTAGACCAAATATGCACCGGGCAACCGGGTTCGAGTCCCAGTGTATGGGTATGTGTGTACACGGGGTAAGCGTGAGGGAATGGGCCCCTGCCCCGGATATTAGCCTTTGCCCCCAAAGGGGCCGCCAAACCACACCTACTGAGAGGAAATGAAGAATGGCGAGCAACAAGGTATATACTACACTTTGATCTAGCCAAAAGAACGCTTGGACATATTCATCTTTGGAAAAAATATACTGAAGCCAGATTACGGCTATTAATTCTATATATGGGTAGATTTCCACAATTAATTAACATTTAATAACATATAGATAGTGATTAATTCTAGAGAAAATAACAATAAAGATCAGTCTCAAAATAATACATTCAATGTAAATAAAAAATCTAGTAAATTGTGCAAAATAATCCCCTGATGTCTCCAGAAAATAGCTTTGTTGTACATAACTGAGTAGAGGTAATGAAAATGGCTCGCTTTAGAATTAACGCAAGGTAATGAAATTTAGAATAAAGCGGTAATAAGTGGCGCTAAATAGATTTAGCATATTGCCGAAGGTATAAACAACCAAAAAATAGTATCAGAAATTGTGCATATCTAAACGGAAAAATATCCGAGGAAATGCGTGAAGTTTGATAACCGGCTTTTATTTTGCCGTAGTCTCGCAAAAATCGTCAAATTTTTTGCTGCTAGCAAACCACCGAAGGTGTGAAAAAATATTCTAAGGTACTCTTCGTGGGCGCTGGTATGTAAAGACTACGAAAAGATCGCCAAATGTGAAAACAATTCAACAAATAGTATCAGAAATTGAACACATCGAAACGAAAAAAAAAAAAAAAATAGGAGGAAATGCGCGAAGTTTAACAAATCGGCTTTTATTTTGCCGTAGTCTCGCAAAAAATCGGTAAACATAATGCTGCTAGAAGCTACTGGCAACGTACTTACTATAAGACAGGACAAACATTGGAATGGTTATTTCAGAACACAGTGGATATATGATGTTTTCCTTTTTAGCTATATGGTAATTAACTTGAACATAATTATTAATACTGTTACTGTTCAAACAAGGAACTACTATCATGTTTAGCATCAACATTCAGTGCCTTTTCGTGTATGTGTGTGCGGTGTGTGTGTGTGCACGTGTACGTGTGTGTGTGTGTGTGTGTGTGTGTGTGTGTGTGTGTGTGGTTGAGCGCATGTGTGTGTAAGCGTGCGTATGCGCGCATGCGTGTGCGCATAGAAAACTGTAAATACATCTTCCGCCTGAAATGTGTTACTAAATGTAATGATGTCTCTTGCGTGTGTGTGGGCGCTCGTGTGTGTGCGTGCGTGCGTGCGTGAGCATGCGTGTGTGAGTAGAAAACTGTAAATACATCTTTCGCCTGAAATATTCTATCACTGCAATGGTGTCTCTTTTGTGTGTGTATGTGGGCACGCGCGCACGTGTGTATGCGTGCGTGCTTGTGCGCATGCGTGCGCGCGTAACTAACTATATATTTCTTTCACCTGAAATATGTCTATAATTGCAATGGTGTCTCTTGCATGTGTGTGCGTGTGTGTATGAGAGAGAGAGAGAGAGAGAGAGAGAGAGAGAGAGAGAGAGAAAGAGAGAGAGAGAGAGAGAGAGAGAGAGAGAGATGTCGCAATATTCTATTGCATACTGGGCTATGCGGGAAGACCGGTTGTGTGACCGATGTGACCTTGAGGTGACCTGAAAACAATTCCACAAGGACTATATCGCGGTAATAGGCCACGACCTTAGCACATGAATGTGTCAAGGTCAGACATGTCCAGACAATATTCTACTGAGTCAAGTGTCTTCATCAGCAGATATCGTATATATAACAGCCTCCATTCGTCGACTAGAAGTACTGTTCTCAGTGAGCAGCAAGTAGAGCACCATGTGGCGGATCGCTAATGGTAAGTTGGCTTTTTTGATAAATCTTTTCACATTTTCGTTGTGGTTCTCCAAGTAGGCATACAGTTAAGCTAACTATACAAGCATAATAAAGGGATATATGGTGCTAGACGCATATAACTGAAGAGACAAGCCATGTCTTCATATATTATGGGAGGCATGGTTCTCCAAGTAGGCATACAGTTAACCTAACAATACTAGTATAATAAAGGAATATATGATGCCTGACGCATATAACTGAAGAGACAAGCCATGTCTTCATATATTATGGTAGGCTGGGATGACACAGAATACTGCGGGAATTCAAACTTTTGAACACAGCGCTTTGGTGACACCGTAATAATATAGATAGTAATGTGTAGTCGTAGGGGAAGGTGAAAGTGTACTACAGGATCTACATACCCATTCCGATAGTAAAATACGGCTGTGTAAGATACAGAGCTATTATTTATAATATGTATTTCTATAATGTTGGTATAGTAACTGATTCTTATAATTGTTTCACAGATACGTATGCCCACGAAAACCTAATTAGCAAACCGTGGAGCATACTAAGAACAGAGCCAAACAGCTATTGCATGGCGTGTCTTAATATCCCACAAAAACAAGAAGTCGAAAATCTATTCAGTCATTCTTGTGAGTATGGTGATGGTGGTAGTTTTGCGGAGTTAGTAACGGTTCAACTGCGGGATATGCTACAACAACACTTCACCAAAGACGAAATAATCACATTAAGCCTGAATAGAATTGAGAAGTGCATCCTCGACTATAATCGCCAACAGATACGTCATTACCATACCCATCCGACGTGGAGCGATCAGCGTCACCAACATCCTTAACCTTTAGTCAATCCACACTAGAGGACGAGTATTAAAACACCTACTTAAAAACAAGATTGCTGTAATATACTTACTTAACATATTTCCCTTTGATTAACAAATTTTCTTATTTTTCATAAGTTTGGTTGAAATTTGGCCAAATGCTTCACATTTAGTTAACAAAGTGTCCTATTTTTTATATGCTTGGTTGAAATTTGGCCAAACTTTTCACATTTGGTTAACAAATTTTCTCACATTTCATAAGTTTGGTTGAGATTTTTTATAAATTTGGTTGAAATTAAGCAAAGATTTCCCCCCCCCCCCCCATTTGGTTAACAAAGTGTCCTGTGTTTTATAAGTTCAGTTGAACGTTGGTCAAACTTTTTACATTTGGTTAACAAAGTGTCCTACTTTTTATAAATTTGACTGAGATGTTTATAAGTTCGGTTGGATTTTATTCAAAATTCTTAGATATTTAGTTAGCTACGACGACACGCAAGCGCGCGCACGCACGCACACACATACACGCGCCTCCACATACACACATAAGAGACAACATTGCAGTTATAGATATATTTCAGGCGAAAGATGTATTTACAGTTTTCCATCCGCACACGCATGCGCGCACCCACCCTCACACACACACACACACACACACACACACACACACACACACACACACACACTCCCCCACACACACGCAAGAGACACTATTGCAGTTATAGACATAATTCAGGCGAAAGATGTATTTACAGCACATACACACACGCGAGCACACACACACACGACCACACAAACAACCACACGCACGCAAACATACACACTCGCCCACACAAACAACCACACGCACGCATGCATGCACGCACGCACACATACACACACGACAAGGCACTGGATGTTGATGCTAAATTTGCTAGTAGTGCCTTGTTTGAACAGTACCCGTATAATAATTATGTTCAAGTTAAGGATTCTGCGAAATTACCATATAGCTAACAAGGAAAACATCACCTACGCACTGTGCTCTTAAATAACCATGCGAATGTTTGTCCTCTCGTGTAGTAAGTACGTTGCCAGTAACTGCCAGCAGCATAATTTTTACAGATATTTTGCAAGACACCGGCAAAATAAAGGCCGATTTGTCAAACTTGACGCATTTCTTCGGATTTTTTTTCCTTCGGTTCGATATGTACAATTACTGATACTATTTGTTGTCATGGTTTCACATTTGGCGATCTTTTCGTTGTCTTTACTTATCAGCGCCCACGCAGAGTACCTTAGAATATTTGTTTATACCTTCTGTCAGAATCTAACATCTGAGGTTGCGACGCGTTGTCTGTACCAACGCCAGGCAACATAACAATGCGCAACCCTGAGTGATGTTAAATACTACAGAGGGAATGCGGCGTCTTTGACGACGCCCGTATAAGCAGCCAGGCACAGCAACTGAGCGACGCTAAAACAACCGCTGGTCAGCGGTACACTCCTTGAACCTTGCAGGGGTCACACCAGCTGACTTGAGCGCCAATTAGCGTGTAGAACGAAAGGCCAGGCAGACCGGGTTAGGCGTTTGTATGGACAGGTCGTGTGAGTCTGCGAGTGGTTTTGGATCTGCATTGAGAGCTAGCCTGTGTGACCGTGGGAGACTGGTTCGAACGCTTGAGTATTTTGGCTTGTAAGTGATATGTATATTGATTGCATGTATCCTTATGTATTGTATTGATATTGTTCATGCTGTGATGATTGCTATGGATTGTCATTGCGCGATGTCTGTGCGATAATGAATGCAGCGCGTAAATAAAGCTTGTAAATAACAGTTTCGGATATTCACTTCGTGTGATTTGATAGTTTGATATC
This sequence comes from Cepaea hortensis, assembly GCA_963921405.1. Taxonomy (NCBI): domain Eukaryota; kingdom Metazoa; phylum Mollusca; class Gastropoda; order Stylommatophora; family Helicidae; genus Cepaea; species Cepaea hortensis. The sequence goes on along the minus strand of OY992889.1, from coordinate 48,961,905 downwards.
GCTTCACACTTGCCAGAAAACGAGCTACTTATCTTGCTCTACGAAAGACTCTGACAAGTACGAACGTGGGCTTCTCGTCAGGGTTTTGAACCGAACTTGTAGATTTTTTTGTCCGAGTTTTTGAATCAAATGTGAAGATGTTGATAGAAGTGCGCAAGTCATAGATCAGGGTAAAGTAACGGTTAAATAGTGTTGATTTAATTAAATTATAAGTGTGAAGACATTATTTAAAGCCAACCGAGGCGTCTTCAGACTTATCGCCAAATTCAACCAATTTAAGATCTAAAATCCAAAATGGCGGCCGTGCCCTTGAATGTCATTGAGTAGGGTTAGTGTGAGCGTGAAAGTTATTGATTGTGGTAACGACTAACAATAATACTTGACAGCATACAAACCTATACAGACTTCAGTGACATTACATACACCATACATTTACAAACGTTCTAATTTCGTTTAGTTTCAAAAGTACAGGTGTTTTTTTTTTTTTTGTCAACTTTACCTGAGCCTGGTGAACTTCAAAATTTTTTGTGTGCGTCAACCCGAAGTACCTTCCAGTGTGATTTCGAGCACCACTGAACAGCACAGTGCCCAAGGATTACTTGAGTATAAAATCTTTTCATTCCTCGTTATACTTTCGTTAGTCTGGCTTTAACATCAACTGTACTAGAAATATTTGTAAATTACTAACATCATAAGTAATTTTGTTTATATTCATTTCATCATACGTATTGTTCATCATGTCTTCTTTAAACGATTTCATTGAAATGGGTTTAAAAATGAATATGTCTGGTGAGGGATTGAGAGCATGGAGTGAAAGTAAATATGCAGAATATCTCTTGAAACAGGAGCAAATTAGTGAGCGAAATGAGAGAGCGGAAGAAAGGGCGTTAAAGCTTCAGCAGGCACAGTCAGAAGCTGCTCTAAAGGACTCAGAAGCTGCGTAAAAGCTTCAACAGGCACAGTCAGAAGCTGCTTTAAAGGACTCAGAAGCTGCGTTAAAGCTTCAACAGGCACAATCAGAAGCTGCTCTAAAGGACTCAGAAGCTGCTCTAAAGCTTCAACAGGCACAATCAGAAGCTGCTCTAAAGCTTCAACAGGCACAATCAGAAGCTGCTCTAAAGCTTCAGCAGACACGGTCAGAAGCTGCAGTGAAGCAAGCTGAGATATTGGCCCAAAGTAAAAGAGAAGAGCAAGAAACACAACTGAAAACTGAACAGCTAAAAGCTGAATCTTCTAAAGATAAAGATAATAGAGAAACAGACAAAGATCAACCTTACAAGAAATACCAAGGTCTGATTAAAGGTTACAACACAGGTGACTGCATAGCAGCATTCACCCAAAATTTTGAATTTGTCATGGATCATAACAAAATTCCAAAACCTGAATGGAGTATAGTATATGTGAGAAGTCTTTCTGGGGAACCACTGAAAGTCATAGAGTCGATCCCAAATGACCTGAAAGAAGATTATCTGTATATTAAGGACGAAAATTATGTCACATTTTTTACTGGATGAATCAGGTTATAGAGAACAGTTTAGGAAGTTGTCCCCTAAGCCTACACACACGTTCTCTGATTACATCTCAGAAATTCAGAATATTTTTTTATAAATGGCTGTCAGCAGCCAAAGTAAATGGAAGTTATGACAAATTAGTTGATCTTATGTTGAGAGATAAGATTATCGCATCTCTCCCACCCCCATTTTCTAAATTTTTGTTGGAATGTCAGTGTGAAAGTGTCCAACAGATTGAAAGTCGTGGCTCTGGTTATTTTTCAGCCAATAAGCAATGTTTCTCTAGTAATCTGACCAGCACAGACTTTGTAGCAGCAGCTACATATGGCAAATATCATTCAGGGTCATATAACAAACAAAGACCTTATAAACAAGCTGCAGAGAAATTTTATCAGTGCAGATATTGCCACTTATCACACAATGAGAATGATATGTGTGACCAACATCCTGGGTACACTGCTTACTTGCAGAACTACATTTCTAAGCAAGATAAAGAAAGGAAGAACTACAGAAATATTACAAAATGTTATCTTTGTAAGGCTTTTGGTCACTGGCGTAAGGATTGTAAAGTCAAGGCAATGACCAGAAAGGCTAATGCAGCCATGTTTGACAGTTCTTCTTCAGAAGATGAAAATGTACAAGATTACCCAGTAAACTCAGCACATTCCATTGATGTGTTCCATCATGAAAAATGTACCATTTGTGATCAATTTCATGAGGATGGCGTGTTAACATGCGGCCATTCTATACCTGTTACCAATGAGGAGGCCAATTTTGTAGTAAACTCCCAAGGTAAATTAAACATCCACCAGGGGTATGTTAATGGTAGAGCTGCCACAGTTTTACGCGATAGCGGAAGTACTCTTATTGGCGTAAAGAGAGATTATATTTTACCATCACAATATAGTGGTAAATATGTCACATGCAGCACTTTCTCAGGGAACATAGAGAAATATCCACTTGCATGGGCATATATAACTACACCATTCCTTACAGGAAAGGTTAAATGCGCGGCATTAACCAATCCTTGTTGTGATGTTATCATTGGAAACCTTCCTGAAGTGAATGACATGCCACATGAAAGTATTACATCAACTGTCAATTGTAATATTGATACTACCATTTCAACTTCATCACAAATCACCATTCATGATGTATTACCACCTGTAACTGAATGTACAAATGCAAATCTGGCTACGCCAGAACATACATGTAATTGTGTGAATGTGACATCAACATGTGATGAGAATGATCGTTGTGATGTAATAAATGCAGTAACTAGATCTACTGCACATATGCAAGATCGAATAGATCAGACAGAGGCTTTACAACGAGTAAGTCCAGTTGTAACATCTCCTGAGACAACTAAGGAGAAGTTTATAACATCTCAGAAAGCCGATCGATCTTTGCAAAAGTATTTTAAACTTTTAGGCCAAAAGCCAAGAGTAGCAAATAATGCTCAATGGTACTTTGCTCTGAAGAACGGAATTCTAACACGGTACTACACCAAAGGTTCCAGCACTATAGAACAAACAGTGCTACCGTTAGAAAACCGCAAGCAAGCATTGAATCTAGCTCATGACATACCCTTTGCAGGACACATGGCGTATGCTAAAACTAGAGCAAGGTTACTTACTCAATTTTATTGGCCTAAGTTCTGCAACGATACCAAACAGTATTGCAGATCGTGTGACATCTGCCAAAAGCTTGTCAAAAACGGTAAACACCCACAAGCTGAATTGCAAGTTACTGATTTGGCTAGTCGACCGTTTGAAAAGATCTCGGTCGATATAGTTGGTCCTCTTAACCATGTAACAGCAAGAGGTAATAGGTACATTGTAACACTCATTGATATATGTAGTTGGTGGCCAGAAGCGATTCCAATGAAGAACATAACTTCCAAAGACATCATGGAAGTGTTCTTTCATATTTTTGCTAGGGTAGGATTCCCTGATACCATCCTTTCAGATCGGGGTAGCCAGTTTATTGCCTCAGCTACACAAGCCTTTACCAAGATGTTGGGTGTTAAACAATGCTTCAACAGTCCCTACCACCCGCATTCGACAGGTATCGTGGAAAAGATTAACGGCGATCTTAAACATATGCTCTCTAAAGTAACCCAAGAACACCCTGAAGATTGCGATACATATTTACCTGCAATTTTGTTTGCCTATAGGGAAGTGCCTCATTCCAGCACTGGGTTCTCACCATTTGAGATAGTATATGGTGCACAACCACGCGGCCCATTATCTTTGTATGAATCTATGTTGACTGAAAGTACAACTTTGCCTAAACCCATTTCATCATATGAACATGTAACATCATTGCGTGACAGAATTATGAAATCATGTGTGTTAGCTAAAGAAGCTCTCCAAAAATCAGGAGCGATCTACCGACAATATGCTAACAGAGGAAATAGAACTATTACACTGACACCAGGACAGGACGTTCTTCTTCTTTTGCCAAGTGATAGACATCTCCTCACTGACTCATGGCAAGGACCGTTCAAAGTACTACGACAAATTTCGACGGTAGATTATGAAATTGCAGTTTGGGACAAACACAAAATTTTCCATATGAACATGCTCAAACCATATTACCACAGGCAAGACGACCAAGTAGAGACTGCAGCAGGCACCACCATAGTGGACCAGACGGACGACAACGACACTGACGAGATACCGACACCAGTTCTTGACAAGACGACCAACGTAAAGGATATTAAGGTAAATCCTAAACTGACGCAGACACAGACTGACAGTTGCAGACAACTGATACAAGAGTACAGGACGATCTTTTCTGACAGCCCAGGACAGACAGATTTAGTTCAGCACCAAATCATTTTGACATCCGACATTCCTATCATGTGTAGACCGTATTCTATCCCTATACACTGTAAGGAAAAACTACATCAAGAAATCATTGATTTAGAAGCAAATCATATCATTCGACGTTCACAATCTCATTTTTGTTCACCAATAGTTTTAGTAAGGAAAAAGGACAAAACTATCAGACTCTGTGTGGACTATCGTAAACTCAACAGCATTACACAGTTGGATTTAGAACCAATGAGCAACTGTGAAGACATCCTGACTGAACTATCTGACTCACGTTATTTTACTAAACTTGACATGACAAAAGGTTACTGGCAGATTGCTGTACATCCTGACAGTATACATCTGACTGCATTTGCCACACCGTGGGGTTTATACGAATGGTGTAAACTACCTTTCGGATTAGTCAATGCACCGGCTACCTTCGTCAGAATGACAAGAATTCTGTTGACAGACTTTGCTAACATCATTTGGTACATGGACGACATTTGCATACACACAAAGGACATGACAGATCACATAACAGCACTACAGCAGACATTTGACAGAATTAGAAATCATGGACTGACTGTAAAACCTTCCAAAGTTGATATAGCCTTTCAGGAAATTTCATTTTTGGGCTATAAGATCTCAAATGGCTTTATATCAACTGACGATAACATCATGTCTAGAATTTTGAAATTGTCGCTTCCGACAACTAAGAAACAGTTGCGAAGTGTGTTATGTCTTTTAAACTATTATAGACAATTTATTCCTCATTTTGCTGAATTGACTAAATGTTTCACCGATTTACTAACAAATAAACAGCCCAATGTGATTGTAAACAGCGAATGTTTGAGGCCAGCATTTACGAAGATTCTTTCATATTTTTCTAGAGCACCTATTCTAAAATTGCCAAATTTGAATATTACTTTTAGATTAAGATGTGACGCGAGCTCCGTAGCCATTGGAGGTGTGCTTCTCCAGGAACACGACCAAATCTTGTACCCAGTATACTACGTTTCTCGAAAACTGAACACCAGCGAACGAAATTATAATACGCCGGAACTCGAGGCTCTTGTCATGGTATTTTCGGTACGTAAACTTTCTAGATTTCTGTTAGGTAAACATTTCATTATTGAAACAGATAATAGCCCGCTGACAATTGTTACCAGAGGAACGCCAAGTAACAGCAAGGTGGCAAGATGGTCCCTTCTACTGCAGGACTATAGCTATGAGATTAACCATATAAAGGGTTCCCAAAACTGTCTTGCTGATCTCTTATCGAGATGTCCATACGACGAACCGAATACCCAGTCAACACCAGAGCACAGTGCAGAGGGTGTATAAAACTGCAACGTAGATAGTGCTCAGTACCACAGCCAATTGTGACAATGTGTCAGTAACGCTGTGTACAACAATGTGATAGGGTAGATTGAATCTCCCAATGTATATAACTTGTGTACATATTTGTATTCTTATTATTATCATTAGTATGCGAATGAATGCGTGTATAATTGTGAGACATGTAAAAGAATGAAATCATTATTATGTAAACTAATGTGTTGTATAACTGTAAGATATGAGAAAGAATGTGATTATTATTGTAAATACATAAATATTGTAACAATTAGACACTACAAAGACAAGTGTCACTGGACAACACTACAGGATCCAGGAACTTACCAAGCTACTACAGCGTGAAGTAATCCTGAATGTATCCAGACCGATGTGTCCAAGACGTTTTAACAAGGTACGAAAGATGACTGCGACATTACAATCCGACCAGAAGGCGGAAGAAACGATCCAACAGCTGATAGTAACAACTAATACTCCGTTTATGTAATATCCATCCAGAACGGAACAACGTCGTGTGAATAACACCACAACACATGTGTAAAATAGCACAGCTGTATACTTCCGGTATTTTTTGCATATTAATTTAAAAATTAGCAGACTACGCTAAAAAGTCTATAAATTTATGACGATTGTATTAAAATGTGACTTAAAATATTTCCATATACGGAATTCTATATGTCGATCTTTATAATATGTAATCTCAGTATCGTAACTTGATTACTTCTTTACAAACGTGACTTTTTGTGCACATTTGTCAATAGGTATCAAATTATGACACTAAGAAATAAATTTGTAGTGGTTATTTATGTCATGTAAACGACGATAAATTATTGTTCCTAAATTTGTTGTATAATAACCAAGGGACATTACTCTAAATTCTTGGTGATGTGTAAATATGTATTGTAACCATTAAGATGTGTGCTTGATAGATAACACGTCGATGTGACGTCATTTATATATGGACAATATATTGCCAAACTGTTGACCTTCATTAGAAACTCTAAACAGAGGTCTGATGACGGAGCTATCTCAGAGGGAGATGCTCACAGTTTAACCTGATGATTTTATTATTTTTGTTCTTGGTTGTTGAGGTAGGGGCCAGTTAGCCGTGACCTACCGGACTAGCTGTGTCACAGCGAGGTAATGTCCATCAAATAGATTGTACTTGACTGTTGTACTTCATGGTGCAACATAAATGTTGTATACATATTGTTTACTATTCACCTGTATATATTTATAATAACTATTAAGTTATGCCAGACGAAATACAATGTTCAATTCTGACAAGTTTAATAACACCTATATATATATATATTGTACATGAAAGGAAATCCTTTCATGAAAAAGGGGTGTGGAGAGTGTCAGAATCTAACATCTGAGGTTGCGACGCGTTGTCTGTACCAACGCCAGACAACATAACAACGCGCAACCCTGAGTGATGTTAAATACTACAGAGGGAATTCGGCGTCTTCGACGACGCCCGTATAAGCAGCCAGGCACAGTAACTGAGCGACGCTAAAACAACCGCTGGTCAGCGGTACACTCCGTGAACCTTGCAGGGGTCACACCAGCTGACTTGAGCGCCAACTAGCGTGTAGAACGAAAGGCCAGGCAGACCGGGATAGGCGTTTGTATGGACAGGTCGTGTGAGTCTGCGAGTGGTTTTGGATCTGCATTGAGAGCTAGCCTGTGTGACCGTGGGAGACTGGTTCGAACGCTTGAGTATTTTGGCTTGTAAGTGATATGTATATTGATTGCATGTATCCTTATGTATTGTATTGATATTGTTCATGCTGTGATGATTGCTGTGGATTGTCATTGCGCGATGTCTGTGCGATAATGAATGCAGCGCGTAAATAAAGCTTGTAAATAACAGTTTCGGATATTCACTTTGTGTGATTTGATAGTTTGATATCGCTTCACACTTGCCAGAAAACGAGCTACTTATCTTGCTCTACGCAAGACTCTGACACCTTCAGTGGTTTGCTAGCAGCATAATGTTTACCGATTTATGCTAGACTACAGCAAAATGAAAGACCATTTGTCAAACTTCACGCATTTCCTAGGATTTTCTATTCGTTACGATATGCACACTTTCTGATACTATTTGTTGACATGTTTTCACATTTGGCGATCTTTTCGTATTGTTTAAATAATCAGCATCGACGCAATGCACCTTACAGTATTTGTTTACACCTTCGGCATGGTGCTAAATCGATTTAGCTCCATTTATAACCGCTATATTCCAGATTTAATTATCATTCATTAATTCTAAAGGGAGCTATTTTCACTACCTCTTCTCAGTTATGTACAACAATGCTGCTTACTTGGACATAAGGGGACACACTTATATACAAATTACGCAAGGGAAATAACTCGCGTTATTTAAAACAAATTATTTTAATGATTATTTTGCACAATTTACTTGATTTGTTATTTATATTGAATGCATTATTTTAAGACTGATCTTTATTGTTATTTTCTCCAGAATTAATCATATATCTATATATTATTAATGTTAATTAATTGTACAAATCTACCCACATAGAGAATAAATAGCCGTAATCTGGCTTCAGTCTTTCTTTCCTAAAGCTGAATATGCCCAAGCCTTCTTTTGGCTAGGTCAAAGTGTAGTATATGCTACCTTTTGTCTGGCCAGGACCTTGTTGCTCGCCATTCTTCATTTCCTCTCAGCAGGTGTGGTTTGGCGGCCCCTTTGGGCGCAAAGGCTAATATCCGGGGCAAGGGCCCATTCCCTCGCGACCCTCACATCGGCCTACTCCGTGTAAACACACACACACACACACACACATACACTGGGATTCGAACCCGGTTGCCCTTTGCATATTTGGTCTAAGTATTCCACATGTCCGGGCCTGCCTCGCTGTCTTCAAGCGGTCCCGGGATGGACCGATGGTACCGAGGGCGGTACCCATGGACCGGAAGTAGTCAACTGCTAGTAGTCAACCGGAATTATCCCAAAAATACCCACCAATGTTTCAAAAATGAGGTCCGTTTTATATGTAGTCCGCTGGTGGCGGGATAACAATTATATAAGGAAATACGACTCCCCCCCCCCCCCGGACCACATAAACTGACCACATTTGAGACTTAAATACAACATTGTATACTATTCTCATGTCCCAGTCTATTGTTATAAACATATAATTTATATCCCCAAGAAATATGTGACACCGCGTTGTGATTTTCAATACTTTATGTTCAAACACATATTACTGTAAGTAATACCTTCTGTTACCAATCTCAAACCTGGACTTTATCCAAATTACACCTTCGCAAAATTAACACCTGCGAAATGAGATGGCTGAGGAGAGCTGCCAACTTAACAATCCGAGACCGAGTACGAAATGTTATTATCAGACAGACTGTGAGATCAACACCTTTATTGAAAGACAGAAGATCAAGTGGTTTGGCAACGTCCTTAGAATGCATTATCAGCAACTACCATCACTGGCCTTACATCAAAGATCATCTGCGACTAGATCACGAGGACGTCCAAGAAGAAAATGGATTGACGACATCAGAGACATTGTACAACCACACAGAATGACACAATCCAGTGCCGCCCACCTGGCGCTGGAAAGCAGATTATTCCTCCCCACGACGCTTGACGGCAGAAGTGGAAGATGATGATGATGAATACCTTTTGTTTGAGATAGAAGATATTAAGACCTGGCACTGTATGTGTGTGTGTATATATATATATACATATATATATATATATATATATATATATATATATATATATATATATATATATATATATATATAAATATATATATATATATATATATATATATATACGTACGGACAAACAGATACACAGGCAGGCATACGCACACATTCACTCACACACTAAACACATAATTCATAACACACACTTCACATAAATTTAGCAGATTATTTTTTTTTTTAATTTTAATGAAGACACAAACAGTATATTCCACAATTTATTGCCTGGTATATTTCGCTGCAGCTAGTCGAGTGCATCCTGCACAAATCACACAACATTAACTAAAGTAACAAGACTGAAACCATCTAGCCTGCGAATGCTGTTTATTATCTGTCGTTTTGCGGATATGGGTGTATATGGATGTTTCAGTAAGGGTGATATGTAAGTGTACTAGCTTTTTGACATCTGATTTCGATTTCTTTGTCCAATCTGCCATCTTCTGTGATCATACTTCCAAGATATTTGAATTCTTTAACTTATTTCAGAGTTGTGCTTACTTATATGTATACTTAGTGGGCCCAGCAATCTACTAACTTGCAACACTTCGGTTTTGGCTGTGTTTATACTCATATTGTATCTGCTTCATGTTGAACTCAGAGTATTAATATGATTTTGTAGTCTGCCCTCATCGCTATAAAACAGACACTGATCATCTGCAAATACAAGTTCATTTATTTCCTGTGGATCAGTTGTTTCATCTGGAGTAATGAGTTCTAAATTTTCTGAATTTGGTCTGTCAAGACTTGCTTCTTTGGATATTCTGTCCATGTAGACATTAAATAGCAGAGGAGAGAGCATACGTCCCTGTCTAACTCCTGTATTGACTGTGAACATATCTGACATACCTTCTTGTGTTCTTACTGCACTTCGGCTCGAAGTTGTACATTTTATTTTTATTTTTTGGGTTGCATATCCCTTTCAGGGCTGCCATAACCTAATTATAGGAGGGTAAAGTTTATGGCTGTGTTTATCAAGTGAACACCAGAACGTGAATAGTGGGTACTTTCCACACAACGTGGAAACGTTGCAACTCACTTCTCAAGTGACAGGAAGTTGGCTCGGGACAAGCCAGTCTGCGTTAATCCTTCCTTCATAAAGGACATGGTGAAAAGTATAAAGCGTTATGGCTCTACATTGAGCTACCCTTTTAAATCGTGATGTAGTGTACTGTGAATTGATTGTCGAATAAGTGGTTGTGTGTGTGATAATGTTGATATTCGTCTGTACAGAACATTATATGTAGAATCTCATAAACAGTGTCCGAGTTATCTGCTTTTTGAATTGGCTCCTGTTAGAGTTAACTAGTGTTCGAGTTGGTGTAATGTGTAAAGTATGGTAAAGTAACCATCAGCAAGTTATATGCTTAGAGATGACCATGGTACCGACTGCACAAGAAATGACCTACAGTCATTATTCCTAGGATGGCGGGCGCATTCAACAAACTAGTATCAAGAGGGCAGTCAGATTATGGCAAGGGCGTTGCAGTCAACACCAGCATTGTTCAGCTGCTGTTGATGTACTAGGCAAGATTACGCTTAGTAGTTTGCCATTGCTTTATGAGCGACTGGCTCACATACCCAGTAAGTTACCGACGCGGCGAGAACCGCTACCAATGCTCGCGCACATCTCGTCTCTCACGAGAGTATACGGGATTACGGAGAAAGACGCCAAATCCTGGGCTAGGGAGACCGACGTGTGGTACATGGCTTTGTCATAATCATGCACACACAAATAATAAATAAATAAAATACATAAATAAATAAAATACAGAGGTTGCACGGAAGCTGACAAGGGAAACAAATGTGGACATCAGAGGACAAGCTAAACACCAACCTTAAAAGGATGTCGTGTACAGGTTTTTCTTGCTTCGAGGCGAAGGAGTTACCGACGCTATTCGTAATCCCGCATACCCGCGTTCGAAACACAGCTGCAGACGATTTGGCAGCAAACCGTCTTGCGTTGGTTTTTTTATGACATGGTATGGATGCCGGTCGTTCAGAAAGCAATGGAAAACTACTGAAGGTAAACTTGCCAAGAGATCACAACAGCAAAACATGCTAGTGTTGACTGCAACGCCCTGTAAAGGTTATGTAACTAACTTTATTTAATTTAATACAAGGGAAATAATTACATCTAGGTTGAAGTCATATGAAAGTTTTAGCAATCAAGGGCAACAATTATAGATTTCACTATATTTGTACTGACAGCTATTTTGCAAGAGAAGTATATATTTATTCCTGTAACAATTTTATACATATTCTGAAATGTATAAATTGAATGTTACAATCATAAAAGCTATATACAGTTTTGAATATTATTTGAAATTTTAGGCACCAAATTGTTGTATAATAAATATTGTTTAATAAATTATTTATTTCATTATCTGTTAGGCGGCGTCTGTGTAAACAACAGCGTAGGTACTCTGGTTTCTCTTCACAACGTATACATCTTTCTCCGCAGCCAACATAACGGTTGGCATTCCAGTTTCACTTTGTGCAGCCACATATGCATGTGTAAAAAAAAAAAAAAATACTAAAGATTTGTCTAAGCCCTACCTGTGGGGCACATATCAACAAAACATGACCGGTAGCGATCTCTGGGTAAGGTAGTGTACAAACAGTTAGACGCTTCCCTGTCGGCCCAGTAGTCATGGGTTTCGATCCGCATTTTACAAACGAACCTGGGCTCCCAGCCCTTGTCGGCTGGCATGGGCGACATCATAGAACAATTAATGTGTTGACCCCCTTCCGTGCCATGACACATGACTAACGAATTCTTCTCTCGCTGTCTCTCTCTCTCTCGCTGTCTCTCTCTCTCTCTCTCTCTCTCTCTCTCTCTCTCTCTCTCTCTCTCTCTCTCTCTCTTTCCACAAATCTATCAGGTTTTCACATGTTCCAGTGTTTGTCGTCTAATAATATGGCCAACAAATTATGACTGCCTCCTACTGATGTTTGTGATAAGTTGCCTTTGCGACTTAGTTTCTCTCAAAGTGTCTAGATTCCTCATTTTGGCTGTCTCATGAATTTTCCGAATTCTTTTATAGACTATAAAACCACATCTCCAAAGCGTTTTTTCCTTCTATATTTTTTTAGTTATCACCCCCCCCCCCACCCTTCCCCGAATTCGCAGTTGTGTATGTAAGACTGGTTCAATGTAACGTACAAGCAGACTGAAATAAGTACCAGGAAATGTCTTAGTCAACGGGGATTGGGTTATAATAATATTACCAGTCACGGGCAATAGTTAAATCCACCACAAAGGTAGCCAGTATCCCCAAGGAATATTGTATCCAGTTAAGCAAGCCACACACCAACCGTCATTGGGGCAAATGAATCAGCACATTTCTAGCTTTATCATCAGGGAATGGGAAAATTTACCACAGCCAGGGACAAAAGTTCATTAAACTACACAGCATAAAGGGAGGCTATACGTCATAGGACAAAGGTCTTTGGACCCTTTATCAGCCAGGAAGTGGAAAGTATGAGCCAAGGCAAAAGTTCATTTACCTCCACCTCCAAATAAATCCCGTGATGACGTTACTACCCATTGCGACTAACTCAACACGAAGTCTTTGTCCGTTTGGTTTCTCTCTCTCTCTCTCTCTCTCTCTCTCTCTCTCTCTCTCTCTCTCTCTTTCTCTCTCTCTCTCTCTCTCTCTCTATTTCTCTCTCTCTCTCCATCTCTCTCCTCCCTCTCTCTACCCCTCTCTTTCTCTCTCCTCTCCTCTCTTTCTCCCACCCCTCCTCCCCTTCTCTCTCTCGTCCCTCCTCTCTCTCTCTCCCCTCCCTCTCCTCTCCTCTATCTCCCCTCCTCTCTCCCCTCCCCTCTCTCTCAACTCCTCCCCCTCTCTCTCCCCTCGCCCTCTTATTATCTTTAATAACTGATTCAGTGCCAAAAGATATCTCCAAACGCGACCTTCCATTTGAACAGATTAGTTTTAGTTTAGTTTAGTCGATGGATCAACATCACGGCACACGGGTGCAACCCATAAGTGCTCCGTTCTCTTCCTAACTCAAATCTGAGTCTGGAGAAAATGATCTCAGTGCACGAACTCCGTAGCACCAGTGCGGATCCTTAAAATACTTGGGTAGATTTGTAACTCGAAATTTTGCTCGGGCAGCGCCGTTAGGCTACTCTTTTTCGATTTCCGACTGCCAAGAAAATTAAAGAAGGTGGGTCGTAAGAAATGGATGACTGAAGAAATTTTACACCTCATGGAAACAAGAAGACTCAACAAAAATAATTCTGTCAAATATGAAGAAATTCACAGACAAGTCAGAATATTATGTAAGGAGGCAAAAGAAGCATGGCTTGAGGAAAAGTGCTTAAAAATTGAAAACCAACACAACAGTCAAAATACCAAATTAGTGCACAAAAGAATTCAGGAACTTACTAATAAAAGAACAAGTACATCAACAGGTTGTCTAAAAACTGAAGATGACAAAATCATAATAGAAAAAGACCAGATTCTACATGTATGGACAGATTATGTGAAACACCTTTATGATGATAACAGAGACGAACAGTATGATATTAGATTTAATCATGAAGGACCGCCAATTTAGGAGATAGAGGTTCGAAATGTTCTTAAGCATATGAAAGCTGGCAAGGCCCCCGGTGCAGATAACATCACAACAGAAATGATTAAAGCTTTAGAAGAATTTGGACTAGAGCAAGTCACCAGACTGATGAACACATTATATGATACTGGAGATATACCTCCTGAATTATGTAACTCTGAATTTATTGCAATCCCAAAGAAATCACGAACCTTGGAATGTGATCAACATAGAACAATTAGTATAATGAGTCACATCACAAAGATTTTGCTAAGAATTATCATGCAAAGAGTGAGGAAGAAGATACAACCTGAAATAGGGGAAGAACTATGTGGGTTTGTAGAAGGAAAGGGTACAGTAAATGCTGTGTATATGCTGCGAACAGTTATTGAACGTGCTATAGAAGTAAACAAGGATATACATCTTTGCTTTATTGACTATACAAAGGCTTTTGATAGTGTTAGACATGTCAACATGGTGGATATGCTTGCAGATCTACAAACTGATGGGAAAGACATTAGACTTATAAAAAACATATATTGGAAACAACAAGCTGCAATAAGGATTGATAATGAAGTGGGACAGTATCAGCCAATTAAGAGAGGTGTTAGGCAGGGATGTGTGATGTCTCCAGATCTTTTTTCCCTATACAGTGAAAATATTTTCAGAAATGTAGAGGATATAAATGGAATCAGCATTGGAGGACGAAACATCAATAACATTAGATATGCAGATGATACAGTATTAATTGCAGACAATGCGCAGGACCTGCAACAATTAGTAGATGCGGTTGTTGAACACAGTGAGCAACTGGGGTTAGAATTAAATTGCAAAAAGTCTCAGGTTATGGTCGTCACTAGGAAGGAAGAAGTGCCACAATGTAATATACAAGCAAATGGAAATATTCTTCAACAAGTGAATCAGTACAATTATCTTGGAACAGTCATAACATCTGATGGGATATGCTTTGAAGAGATTAGAACAAGAATCGCCATGGCGAAAGTAGCTTTTAGAAAGATGAAAAACATTCTGACCAATAAAAAGATGTCAATTGAAACGAGAAAAACAGTGTTGAGGGGATACATAGAGCCTGTTCTTGTGTATGGATGTGAAACTTGGACAATGAGCAGTCAAGCTGAAAAGCATCTGATGGCTGCAGAAATGTGGTTTTTGAGGAAAATGCAAAGAATACCATGGACAGACAGAAAAACCAATGGCCAAGTACTACAGGAGACAAATGAACATCGTAAACTGATTAGAGAAATTAGACGCAGACAGTCAAAATTTTTTGGACATGTTATGAGAAGAAATGGATTGGAGAACTTAGTGACAACTGGCAAGATCGAAGGGAACAGACCAAGAGGAAGACCGAGAGGAAAATACCTGGATGGCTTTGCCACATGGCATGGACGAGACAGGAACACTGAGCTGGTCCACGACACTGGTGATCGAGTGAAATGGCGAGTCATGACCGCCCACGCTTTCCGGCATGGCACATGATTGATTGATTGATTTATGGATGCCGGTCGTTCAGAAAGCAATGGAAAACTACTGAAGGTAAACTTGCCAAGAGATCACAACAGCAAAACATGCTAGTGTTGACTGCAACGCCCTGTAAAGGTTATGTAACTAACTTTAATTTATTTCAATACAAGGGAAATAATTGCATCTTGGTTGAAATCATAATACGGTTTTCGCAATCAAGGGCAACAATTATAGATTTTGAATAACGAAGACACAAACAATAGATTGCACGATTTATTGCCTGGCATATTTCGCTGCATCTCGTCAGGTACATACTGCAGAAATCACACAACTTACGTGAATTAATTAGATAAATCCTTCAAACTGAAATATACACATGTTCGCACAGTAATGTCGATTTCTACCACGGTAATTTTAAACTGACTAACATGTCTTTCTGCTTAAACAAGGACGGCTTACGAAGGTTGATTAGAATAGCTTCAGCAAACTTTAACAATCGACTACTTTGTGTGTTGAACAACACACGGAAGGCACTGTCTCTTTCAGAATTATAGATTTCACTATATTTGTACTGACAGCTATTTTGCAAGAGAATTATATATTTATTCCTGTAACAATTTTATACATATTCTGAAATGTATAAATTGAATGTTACCATCATAAACGCTATATACAGTTTTGAATATTATTTGAAATGTTAGGCACCAAATTGTTGTATAATAAATATTGTTTAATAAATTATTTATTTCTTTATCTGTTAGGCGCCGTCTGTGTAAACAACAGCGTAGTTACTCTGGTTTCTCTTCACAACGTATACATCTTTCTCCGCAGCCAACAGATTGGTTGACACTCGATTCTTACTTTGTGCAGCCACATATGCATATGTAAAAAATAAGAAAAATATTACTAAAGATTTGTCTAAGCCCTACCTGTAGGGCACACATCAACAAAGCATGAACGGTAACGATCTCTGGGTAATGTGGTGTACAAACAGACGCTTCACTAAGGCCCAGTAGTCATGGGTTTCGATCTGCATTTTACACACGAACCTGGGCTCCCAGCCAAAATATCACAATGAAGTGCCTTGTCGGCTGGCATGGGCGACGACATGGAACAATTAATGTGTTGACTCCCTTCTGTTCCATGGCACAACACTCACGAATTCTTCTCTCGCTGTCTTCCTCTGTCTCTCTCTTTCCACAAATTTATCCAGTTTTCACATGTCCCAGTGTTTGTCGTCTAATAATATGGCCAACAAATTATGACTGCCTCCTGTTCATGTTGGTGATAAGTTGTCTTTGCGACTTAGTCTCCCTCAAAGTGTCTAGATTGCTCAGTTTGGCTGTCTCATGAATTTTCCGAATTCTTTTATAGACTATAAAACCACATCTCCAAAGCGTTTTTCCCCCCTATATTGTTTAGTTATCACGTCCCCGAATTCGCAGTTGTGTATGTAAGACTGGTTCAATGTAACGTACAAGCAGACTGAAATAAGTACCAAGAAATGTCTTAGTCAACGGGGATTGGGTTATAATAATATTAGCAGTCACGGGCAATAGTTAAATCCACCACAAAGGTAGCCAGTATCCCCAAGGAATATTGTATCCAGTTAAGCAAGCCACACACCAACCGTCATTGGGGCATACGAATCAGCACATTTCTAGCTTTATCACCAGGGATTGGGAAAATTTACCACAGCCAGGGACAAAAGTTCATTAAACTACACAGCATAAAGGGAGGCTATACGTCATAGGACAAAGGTCTTTGGACCCTTTATCAGCCAGGAAGTGGAAAGTATGAGCCAAGGCAAAAGTTCATTTACCCTCACCTCCAAATAAATCCCGTGATGACGTTACTACCCATTGCGACTAACTCAACACGAAGTCTTTGTCCGTTTGGTTCTCTCTCTCTCTCTCTCTCTCTCTCTCTCTCTCTCTCTCTCTCTCTCTATTTCTCTCTCTCTCCATCTCTCTCCTCCCTCTCTCTACCCCTCTCTTTCTCTCTCCCCTCCTCTCTTTCTCCCACCCTCCTCCCCTTCTCTCTCTCGTCCCTCCTCTCTCTCTCCCCTCCCTCTCCCCTCCTCTATCTCCCCTCCTCTCTCCCCTCCCCTCTCTCTCAACTCCTCCCCCTCTCTCTCCCCTCGCCCTCTTATTATCTTTAATAACTGATTCAGTGCCAAAAGATATCTCCAAACGCGACCTTCCATTTGAACAGATTAGTTTTAGTTTAGTTTAGTAAATGGATCAACATCACGGCACACGGGTGCAACCCATAAGTTCTCCGTTCTCCTCCTAACTCAAATCTGAGTCTGGAGAAACTGATCTCAGTGCACGAACTCCGTAGCACCAGTGAGGATCCTTAAAATACTTGGGTAGATTTGTAACTCGAAATTTTGCTCGGGCAGCGCCGTTAGGCTACTCTTTTTCGATTTCCGACTGCCAAGAAAATTAAAGAAGGTGGGTCGTAAGAAATGGATGACTGAAGAAATTTTACACCTCATGGAAACAAGAAGACTCAACAAAAATAATTCTGTCAAATATTAAGAAATTCACAGACAAGTCAGAATATTATGTAAGGAGGCAAAAGAAGCATGGCTTGAGGAAAGGTGCTTAGAAATTGAAAACCAACACAACAGTCAAAATACCAAATTAGTGCACAAAAGAATTCAGGAACTTACTAATAAAAGAACAAGTACATCAACAGGTTGTCTAAAAACTGAAGATGACAAAATCATAATAGAAAAAGACCAGATTCTACATGTATGGACAAATTATGTGAAACACCTTTATGATGATAACAGAGACGAACAGTATGATATTAGATTTAATCATGAAGGACCGCCAATTTAGGAGATAGAGGTTCGAAATGTTCTTAAGCATATGAAAGCTGGCAAGGCCCCCGGTGCAGATAACATCACAACAAAAATGATTAAAGCTTTAGAAGAATTTGGACTAGAGCAAGTCACCAGACTGATGAACACATTATATGATACTGGAGATATACCTCCTGAATTATGTAACTCTGAATTTATTGCAATCCCAAAGAAATCACGAACCTTGGAATGTGATCAACATAGAACAATTAGCATAATGAGTCACATCACAAAGATTTTGCTAAGAATTATCATGCAAAGAGTGAGGAAGAAGATACAACCTGAAATAGGGGAAGAACAATGTGGATTTGTAGAAGGAAAGGGTACAGTAAATGCTGTGTATATGCTGCGAACAGTTATTGAACGTGCTATAGAAGTAAACAAGGATATACATCTTTGCTTTATTGACTATACAAAGGCTTTTGATAGTGTTAGACATGTCAACATGGTGGATATGCTTGCAGATCTACAAACTGATGGGAAAGACATTAGACTTATAAAAAACATATATTGGAAACAACAAGCTGCAATAAGGATTGATAATGAAGTGGGACAGTATCAGCCAATTAAGAGAGGTGTTAGGCAGGGACGTGTGATGTCTCCAGATCTTTTTTCCCTATACAGTGAAAATATTTTCAGAAATGTAGAGGATATAAATGGAATCAGCATTGGAGGACGAAACATCAATAACATTAGATATGCAGATGATACAGTATTAATTGCAGACAATGCGCAGGACCTGCAACAATTAGTAGATGCGGTTGTTGTACACAGTGAGCAACTGGGGTTAGAATCAAATTGCAAAAAGTCTCAGGTTATGGTCGTCACTAGGAAGGAAGAAGTGCCACAATGTAATATACAAGCAAATGGAAATATTCTTCAACAAGTGAATCAGTACAATTATCTTGGAACAGTCATAACATCTGATGGGATATGCTTTGAAGAGATTAGAACAAGAATCGCCATGGCGAAAGTAGCTTTTAGCAAGATGAAAAACATTCTGACCAATAAAAATATGTCAATTGAAACGAGAAAAACAGTGTTGAGGGGATACATAGAGCCTGTTCTTTTGTATGGATGTGAAACTTGGACAATGAGCAGTCAAGCTGAAAAGCATCTGATGGCTGCAGAAATGTGGTTTCTGAGGAAAATGCAAAGAATACCATGGACAGACAGAAAAACCAATGGCCAAGTACTACAGGAGACAAATGAACATCGTAAACTGATTAGAGAAATTAGACGTAGACAGTCAAAATTTTTTGGACATGTTATGAGAAGAAATGGATTGGAGAACTTAGTGACAACTGGCAAGATCGAAGGGAACAGACCAAGAGGAAGACCGAGAGGAAAATACCTGGATGGCTTTGCCACATGGCATGGACGAGACAGGAACACTGAGCTGGTCCACGACACTGGTGATCGAGTGAAATGGCGAGTCATGACCGCCCACGCTTTCCGGCATGGCACATGATTGATTGATTGATTTATGGATGCCGGTCGTTCAGAAAGCAATGGAAAACTACTGAAGGTAAACTTGCCAAGAGATCACAACAGCAAAACATGCTGGTGTTGACTGCAACGCCCTGTAAAGGTTATATAACTAACTTTAATTTATTTCAATACAAGGGAAATAATTGCATCTTGGTTGAAATCATAATACGGTTTTAGCAATCAAGGGCAATAATTATAGATTTTGAATAACGAAGAAACAAACAATAGATTGCACGATTTATTGCCTGGCATATTTCGCTGCATCTCGTCAGGTACATACTGCAGAAATCACACAACTTACGTGAATTAATTAGATAAATCCTTCAAACTGAAATATACACATGTTCGCACAGTAATGTCGATTGTCTACCACGGTAATTTTAAACTGACTAACATGTCTTTCTGCTTACACAAGGACGGCTTACGAAGGTTGATTAGAATAGCTTCAGCAAACTTTAACAATCGACTACTTTGTGTGTTGTACAACACACGGAAGGCACTGTCTCTTTCAGAATTATAGATTTCACTATATTTGTACTGACAGCTATTTTGCAAGAGAAGTATATCTTTATTCCTGTAACAATTTTATACATATTCTGAAATGTATAAATTGAATGTTACCATCATAAACGCTATATACAGTTTTGAATATTATTTGAAATTTTAGGCACCAAATTGTTGTATAATAAATATTGTTTAATAAATTATTTATTTCTTTATCTGTTAGGCGCCGTCTGTGTAAACAACAGCGTAGTTACTCTGGTTTCTCTTCACAACGTATACATCTTTCTCCGCAGCCAACAGAATGGTTGACACTCGATTCTTACTTTGTGCAGCCACATATGCATGTGTAAAAAATAAGAAAAATATTACTAAAGATTTGTCTAAGCCCTACCTGTAGGGCACACATCAACAAAGCATGAACGGTAACTATCTCTGGGTAATGTGGTGTACAAACAGTTAGACGCTTCACTAAGGCCCAGTAGTCATGGGTTTCGATCTGCATTTTACACACGAACCTGGGCTCCCAGCCAAAATATCACAATGAAGTGCCTTGTCGGCTGGCATGGGCGACGACATGGAACAATTAATGTGTTGACTCCCTTCTGTTCCATGGCACAACACTCACGAATTCTTCTCTCGCTGTCTTCCTCTGTCTCTCTCTTTCCACAAATCTATCCGGTTTTCACATGTCCCAGTGTTTGTCGTCTAATAATATGGCCAACAAATTATGACTGCCTCCTGTTCATGTTTGTGATAAGTTGTCTTTGCGACTTAGTCTCCCTCAAAGTGCCTAGATTGCTCAGTTTGGCTGTCTCATGAATTTTCCGAATTCTTTTATAGACTATAAAACCACATCTCCAAAGCGTTCCCCCCCCCCCCTATATTGTTTAGTTATCACGTCCCCGAATTCGCAGTTGTGTATGTAAGACTGGTTCAATGTAACGTACAAGCAGACTGAAATAAGTACCAGGAAATGTCTTAGTCAACGGGGATTGGGTTATAATAATATTACCAGTCACGGGCAATAGTTAAATCCACCACAAAGGTAGCCAGTATCCCCAAGGAATATTGTATCCAGTTAAGCAAGCCACACACCAACCGCCATTGGGGCAAATGAATCAGCACATTTCTAGCTTTATCACCAGGGAATGGGAAAATTTACCACAGTCAGGGACAAAATTTCATTAAACTACACAGCATAAAGGGAGGCTATACCTCATAGGACAAAGGTCTTAGGAACCTTTGTCAGCCAGGAAGTGGAAAATATGAGCCAAGTTCATTTACCCCCACCCCCAAATAGATCCTGTGATGACGTTACTACCCATTGCGACTAACTCAACACGAAGTCTTTGTCCGTTTGGTGTCTTTCTCTCTCTCTCTCCATCTCTCTCCTCCCTCTCTCTACTCCTCTCTCTCTCCTCCTCTCTCTCTCCCACCCCTTCTCCCCTTCTCTATCTCGTCCCTACCCTCTCTCCCCTACCCTCTCTCCCCTCTCCTCTCTCTCCCCCTCTCTCTCCCCTCCTCCCTCTCTCTCTCTCCGCTGCCCCTCTTATTACCTTTATTAACTGATTCAGTGCCAAAAGATAATATATCCCCAAACGCGACCTTCCATTTGAACAGATTAGCTTTAGTTTAGTTTAGTCGATGGATCAACATCACGGCACACGGGTGCAACCCACAAGTGCTCCGTTCTCCTCCTAACTCAAATCTGAGTCTAGAGAAACTCAGCTCAGTGCACGAACTCCGTAGCACCAGCGAGGATGCTTAAAATACTTGGGTAGATTTTTAACTCGAAATTTTAGCGCCGTTAGGCTACTCTTTTTCGATTTCCGACTGCCAAGGGATTTTTTACGTGCACAACAATACACACGGGTGTCCGATCTCACTACCCAGAGACCAGGGGAAATTTTATTACTAGAAGTCCACGGTAAAAAATCCCAGTCATCACCGGGGCTTGAACCCGGGAACTCCAGCACTCGAGGCGAACACCAAGACTTGAGACCACGCAGCCCCGTACTTTTTTTGAACAGAAGGACGCTATATCGCCATACTAGAGTCATCAATGCTCACTGAACGGAGATTTACAGTATAATACTTGCCTATTTGATTGTGTACAATGTCTGGCCCACAGTACTTTTGTTTGTTGCTGTATCAGTTAAACTTGTTTAAGTCATTTCATTTCTAGTTTTCATAATGTTAAATGTTAAGAAAATTCTTTTGTTGTAATTTCATTTTAATAGTTCAATCTCTATATGATCTAGGTGGGAATGATAATACTTGGAATCAATCAATCAATCAATCAATCAATAAATCATGTGCCATGTCGGAAAGCGTAGGCGGTCATGATTCATGAAAGTTCTATTTAAAATGTTAGTATGCACGGGAGAAGATGATCACTCCATCATCATCATCATCATCATCATCATCATCATCATCATCATCATCATCATCATCATCATCATCATCATCATCATCATCATCATCATCATCATCATCTTCATCATCATCATCATCATCATCATCATCATCATCATCATCATCAAGTAATGTGTAGGTAATTGCACCATGCCATGAATGTAATATTATCGCATATGTGTATATTAATGCATTTGTTGTATTCGGAACTTTGAAGGAAAACGTGAATTGCAAGTTGTGAATACACTAGTTTGTATGGAATAAAAGTGTTAAAAAATTTACTAAAGATTTCCATGGAGAGGAGTAATAAAATGAGTCTAACAGCTATTTTAGCAAACTGACACAATTTATCAAAACTATCATTTAAAGATTTGGTGACAAATTATGCAATTTCCAACATGGTAAGTATGACACTTCTCCTGGAGAGTGGGTGTGGTACTTTTACAACGAGCTATGTATAATTGAAGGTTTATACAGCACTTCACAATCACCAGCTTCGTCAGATTTCTTGATTTAACTTAAAGGCGATGTGCGGCAGTAAAAACATCGATTTTTGGTCAACTTGGCTATTTTCGGAATAGTTCATTTTTAGACACCTTATCATGTCTTCTATCAGATTCTGTACTTGTTTTTGTTTAAAAACTGTTATTTTATGCAATATTCATAATTTACTGAACCCACCCTCTGTGTCAAATTGTCTAATTATTGACAATTGTTGCAAAATTGACGGTTTTCAAATCCTAGCAACGATATCTCAGGAAAACACGACACGCGCGTGTAAGGTATCCCTGGAAAGGTCGTGAACTTCCGTAACTGTTCGTGATACTCCGTGTTCGTCTAATCGGAAGCTCTTCTGTGTACATCGGGTTTATTCGTGTCTATCATCTTCCGGAAACTTCCATATATGGAACATCGTAAGCAATCCGCGTTCGCCGATGGCTGAAATTGATCACGTGGGTTTCCAAAATGGCGGCTTTGTGTTGTTTACACCTGGCGACGTGCTGAAAGTTCATTGTTGACGACAGACTGACACGCATTGAAATATGCCTCGTTCTAAGAAATTTAACATCCAGTCATTTAGTCAACGTAAGTAATCTCTCAGACTACACCTCGCAAATGCTCGTAAGCAGCGAAAAGCCTATCAGAACGTCGTAAACGATACAGATAATTCTGAAACTACTGAAAGTAAGCGACCCATGCCACTTCTTCCAAATCCAAGTGTTTTGACAGTGAATCTGAATGAATCAGTGCTATCGTGTTATTCTCAAAGTTGTGGAAGTGATTCTTTTATTACCCGAAGCCAATTTAAAAGAGATACGTATAAATACACAACATCCACTAGCAGCAAGTATGATTCTGGTGACGACAATGGATATCAAAAACGGGAACACAGAGTAATCAGAGTTGATTGTTCAGAAATTGAGGCAATAATCAAATTGTTATGTTGTCCAGTTTGTAAAAATGATAGTCTTATTTTGAAAACTGACAGTAAGAAAGCCAAGGGATTAGCTGTGTATGCAGAGGTTTACTGCTCTTGTTGTGAAGAAGTAGTGTGTGGAAGATACCTATCTGCAAGAAGTAATGATGGGAATAGATCTTTTGCTGTCAATAGCCAGTCAGTATATTCAGCATTAGTTTGTGGGATGGGTGCAACAACATTTAATAATTTTGTGATGTCGGTTCCTAATTCAATCAATCAATCAATCATTTAATAATTTTTGTGAAAATATGAACCTGCAAGGTATTCGTCACAAAACATTTCACAGCAAAGCGAATAAACTATATTCAAAGATAGAAGATCTGGAGGACACTGTTTTTTCTCAAACCGTAAAGTATGTTCGACAGGCTCATGCACAACAGTCAGGCATAACTCTACATGACAATGATGTGCTAGATATTAGTGTCAGCTTTGATGGCACTTGGCTGACTAGAGGCCACACATCCCACATTGGAGTTGGCTGTGCAGGGGATGTTCTTACAGGAGTTTGCATAGATGCCCATGTTATTATTGCCAGGTGTGTGAAACCACTGGTAAGACACTTTCCAGGGACAAACCAGATGAATTTGCAGCATGGAAGGCAGAACATCTTCTAAACTGTGACAACAATTTCAAAGAATCTGCTGGAATGATGGAGGTGAAGGCTGCAAGGGTGCTGTGGCGACGGTCTGTGGCCCGTCATAAACTTCGCTACACGTCAATACTTTCTAATGGTGACATCAAATCATTTGCGGAACTTACCAAGATCAAACCATATGGGGATGACATTCAGATAGACAAAGAGGAGTGTATCAACCATGTCAGTAAACGCCTTGGAACAGCACTGCGCAAACTAAACTAAACTACTTAGTAGATGTGTGTCAGACAAACTCAGAATTCAAATGAGTGTTTACACAGCTTGATATGGGCTCGATGCACTAAAGACAACTTTGCCTCGCGCAAGCGCGTTCAGTTTGCAGTTGTAACTGCAGCAAGAGAGTTCAACTTTGGAGCTGCTGTTGCCCAAGACACTGCCCAGTTTTATGGACCTTCTACAGGCCTGCATATGCAGAGACTAGGAACATTTAGGATGCAGAAGCAAGTTAGAAATAGTCTGAAGTACAAGAAGGACAAACAAACTAAACGACGCGACACTGTACGAGCGGCCAAACTGAAGAGACAAGGTGAGCTGCATGCTCTGGAGGGAGGTCCTGCATATTCAGCAGGACAATTTTAACACTCAAGGTTAAGTTTAACACTTTTTTTCTCCGTAAAAGAGTGCATTAGTAATAAAAAACAAAAAAATAATTACGTTTTTCCCCGTTTTCTCATTTCGCCAGTTTTTTATACATAAGTACAATTGTTTTGAAAACTATTCATTAGATTTCACTCAAACTTTGCAGAGATATTCTTTATTATATCACTTACATTGTGAGTAGATTAATCTTGAAAATTACATTTTAGTTTTTGTGCTACACTAAAAAAAAAAAAAATGTCATGAAAAATGTCATTACCATTTTCACATTTTGAAAAAAAAAACTGCAAAGAGATATCATTAACATTTTCTACTCAACTTGTAAAGGGTCTATTTATTTACACATAAAACAAAGAATTTAGCCTGTACATTAAAAAATAAATGTTTTAGAGGTACATTAAGAAATTCAAGATGGCCGCTGTTTATCTTGGTTTCCATAGCAACCGTTAAGTGCAAAGTCAATTTGACAATATTTTATCTATCAGCAGTCTTTAATATCAAACCCTATCCCATAAAAGAACATAGAAATTAAGTATTATGGAATTAAATTTTTTAAGGTTAGCATTGCCTTTTAAACATTAATAATGAAGACAGATAAAGATGTGTCGAAAATTTAACAAATATAAACAAATATTTATAAACAATACTAATTTCATTACAATATCAGAAGACAGAAAGCAGTGTAGAATCCTGATCATCAATGCGTGCTGCAGAATAAGCTTGGGAAGATGAGGAGAGAAGTTTGTCCATCTTTTCCTTTTGTCGTTGCTTGCTGTAGATATAATTTAAATATTAACAGATTCAGTACCAAACAACAAGTAGGTTTTGACCAAATATGGTACATAATCAAATGAACACGTATTAGAATATACATTTCCATTCACTGTGCAATGAAATTGAGGAAGATACCACAAAACAAAATAAATAACACGATGACTCTAGTACGGCGATATATCGTCCTTCTGTACAAATGGCAGGTCACATTTAATTAATTAATTTTGTTGCGTATCCCTTACGGGCGTTGCAGTCAACACCAGCATTTTTAAGCTGCTGTTGATGTACTAAGCAAGTGTTACGTTCAGTAGTTTGCCATTGCTTTCTGAACAACCGGCTCCCATACCAGCACGTTATAATACAACGCGACACGGTCTGCTGCATAAATAGGTCGCAGTTGAGCTTCGAACGCCTGGTACCCGGCTCACGAACCGCGTTCGCAAGCCTTTAGCCACGGAGTGAGCAGGTCATATTTACCGATATATTTAGTATTCCCCTGCACTGAATCAGTTAATATTAATAATGAGAGCACTAGGGAGAGAAAGATAAAGACAGAGACAGATCCAAGTTTACCTTTGATTTTCTGTCACCACTCCATTTTCAGACTTCCCTAAGGCAGAAGGTGTTAGGAACCCTGACCTGTCAATCTTGGCTTCTTCCTTTGTGTAGTCACACAGATTACGTGAAGATGTATATATCTGTGTGCGTCGGTGTATATATAAACCGGCAGAGTTATTTTTCCTTGAGTTAGACAGGCCGGGTGTTAAGCTCCCTTGGCGACAGTGTAAACCGATAGTTGTGAGAGTGTGTAGGTAAGGTCACAAAAAGTGAAAGGTTAACATCGTTTTTATTGTATATGTCCCTTTTAACTGATAAACTTACACACAAACAATAATATCTCGGCTTAAAATTGACCTACAGACTTGAATAAGGTACCATTGGATTTTTTTTTTTTTTTCAAGAGCTTTCCAACTATGGAGGTTATATAATTGAAAAGCAATTTAGAAAAAGTTACTAAACTGGCTACCTTGAATATCAAGAAAACAGTAACAATGGTGATATCAAAGAAAATGGTGACATCAAAATGTGGCATAGACACATAAGGGAAAATTCTTCACCAAGTGGATGATTTTAAATACTTAGGGACATTTATAGCATCAGATAGAAGATATACAACAGAGATTAAGAGTAGAATAGGGCAGGCAAAAGCCGCATTTCAGAAAATGAAAAGTATATTATGCAATGAGTCACTATAAATGAGTGTAAGAAAGAGAGTGCTGAAATGCTATATAGAACCTGTTTTGCTGTATGGCAGTGAATCTTGGAATGTACATGAACAAATCAGGAAGAACTTGGAAGCAACAGAGATGTGGTTTTTTAGACGAATGTTGCAAATACCTTGGATTGCCAGAGTAACTAACAACGATTTCCTGAAAGAGGCTAATGAAACTAGAACACTATATACAACAATAAGTAAAAGACAAACAGCTTTCTTTGGTCATGTGATGAGAAGAGAGACTTTGGAGACCATCGTTACAACTGGAAAGAAGGAGGGGAAGAGAGGCCGATGCAGACCAAGAGACATGATGCTGGATGGATTGAGACGGTGGCATGGAGGCATATCATCAGCAGAGTTGATCCAGAACACCAAAGACCGAGATCTGTGGAGAGCCATGAACGCCTACGCCAGCTGGCAGGGCACTTGATGATGATGATATTTCGCTGCATCTTGTCAGATGCATATTGCTGCATTATGTATTGTTTGAAGTGAATACATGAATAATATGTAATCTGAAATACTGAAAACATATAATCACATACATTGTTCGAACGTGGAGAATTTGTTATCTCGAAGGTAATTTCAAATTCAAAACGAATTCTTTCTGTTTACACAAAACTGGTTGGAACAGCATAATTGTTAAGGTCTCACTGTATTTTAGCAATCATTTATTTTCGTCGTATACAATACACGAAATACTTGTTAACGTTATGAGCGTAGTTTATGAGATGTTTAGGAATCGCCAAGGAAAGAGTTTTAAAAGTCTGTCAACTGCACCGGCATTACTAAAGACTTATTCACTCTCTTCTCCACCCGCACTGGTATAGGTTCGGCTACTCGATGTGCTAATTATCTTTCCGTACTACTGTGTTACCTGCTTACGTTGATTTCTCGCTCAGAAAGCAATGGTAAACTACTGGAGGTAAAATTTCCTAAAAAATCAACCTGGGATTGATAGCAAAGAACATGCAATATTACCACCCCCCCCCCCCCCGCCCCCCCACACACACACACATTACTTGCCACTCAAATTGGAATTGATAAATGCAGTTAAAATGAAAGTATCGAGTAAGAAAATGTACAGGAAGCGGAAAGGAATAATCGGCTAGTTACCATCTCTTAAAAAATTACTCCCACTCAAAAGTAATCTCTCCAAGAAATACGTCAGTCTGGCAATGAATCACAACAATGTACGCACGCACACACACACACACACACACACACACACACACACACACACACACGCGCGCGCGCACACACACACACACACACACATACACATTATCTTGATCTATCTCGTGCTATCAGGAGATTGCAATACAATTATCGCCGTGAGCTTTGCAATAACCTTTACGTTATCATTCCTATTGAAATGTCGCTTTATTAAAGTCCATGACCTGTCCCCAGAGAGATAATCATTCCAGAGTTGTGATAGTGTCTAGGTGTCAAATAGAATAGCAAGGATTTTAAACTCACCACTACAAGCGCCTTAGTTTATAGTACCTAAAGGGCTCATTTAATTTTTTTTATACGTGGTGGTCAAAACTCGCTTACACTCAGGAAATAAATGACCGTAGACCCCGAGGTAGACCAAAAAAACGGCG
Source organism: Cepaea hortensis (assembly GCA_963921405.1). Classification (NCBI taxonomy): domain Eukaryota; kingdom Metazoa; phylum Mollusca; class Gastropoda; order Stylommatophora; family Helicidae; genus Cepaea; species Cepaea hortensis. Next base: position 48,932,753 of record OY992889.1, on the reverse strand, counting down.
GAGGGATTATATATATATATATATATATATATATATATATATATATATATATATATATATATATATATATATATATATATACACGCACTTGGAATCAACGAGTGGTAAGAGAAGGTCAACCAGAGAGACGAATGGAGACGGATTGTATCTGCAGCAACGAACCGCAGTGGCTCGGAACGCTGAAGAAGAAGAAGTGGTGGTCCATACTTCCTCTTTTCAAACGTATCATTGCGATATAACATCATGTTAATACTTGAGATATAGCCTTGGTTAAAAGGCTGCCACACACACACACACACACACACACGCGCGCGCGCGCAACATGCAAATACTTGCACCTACAAACAGACGCATACATATGTTACTGCCAACGATACAGACACACATTTGTTTAAATAGACTTAACAGTAATTCTAATTGCAAGAAAAAAATGAAATTAAAGACAGTTTACACACTTTAGTCAGGAAAAAATAGTAAATAGTTTGTGTTTGTACATTAGTAAACATAAGTTTCTGTTGTATGTAAGGAAATTGAACCTTGCCTTGATTCTGCAAGTCCAAACTAATTTTCTGTATTCTGCTGGTTTTTGAAGTAGCTCTCTGTGTGTGTGTGTGTATGTGTGTGTGTGTGTGTGTGTGTCTGTGTGTGTGTGTGTGTGTGTGTGTGTGTGTGTGTGTGTTTGGATGGTTTAGGAAGAGTGTTCAAGAAGATTGCCTTGTAAATGTCTGTTTGTTTGCCTGTGTGTATTTGTATTATTTGTTGTAGTGTTTCCACTGCACCTGTAACTGTTTGACATGTGTAAAATATGTGTTCTTCTGTCTCTTGTGCGTTGTTTCTGCATAGTTGGCATTCTCCTATTTGTCTGGATCTGAATGCTACTTTGGGTATTATAGGAGTCGTATTAACAACCAGTCTGTAAGTGACTTCTTTCGCCTTAGCTGTGATGTGTTTGTTGTGTAAGTTGGCAAAGGTGGATGTGTAGTCTGACATGAAATATTGTTGTCCTCTTTTAATTCTCAGTTTAAGTTATTGTGCTTGTTTACTAACTAATTGTTTGTATATTTCTCGTGTTGTTTCATGTATTAAATGTTCATGTCCTTGTATTGCCTTATATAAGTGTAATAGAAGGTTGGTAGTATGCCCTGATAATGTGCTGCTGCATTATTTAGTTTTGTGAGATGCTTTATTTTGTGTGCTATATAATATGATGCTAATCTACATTGTTCTGGTTGTCTGATAATATTGCCTATGTGGCTGATTCTAAGTGCTTGTAATTGTGTTTGTATGTCCTAAAGTGCTATACCTCCTTGTTTCTTGAACTATATGAGAGTTTTATGATGTATGCTGTGTATTGTCTTACTAAATATGAAATATCTTATCTGTTTATTTATGTCTGTGATTGGCCGTTTTGGAGGGTTTAACACTGTCACTAAGTATACTTTTTGGGGTAAGATGTATGTGTTAACTATTATGCTTCTACCAAATATTGTTGCTGTTTTTTATTTATACCTAAGTATCATGTCTGTGATCTGTTGTGTTAGTTGTAGCCATGTTTCTTGATGAGTTATTCTGGGGGTCACATGGAAATGTGATCCCATACAGATTCATATTGTGTGTATGTGTTAGGTCTGGAGGGAAATCAGACTTTTGTTTCCACTTTCCCAGGCAGATAATTTGTGATTTTTTTATATTAATTTTGGCTCCACTGCCAAAGTTGGAGAAGGTGTGCAGTATGTTTCTGATGGATGTGTTGCTTGTAGGGAAGAATGCAGTATCGTCTGCATGAGCAATGACCTTTTGCACCCCCATTCCCTGTATGAAGTACCTTTAATGCTGGTATCTTGTCTGATCTTTTCTAATAATGGCTCCAGTGTCAGCATATACAGAAGTGGTGATAGTGGACACCCTTGTCGTACAGATTTTGTCAGCCTGTCAGTGAATAGTTCACTAAGACTTTGCTTTCAGGGTTGGTATACAAAATATGTATCCACTTTTTGTAGTGCTGTCCTATATTGCAGTGTACTAGGGTTTTGTGCAAATAGGAATGTATGATTCTGTCAAAGGCCTTCTCTTAGTCCAAAGACAAGAGAGGGGATTGACAGTCTTTCTGGTGTCTATGTTATAATGTCTCTAATGAGGTGTGTGTGATTTTGTATATTCCTGTGCTGTACACTACATTGCTGGTTTGGGGTTACTAGTTTTGGTAAAAATTGTGTGATTTTGAGTGCTAGTGATTTGGCCAGAATTTTGTAATCTGTGTTAAGTGAAATTGGTCTGTAATTTTTCAGTTGTGTCTTGTCTGTCTTTGCTTTGTGTATAAGTTTTATATAAGACATGTTGCAACTATCTGGAAGTTCTTGTTTATCAAAGGCTTCTTGATAGACTTTTAGAAGAAGGTTACCTATGATATGAAAGAAAGTTTGACTGCATTCTACTTTAAATCCGTCTGGTCTCGGTGTCTTGTCTTTGTTAATTTTACTAAGTGCATGTGTTATGTTTTCTAGTGTCAGTTAGTTAGTTAGTCGACAGATCATCCTCATTGCACATCGAACCATTCAGTCCATAAGTGCTCGGATCCCCTCCTCAGCAAATCCCGCAGCGTGTAGCGGCTAACGACGCCAGTTCTGTGTTGGTTTATCAATCTTCTTTGGCTTCCTGCGTAGTGTTCTTGTTTGGCCACCCCTCTTTTAATTTGCTGTTCTCGCAGTCTGGCCATGGTTGTAGATTCACAGTCATCACTTGGTTCATGCAAGAATCTTACTTCTCGTAGAGCATTCAGGATATCAGTCTGGTCCATGGCGCGTCCGCCCTCCACAGTAGCCTCACCTGCGAGCTTGTCAACTCGCTCATTTCCTTGTACTCCCGCATGCCCTGGCACGAAGATGAAACTAATCTTTGTCAGCCGAGACCGCTCCAGAGGCAGCAACCATTCTCTTCGGATCGACCCATCCTCTATCATCTTGATCATGTTCATTGAGTCGCTAAGGAAACATGCCCTAGTGAATGTCTGTGTCTCGAGCCATGTTATTGCTTTACTTACTGCCATGACTTCCATAGTCAGGCTACTTGTGGTTTCAGTAAAAGCACCAGAGTCCTCCTTCACAATTCTCCCTCCGGCCCGAGCTGCAAAGGCCCATGAGCTTCTCACATGTCGGACGACCAACCCATCTGTGTAGATGACCGCATCACCGTCTAGCGAATTATCGAAAATCAACGCTTGTACTTCAGCCTCCATAGCAGCCGGATTTTCTTGTTTGTATTTTCTATCTAGTTGGATGCAAACTGAAAAGGATGTGCAGAAATCTGTTGGCACTTGCACCCACTCCTCGCCAGGTTCTAAGTCCTCAAGTGAACACACCTGTTGAAGAATGTCTTCGGCTTGACCCATCCAGGACCGTCCTCTTTTTAATCTGCTGCCCTTCACCTTCATAATTTCACTATGCAGTGGATGTTGTGTGTTTTTTGTATTCTCTCTTCAATCGTTGGAAAATCAAGAAGGTAGCGCATCGCCCTGCATGCTGTATCTCTTGTACATCCAAGAATAATGCGCATATCTTCATTCTGTATCCTTTCCATCCTTTCTATCTGCTTACGGCTGAGAGTCAGGATTGCTAGTGCATACTCCAAAACAGACATGACCAGCCCCTCGTACAGAAGACATAGATGGCGCTGCTCGCAGTTTGCTGCCGCCATCACCCGCATCACAGCCAAACCCCGCTTTGCCTTTGTTATCACATGTTCTATGTGCTCATTATAAGCAAGGCTTCGATCAAACCGTATCCCCAGGTAATTCATTGCCTGCGTTCTTTCCACCGTCTCTGAACACAGCATTACAGTTAGTGTTGGAGTGTTGACAATTTGATTATTCAACTAGAACCAAGTCACTGTTGCCTTTGGTGGGTTGACCATTGCCCCATCTTCATCACACCAAGTACTTATGCGATTGAGTTCGGTTTGTAGTTCCACAGCAACCTGCTCTCTATCCTTACCCTGACGATACACTAAAACATCATCGGCATATGACAATGTCCTGCCAGGTCCAGTTATCTGCTCACTGGTGATTCTCACTGTGTAGGCGTTGAACAATACCGGAGATAATGGTGATCCCTGTGGTAGGCCATGATATATTGATGTTGGTTCCGAAGTCCAACTGCCACATCTAAAAACTACTTTCCGTTGGAAGAGGGCTGCAGCGATCCAACTAAGGAGGAATGGACTTACTTTTAGTTCAAGAAGCTGAAGCATTAAAAAATCCAATGGTACTCTGTTGTATGCGTCCTCAAGATCAATCGCTGCAGCAAAGGTTTCAATGCCTGAGTGGAAACCTTCATAGACATCATGTGCAAAGACTTCTGCATTGGTCCAGGTTTCTCTTTTTGGACGGTACCCAAGCAGGGTAGGTGGGAAAACACCTTGCCTCTCTAGCTGGCTTGATATTTTCCTGGCAATTACCTTCTCCAGCAGCTTGCCTATTGTATTCTGCATGGTTATAATTCGATATCCCTGATTTTTTTTCTGGTCTTTGTCAGGCTTCGGCAAGAAAATCAGATAGCTGTGTAACCACTCCTCCTTGATGCTAGCACTCTCTATGCTGTTGTTGTACAAGTCTGCTAGTTTCTCTAGCTCATTGTCGGTACACCTATTGATGTCGTCGTATCTTATGCCATCAGGCCCTGGAGCGCTGTTTTTTGATCGTCGATGTACAGCCTTGATTTCTTTCACTGTCACTGTGTCTTCATCCGAAGTGTTGTGGGCCTTGCACCTGTCTAAGGTGACCTTCTTGGCCAGTTTTCGGCCTACCATGTCTGTCTGGTTGCTCTGCTCTAGAGTTCAAAGAGGGCTTTGCCCTTGTCCTCGTCAGCCCTCTGTCAGATGAGGTCAGCACCTTGGAAGTCAGAAATGCTCTTATTCTTGACTACACCACTCATGCTTTTATGTAGTCGCCAGAACAATTTCAGTGACTTGTCTGTGCTTACTCTTTGACACACCTCTGCCCATTTTTCGCTTTTAACCACCATGGTCAGTTTTTTGAAATAGCTTACTTTTGTGTGCATCTCTCTTTCTAAGTGCATGCAGGGACTAAGATGACCAGCTCTGTTCTTCTTGGCATTTTGCCATCTCCTTACAGCACTACGCTTATCCACCCAAGCCTTCTCCACCTCGAAATTCCACCAACGTGGCTGCTCCCAGCGTTTTTTCCTGCCCTGAAGCTTTCTGCGCTTGTCACGTCTTATTTTACTCACCACATCTTGCCCTGTACTGTCATACTGGAAAGTCTTTACCTTTAGTTTGTGCTGCCTGGTTCTGCCTTTCTCTACCAATATACTGCAAGGGTGGTGGTCGCTGCCGTGGTGTCCTAGGATACCCCATCTACACACTGTAGTATGTGAAGGTGAAACCAGCGCCAAATCAATAGCACTGTCTTCATCGCATGGACGGCTTGCTGTCCTGGTGACACAGCCACTGTTGATACAATCCAGGTCAATGGTTTCAAGTGCAGTCTCGAGCCCCTCCCCCTGTGTATTGGAGGAAATGTTTCCCCATGATCTGCCTTTAGCGTTGAAGTTGCCACATAAAATAACATTTCTCTCGTGACCTAATATGCCACTTAAGCACTGCCACTTCTGGGCGTCCATACTCGCTTTGCGGGCATGAACATTAACCAATACGAATGGTATACTGGAATGAACTCTCAACGCCTGTATTTGTATATCGTCACTGTCCCAACTGGACATGCCTAGCTCTGACGCCACCATGCTGTCGCGAACGAGAATCGCCATTCCCAGATGTCGCCTGTTGTAGAAACATTTGAAGCCGGCAATTCGGTGTAGCTGATCGTCCAGTCGTGTCTCGTGGAGTGTTACAATATCCTTCCTGTAAACCAGGGTTTCTAAAATAGAGCCCCGTTGTTTTACGCTGGCGCAGTAATTGTGTAGTAGTGTCAGTTGTGTGTTCAATATCTCTTTGTCTGTGTCTGATACCTTTTTTTTTTTGTATATTGTATGACGCTATCTTGTATTTGTGTGTTTACTGTCTCTGCTGTAAATAAGTGTATATAGTACTGCTGGAATGCTTCTAGTATGCGTGTGGTTTCTGTTTGTGTGATTCCTTGCATGTCTATTATTATGTTTATCTGTTTGCTACGCTGTATGATTTGTTCTATTGCCATTAATTGTTTGCTGGGTGTCTCTTGTGTGATGGTGTTGAGTTGTGTTCTAATTAGTGCTCCCAGGTATCTGTGCTGTTGGTGTTGTTCCAGTTGCATTTCTAATGCCTGGAAGTATGGTGAGTTTCTGTCGGTTTGCTTTGTTAAATGTATTGCTGTTCTTGTTGTAGTCTACGCTTGGGTATAGTTAGTTAGTTAGTTAATCAACAGATCATCCTCATTGCACATCGAGACATTCAGTCCATAAGTACGCGGATCTCCTCCTCATCAAATCCCGCAGCGTGTAGCGGCTAATGACACCGGTTCTATGTTGGTTTATCAACCTTCTTTGACTTCCCGCGTAGTGTTCTTGTTTGGCCACACCTCTTTTTATTTGCAGGTCTCACAGTCTGACCATGGTTGTAGATTCACTTTCATCACTTGGTTCTCGCAACAGTCTTACTTCTCGTAGAGCATTCAGAATGTCACCCTGGTCCATGGCGCGTTTGTCCTCCACAGTAGCCTTAACTGCGAGCTTTTCAGCCCTCTCATTTTCTTGTACTCCCGCATGCCCTGGCACAAAGATGAAACTAATATTTGCCAGCCGAGACCGCCCCAGAGACAGCAACCACTCTATTCGGATCCAACCCAATTTTATCTGCGCTTGTGTATGATGGATGCCTGTTGGTTATAGCAATACCAAAGAGACCAGGAGCAATTGAATGTGAAGATTTTCGTACAATTAACCTCATAAACCATGTCACTAATCTCCTACTCAGAATTATAATGAGAAGAACAAGAACGAAAATAAAAATGGAAATTAGTGAAGAACAGTATGGTTTTATGGAAGGAAAGGGTACAAACAATGCAATATATATATATTACGAACACTAATAGAAAGGTCAATAGAGAAACAGAGAGACATATATTTATGCTTCATAGATTATACTAAGGCATTTGATAAAGTAAAACACGATGAGCTGATTAAAATGTTGGAAGATATCAACATTGATGGGAAAGATTTAAGAATAATAAAGAATATATACTGGAACCAAGTAGCAGCAATTAAAATGGAAGATAAAGAGGGTAGTTACGAACAGATAAAGCTAGGAGTACGATAGGAGTGTGTCTTGTCACCCGATCTCTTCTCCCTATATAGCGAAGTATTAATGAGAGGGATCAAAGAGAAGCCAGGAATACTAATCCGAGGATAAGCGTATAAACAATATACGCTATGCAGATGACACAGTATTGGTGGCGGATAATGCAACAGACCTACAACAATTATTGGACATTGTAGTATCAGAGAGTTCACAGAAAGGACTGTCCTTGAATATTAAAAAAAAAACACAATAACAATGGTGATATCAAAGAAAATGGGGACACCAAAATGTGACATAGAAATAGAAGGGGAAATTCTCAACCAAGTGGATACTTTAAAATACCTAGGGGCACTTATAACATCAGATGGACGATGTACAACAGAGATTAAGGGCAGAATAGGGCAGGCAAAAATGAAGAGTATCTTATGCAATAAGTCCCTATCAATGAATGTAAGAAAGAGATGGCAGTGAATCTTGTAATGTAAATGAACAAATTAGAAAGAACTTAGAAGCAACAGAGATGTGGTTTTTAAGACGAATGTTGCGAATTCCTTGGACTGCCAGAGTAACTAACAACGATTGCCTGAAAGAGGCTAATGAAACTAGAACACTATATACAACAATAAGAAAGAGACAAACAGCTTTCTTTAGTCACGTGATGAGAAGAGAGGCATTGGAGAACATCATGACAACTGGAAAGATCGAGGGGAAGAGAGGCAGAGGCAGACCAAGAGAAATGATGCTGGATGGATTGAGACGGTGGCATGGAGGAATATCATCAGCAGAGTTAATCCAGAACACCACATGATGACGATGATATATATACACATTTATTCTATACAAAACAATGTCTTTTTACATTAACAAGTAAAGCATATACATTTTATGCAAGTGTGACAGTCTTGGCATGGTGTAACCACCTACATATGGTGGTTGAGTAATCATTCGTTCCCATTCAACCCAAACCATTTAATAAGAGGCCGGAAGAAGGTCAGTACAAAGTATTTACCTATGTAGGCTAAGTAAGGGTCAAAACCTCGATAGACAACGAACACTGATACCCATAGAGTGTGTGTGCTTGTGTGTGACAGGGTAAGAGAGAGAGAGAGAGAGAGAGAGAGAGAGAGAGAGAGAGAGAGAGAGAGTGGATCAAGAGAGCAGAGGGTGGAGGGTGTCACTCAATGAATCACAAAGAATGTATTCTGAGTTAGCTGGATGAGAAGTGTAAATCTGGAAATCTGCCTTGGTCCAAGGTGGTCCAAGGTGATTCCAAGGATTGAAGTTGTGTTGGTTCTTGGCGTTTGGAGTGGGGTAAAGGGTTTTTGTAAAAGGTTTCCACGGAAACGAAACCACTTTTTGGTCACGCTATTTAGGAAAACTATACGTTTATTTACGCATGACTAAAGGTCAAGCATATATCAACACAGACACAACCGACAGGGATATATGCATACACATTATGTGTATATTTCCACCCACGCACACACACACACACGCATACCCCTTATACGTATATGTACAGACATATCTATGCATGCATGAACCACTACAGATTTAGAGGTATCTCTATGTTTGTATACCTTATCAAAATTCCACAGACAAATTTGAAATGTGTATATTCTCTTTTGTCTAAGTGTTTTTGAATATTTGTGTGATTTTGTTTTGGACCAGGTGCTGCATTATATGTGTGTTGTATGTTCTGAACCTGTATGTTTCTGTATTTCTACAGGTCCATACCACATACCTGTACTATGCTAGTGCAGTCAACAATCTTATGTGATTATTTTCTGTGGTTTTGGGTATTGTGTTTAAAAGTATTGCCTTGTACATATGTCTTCTTTTTGGTGAATATCTCAGTTAGTAGTCTTAAAGTGTTGTCTTAAAGTTGTCTAGTGCGGTCTGTACTGTTGGGCTTTTTTAAAAAATGTGGTCTTCTGTTTCTTGTATGTTTTGTCTCCAGAGTTCACATGGTGATATTCGTTTTGACCTGTGTGCTTGTTGTTCGTTAGTAGGTGTCATATTAAAGATCAAATGATATGTAATTTCCCTCGTCTTGGGAGCTATGTTTGGGTTGTGGAGATTAGTAAATATACATGTGTAGTCTTGTATGTGGTATGTTTTCCCTCTTTTAATTATAACGTGTAGTGGGGGTGCTTGTTGTTTAACCAGGTATTTGTAGATTTAGCGTGTTGTCTCGTGTAGTAAGTGCTCACTGCCTCGGAGTGCTTGTATACATGTCTTATAAAACGCTGGTAGAGTTTCACAGAAGTGTGATATATTAAGATGTATTCTCCTAAGGTGCTGCTGCCTCATTTCTGTATAGTAGAGTGCTAGTGAGTGTTGTTCTGGGTGACTAAGGATGTGTCCTATGTGTTGGATTCTCAGTGCTTGAATCTTTGTGTGTATGTCTTGCAGTGCTATTCCTCCTTGTTTCTTGTCCTCTATGTGTGTCTTATGCTGTATGCAGTAAATTGTGCTGCCAAAGATGAAACGTCTGATATTTTTGTTGATGTCTGTGATTATCTGTCTTGGAGGGTCTAGAACTGTAACTAAATATATAATTTTGGGAATAATGAAAGTGTTGACAATGATGCTCCTGCCGAAAATTGTAGATGTCTTGTACTTGTATCTGTGTAGCATGTATATGATTTTGTGTGTGAGGTTTTGCCATGTTTGTGCGTGTATCTGTTTGGAATTGCTGGGAAATGTGATGACATATACCTTAATATTGACTGTGGCCGTTAGGTCTGGAGGAAAATCGGCTTTATTCCGCCGTTTTCCGATGTGTGATTTGTTTATGGTTAAGTTGGCCCCACTCCCTTAACAATTTGTGTAAATGTATGGAGTATCTTTGTGATGGATGTTTTGTTGGCGGGGAGGAAAGCGGTGTCGTCTGCATATGCAAGCAACTTCCGCTCTCCTCCGCCTGGTATGAATGTCCCTGTGATGTTGATGTCTTGTATGATTGCTTCTAGTAGTGGTTCTAAAACAAGTACATATAGGAGCGGCGACAGAGGACATCCTTGTCTCACCGATCTTGTGAGCCGGAACCCCGCAGTGAGTGTGTGGTTAACCAACACCTTACTATCAGGATTCCGGTACAAGATCTCTATCCCCTCCTAAAGCAGGAGTGGGCAAACGTTTTGTGCGGAGGGCGGCATTGACAAATGTAAGGCTATTGGGTTGGGGACCGCATATATATATATATATATATATATATATATATATATATATATATATATATATATATATATATATATATATATATATATATATATATATAATGTCCATTTTGTTCACAGCAACCTATCACAATAAATAATTATCAATTATTTATATGTTATTAACCAGTATAAATAACTAATTATTGCAATTCTATTTTACTTATACACTTATACATAAATAATATTCTACAATATGGACAAAAGCATTTGCTAATTTGTTAACACAATTTTACAACTTGTTATTATTACAAATATTCTTTACTATCAATCAACGGCTTTAAATTAAACACAAACCGACTACATCAGTGGTTCCCAACGTGGGGCCCATGCCCCACAGGGGGACAATTCGATTGTTAAGGGGGGGGGGGCAATTCGAAAATGGAAGAAATCGGCTGGATATAACAAAACGGGGAGACTTGAGACTGAAGTTAACTAAATTTGAACCTGACATACGATCTCTTTGCAGCAAGCATCAAGCGCCAGGATCTCACTAAATTTAAATAATAAATAATTACTAATAATTAAAATAATATAGAAAAATATTTCATTAAAATTATTTTGTACTTGAATTTCAGTTCTCCATTATATGATTTGCAAATTTACTTACTGTATTTTCTCAATAATTTCCTAGTGATTTCTTCCTAAAACCTATCAATCAAGTTTCTTTAGTGAACATTTCAATTGTTTAATATTAAAAATAATTTATTTGTTGGGGGAGGGGGGGGGGCCGGGGCGGGCGGGCGGGTGGGGGGACATGAGAATATTAGAAAGGCTTAGGTGGGGCATAGCACAAAAAAGGTTTGGAAGCACTGGACTACATTGTCACTATAATTGTTGATTTCTAATGAGATGTGTGTAACTGCTTGCACGTTTTGAGAATATTCTTGAAATCTGGAGCAAGTTTAGTTGTTGAAATTCGCATGACAGCATGCAAGTTACAGTCCGACAATAAAGGCCTATTCTTAGATTTATTGATCTTCAAGCAAGAGAATGCTTGTTCGCAAATTTATTTTGATCCAAACAATGATAAAAGTTGAGCTGCAAAGTTTGTTTAAATTTGGGAAATGATTCTTATGATACAGATCCATAGAAATCCAGCAATCCATCTGACTTGAACTTCTCTTTCAGGTAATGGTCTGCTTGTAAGTCAAGCAGCTGTAACTGCATGTCCTCTGTGGCTGTATCAGCTTCTGCACTAAAAGGGGAACTGAGAATAGTTCTTGAAATCTTGGAGTCTCCATCCAAATTCTTCAATCAATGCATCTAATTTGGCTTTGTACTTTTCAGTCAATTCGCCAGAAATAGTTTCTTGTTTCAGCAAAGGGAAGTGACAAAATCTTTTTTCACTTGCTTGTCTGGAGAACAGTGAGAGATTTTCCTGAAATGATTTTACATGTACATACAATTCATGTGCAAACACACCACTGCCCTGAAGTTTGACATTCAGTTCAATTAACGTTTCCATAATTGCAATGGCAAACATAAAGTACAACTTCCACTCTTTATTGACAATGTTAGTATTAAAGTCACATTCAATGCTCTTCATCTCTAAGAACATCACTATTTCTTCTCTGAGTTTACGCACTCGCCTCAACACCTTACCGTGACTCAGCCATCGAACACTGGTATGGTACAGGACATCGGAATGTTCAGTTTCCAAATCGTCAAGTAATTCCTTTAGCTGTCTGTGTTTAAGTACTCTTGATCTGATGAGGCTGATGACACTGACAACTGGGTCAATAACATGCTTGATATTTTAAACAGTTTTACATAGACTTTCTTGATGAATCACACAGCGAAGTGGTAATAATGTGTGGTCTGGATATTCTGCTTTAATCTTATCTCTGATCAACTTTACCAGACCTACATTTTTCCAATCAAAGCTCAAGCCCAGTCAGTTGTAATACTTGCCATTTTGTTCCAAACCAGCCCAGTTCTTTTAATACAGTTAGTAACAGCAGTGAATATATCATGGCCTGTGGTTGTGTCTTTGAGTGACTAAACACTCAGAAACTCTTCAGTGAGTTTGAAAGAAGTGTTTATTCCACGTATAAATATCAATAATTTGGCAGTATCACGTACATCGGTACTCTCATCCAAAGCAATAGAGTACCACAAAATTTTTTTACTTGCATCTTAAAGTTTACTCATCAAATTGTCACTTATCTTGTCAACAAGTCTGACCACAGTTCTCCTTGATAAAGTAACGTTGTCAAATCTACTTTTTTGTTTGTTTGTTTGTTTGTTTGTTTGTTTTGTTTGTTCTGGAAACATAATGTTTCCTGCATCTAGCAAACATTCCTTTATGAACTCGCCATCAGAAAATGGCTTGGTCTGTTTTACAATTATGTTTGACAGCACAAGACTAGCTTCAGTTGCAGCATCTTGAATTGAAGATTATTTAGTGAAAACCTTTTGCTGTTTCTCCAAATTTGTCACCAACTCCAGGCATTTCCTTTCCCTCCATTCAGTTATTAAATTGTACCCGAAATCAGAATTGTTTGTTTGATAATGTCTTTTTAAAATTGTACTCATTGAAGACAGCCACTGACTCACGACAAAAAAAGCAAATTGATTTGCTACCAACATTTATAAAACAGTTCTTAGTTGTCCATTCATCATTAAAATCACGGCATTCATCTTAAATCTTACATTTGTTATTGACACTCATTGTTTTAATAAAATTCGAACAGTTAGAATTGTACACAACTTTAAAACAGAATTGAAACAAAACCTATTTCCGGCTGTGTGTGAAAATAAAATATTCGGAAAACAAGTAGTAAACTCAGAATAAATTTCAGAAATATATCAAGACTACAACAACAAATAAATTAATTTGAACATTGTAAATGTGAAAATCATTTATAATAGCAAAAAACCTTTAAATTTAATATTTTCTCGCAAAATACACCATTTTATTCACCGGAGACATATATGGTTTTCATAATAATCATCCTTATTAAATTTTTACATGTCGATAAATATTTTCTCTTTATGAAAATCGATAAATTCGCATTCTAGCAATACATGTTTCCAAATGTTGCTGTATGTAGCCGGGAGCGGGGTTGGGATGAGCGCCCAACCTTGGATAAATACCCCAATGACACTTGCATTTATCACCTATACAGCAAAAGTCCTACTCCTGGCCTTCTCGTGGCGGAACTGTTTTAACTAATAGGAGAAGGGGTGGCGGCGAGTCACTGGGGCCGAGAAATAACCAGAACGGTCTAGATTTGTATGCACGTACATGCATGTGCAGACATGTATGTGCGTGCCTACACACCTAAACTTGAGCAAGACCACAGTCTGCTCTAGCAAAGGAAATGTGCTGAAGACGGAGGCAATCAGCCAGGAGGCGCACCACAGAAATCAGGATGACATGCAATCACGCGTAAGGAAATGTGTCGACTACTGCGAAACGTTATGATGCTCGCCCTGCTTTGGACCCCAAGCAGGTGCAGTGCCGGGCCATATGCCTCGAAAGGGGCCAACCACAGCTACTGGAGGTCCTTCTCAGATGTCCTGTGGAGCCAGGGGACCTGATAATAGAGCGTCTGGTCATACAAAACAAAGACTAAAACTAATGCACTGGAATGCGGAGCGAGTCAGCAACAACAACAAAAACAACAACAACAACAACAACAACAACAACAACAACAACAACAACAACAACAAATAGAACAAGAAAACATCTTGGACCAAGAAAAGGTAATCGTATGTTGCTTGCAAGAAACTCACCTCAACGAAAACGAAATGATGTCTGGGAAATTACCAGTACAAGGACACTACTTTCTGAACTTAGCAGTCAGCACAAGGTCACCATACAGTGGATACCATCCCACTGTGGAGTACCCGTAAGCGACAGATCTGATCGATTGGCTAAGGAAGGAGCAAAAGATGATGTGCCCGTTTTATACCACCAAAAGAAATGAATGATCAAATCAGTCAGACGGCCACTAAAACCTGCTCAATTCCATTACTACGTTATGCACAGACCAGAACAAGACATTATTCTGCGCCTCAGAACAGGACATAATAGATTACGCAACCACATGCATACAAGATTCAAGATTGGTGAATCAGCTATGTATACATGTGGATTGGCGTCGCAGACAGCAGAGCACATACTCAAAGACTACCCAAATTACAAAATGTCTAGGCAAACCTTCTGGCCTAGAGAGACAACAGTGGAAGATAAACTCTATTGACTGCTGAGTGAACTAAAAAGAACAGTTAAATTCACACAAGAGGCAACATTGCAGTTATAGATATATTTAAGGCAAACGAAAGAAGAAGAAGAAGAAGAAGAAGAAGAAGAAGAAGAAGAAGAAGAAGAAGAAGAAGAAGAAGAAGAAGAAGCATTACATTACGAAGGTCAAGGACTGTTTACAAAATTAGATAATTAGAAAAAAGAAATTATCAAAAATGTTAAAACATTCATAATTCTGTATATTGTGTAAAATTCAACAAAATAACTTAAAAACGAAGCAAAAATGTTAATTTCTAAATGCCCTCGCTGGTCGCATAAAATCAGTTGCCGGGCCGCATGCGGCCTGCGGGCCGTAGTTTGCCCATCCCTGTCCTAAAGTATATTCCTAAGTTGCATTGTGTTAATGTCTTGTGTTCATAAGAGTGGGAGATTCTGTCAAAGGCCTTCTCCTGGTCTAAGGACAAAAGAGAAGAGATGTTGTCTTCTTTTGTGGTCTGCTTTTGTCCGTTTGTTTTTCCTGTGGGGATGTCTTGTTTGTTTACTTTCTTTGGTGTCGCTATGGGAGACTCTTCTTCACAATCACTATTTTCCGTGTTTTCCCGTCTTCTATTGCGCTTGTTATGTGTGACTTCCTTAAAACGCTCTGTCGTATATGCTTCTTTGTCGTTTGTAAAGGACTCCTCCTCTTCCTTTTGGTCTTTCTCCTTGGTCGAGGTCGTTGGTGGGTCTGGGGTTAGAATCGTAGCTTGTTTCGATTTTGCCTGGGTGGGTGGGGCAGGCTGGGTGGATTGTCTTTTTAACAGTCCTGGCAGAGGCTTGTTATGTGTGACTTCCTTGAAACCCTCTGTCGTATCTGCCTCTTTGTCGTTTGTAAAGGAGGCCTCCTCCTCCTTTTGGTCTTTCTTCTTGGTCGAGGTCGTTGGTGGGATTGTATTTTTAACAGTGGGGGGGGGGGGGTGGTCGTGTGTAAAGAATCAATGTCGTAGTAATTTGTTCTTCTTTACCACTTTAGTGTCGTTCCTGGGGTGAGGGGAATCAACACCCACGTTTGTTTTAATTCAATATCTCTATCCTGGAGATATCCAGCAGACTCCGTCCACAACACTCCCTCAATCTGAAGACACCTTCTTCTCACTCTTGGATCATGCCCCCTCTCATTCTTCCCCAACATAACATACGTGACAACTCTAGCTTCAACAAATAAAAACAAGAAATGTATTAAAGCAAAGAGTATGTGTAGGAGAAGTGTGTGTGTGTGTGTGTGTGTGTGTGTGTGTGTGTGTGTGTGTGTGTGTGTGTGTGTGTGTGTGTGTGTGTGTGTGTAAAGTGTAGAATGTGTGACGTATATTCTAAATAGTATATAGACTCAGATCAGTGTTCAGGAGTATAGTCATTCTCATCACTGTCCTGAGAACACACTAGCACCATGTATTCCAGACAAGCAACCTCACCAAGGTGATGCTTCTCCGGTCACGTGAAGACTTCTTCCGTTGTCTCTTGAACCACTAGGATGCTTGGACACCCATGACAAACACTGTCTAATGAGAGTCTTCAATCTGATTCACTCTATGAATTTCCTCGGTTATTTAACTGATTGTTAATCAGAGAATTCTAACACTGTTGTCACTGTTACTGGGGAAATCTTAATGGATCTAGTGTCACTGGTTTTAAAGATTCCCCATATTAACACCACAATCTGAATGTTCTAGGTATCAGTATAAATTTTTATGAATGTTCCTGGTATCAGTAGTGTATATATACAATGTTCTGACTGTTCAGTGATACAACTATCACATGCTAAACATAAATCTCATCAACATGTCCTGCTCAGCAGAAGCTAGGTTCCCGCAAACCAACTTGGGTATAAGCCCAATGTAGCGGCCTCTCAGCAACTTCTGTCTTCAAATTCTGAGCCATCATCTTCTAAGATGTGTTCTAGCTTCACTGTTGAACATCATAGCACACATACATGGACCTGTAAATGGAACCTGTAGAATAGAGAATACCATGGTGAGGGCAACTCAATCCTGGCTGGAATTAGGTGAGTGTAGGCCAATAGCAGCACTCAGATCTATAACAGAGATCTGATCTCTGTCATACGGCCAAATAACTCATCACCTGATTTGAGACATGGCAACACCAGGAAAGAATAAAGGAACGGGTAGAAACCCAGCAGATGCCCTACTGGAAGATCCTACCATTTCACATTCATCTCCTCCCTCCCAACCATCCTCACTCTCTCTAATTATTATCCCACTACATTGTCCTCAACTCCCTAAGTAAAATGATATATCACACAAGCTAGTTAAAGCCACACAATAGGATACTAGTGCCGACGCTCCTATGATACTTTCTAGCACCGCACTTATAGAACATTCTATCACTAATCATAATACATTATATCACCACACCTATAATACATTATATCACCGCACAGTACTGTACTCTATTCCTAATCATATGATTAATAGACTACCATATGCCTATTCCGGTTGCTAATTGAAACTAGACAATCACAGACTGGATCTATGTCCGCCGATAAATATCAACAATTTGACACCCTAGTTTCTTTCATTGAACACAACTCGGAAAACTGCACCGATCTTTCCAAACTTCAGAAATCTTGATCGACTAACTCCACTTGTTTACCGCAACGCTTTTTATATTGGACTGGAGTGACGTCACCAAAAAGTCTAGACGCTGATCCGTCCAGAATCTGGTTTCCTCCTCCTGTTCTAGACTAACTGGAGTCAATCCGCCGTCAAATTTGCTTTCATGTGGGGAAATTCTTTGTCCCGTACATCAATAGTTCAGTCTGTCTGTGAGCCAGAGAATTCCCCACATCACAGAATCCATCCCGCGTCTGGCCAGACTTTCCGTCTATCACTTCAAAGGCTACTACCGCCTTGGCAGACGTTTGGCGTTGTTATTCGTTTCTCGAACAACCCACATCATAAAGATTCGCCAACCAGGTGTAGACATTTTGACGCGACGTATTTTGTTTCCCAGTTAGAAATGCCGATCGTGTGTAGACAGTTTTAACGACGTATTTTTTTCAGTCTGTACAACATCAAAGGGTCGGTTGTTTTTGCAGACTAATGTCGGGTCTTGTTTGTCATCGATCGAACATCAAGTTTATTTTCGTGACAGGGGGTCGGCTGCGGGGATCGGCGGTTGCTTCGAAGGAGTCAGCCATGGAGGCAAAGAGGGTAACGAAAGAATAGGGGATACCAGACACAAAAAGATCCCAAATGCGGATTCCTATTTTATTGCTTGTAAGGAAAGAATAGTGTCAGATCAATCATTTCAAGGACTGAAATGGATAATACTGTTTATGTACACAATGGAGAATTAAACATAAATGTGAAACGTTAAAAGTTGATTATAAAAAGCAATTAAGTACAAACAAACCAAATTTTCTATAAGTAAACTAAGAGTGTTATTATTGAAATTATAAAATCCGACTTAAAAATTGACTATTTTATTTAGTAAGAAATATTAAAAAGATTTTAAAGTTAGGTAATGATATTATTCTAGGTATACAATTTCCTTTGTCTAAATTTCAGTAGTCTCCCTTGTAACAATATTAGATGTTTATGTCTCCCACTCATCAAAGTATTTTTCTTTTAGGTATGTAGTAATTCCGTAGAATGCTTGAACATAAGTATTAAAAAGTGCAGTGATTAATCAAGGCGTTTCTATCATGTTATTATATTTTAAATATTCTCTATGCCAACGTAAATGCACCAGCATTTGGCAGAGAGAGAGAGAGAGAGAGAGAGAGAGAGAGAGAGAGAGAGAGAGAGAGAGAGAGAGAGAGAGAGAGAGAGAGAGAGAGAGAGATGCGGGTGTTAAATTTGCCTGTATAAGAGAGAGACAGAGAGAGAACAATATATTAAGGATTTAAAAAAAAATATAATCCGTGACAGAGAATATCTTTAATCCAAATCTACAAGTGGTGAACCGCGGACGAACGAGAGAATGAGGAGCTCAGAAAGAATATTTTTTTTTTGGGGGGGGGGAGGGGGGAGGGGGGTGGAGTGGGGGTTGCGGTTATTTCAAATGAGTGTGCCAATGAAGCAAAAGGTAATTTTCAAAGAGGGGCGGGGGAGGGGCGAAATGCCGTAGTTCTTAGGTCGCGAACAAAAATAATATTTGTCCATTCGGTAAATGGACACCCACTGTAGCATAAATATGAGAGATGTCATAAACAGAGAAGGAAAGAATATTTTTTTTTTAGTGTTAAACCTTCTGCATTTGTATTGTTATTATTTTAACAGGCGTGCTGCGTGTATAGTATTTGTGTAGGCCTGTTTAACAGGGCGTTTGTGTGTCGAATCGGTGTGCAATGCATTTCAACATTAAGTTACAAAGTATGTTTTCATAGTATGCATAAAATATGAAAATAAAATTTAACTTAAGAATGTCCTTCCACACACCATATGTTCTCTTTCACACCCACAACATTGAATGTAATTTTGGTGTGGTTGTCGGCCATACAAAACAATGTACTTTTTACATTAAAAAATAAAGCATATGCATTTTATGCAAGTGTGACAGCATTATAGTCCTGGCATGGTGTAACCACCTAAATATGGTGGTTGAGTCATCATTCGGTCCCATTCAACCCAGACCATTTAATAGAAAACCCTTCACACTTTGTTATTAACACGTACGAAGGAATACTTTTTCCGTTTGCTGGGCCGGAAGAAGGTCAGTGCAAAGGATTTACCTGTGTCGGCCAAGCAAGGGTCAAAACCTCGACTGACAACGAAAACTGATTGCCACAGATTGTGTGTGCTTGTGTGTGACAGGGTAAGAGAGAGAGAGAGAGAGAGAGAGAGAGAGAGAGAGAGAGAGAGAGAGAGAGAGAGAGAGAGAGGAAGAGTGGATCAAGAGAGCATAGGGGGAAGATGTCACACAATGAATCACAAAGAATGTATTCTGAGTTAGCGGGATGAGAAGTATAACACCGGAAAGCTGCCGTGGTCCTAGGTGGTCCAAAGTGTTTCCAAGGATCGAAATTGTGTTGGATCTTGGCGTTTGGAGTGGGGTAAGGGTTTTTTGTAAAAGGTTTCCACGGAACCAAAACCACTTTTCGGTCACGCTATATATGAAAACTATACGTTTATTCACACATGACTAGGGTTCAAGTGTACATCAACAGACACTACCAACAGAGATATATACATACCAAATATACATACACATTTATGTGTATATTTTTACCCACGAACACACACACACGCATACCCACTTATACTTATATGTACAGACATATCTATGCATGCATGAACCACTACAGATTTAGATTATACCTTATCCAAATCCCACAGACAAATTTGAAATGTGTGTATTCCCTTTTGTCTAAGTGTTTTTGAATATTTGTGGGATTTTTGTTTTGGACCAGGTGCTGTATAATATGTTTGTTGTATGTTCTGGACCTTTATGTTGCTGCATTTCTACAGGTCCATATCACATACCTGTACTCTGCTAGTGCAGTCAACAATCTTATGTGATTATTTTCTGTGGCTTTGGGTATTGTGTTTAAAAATATTGCCTTGTACATATATATCTTCTTTTTGGTGAATATCTCAATTAGTTGTCTTAAAGTTTCTAGTGCAGCCTGTAGTGTTGGGCATGTAAAAAAATGTGGTCTTCTGTTTCTTGTATGTTTTGTCTACAGAGTTGACATGGTGATATTCGTTTTGACCTGTGTGCTTGTTTTTCGGTAGTAGGTGTCATGTTAAAGATCAAACGATATGTAATTTCCCTCGCCTTGGGAGCTATATTTGCGTTGTGGAGATTAGTAAATGTACATGTGTAGTCTTGTATGTAGTATGTGTTTCCTCTTTTAATTCTAACTTGTAGTGGTGGTGCTTGTTGTTTAACCAGGTATTTGTAGATTTGGCGTGTTGGTGTAGTAAGTGCTCACTCCCTCGGAGTTCTTGTATATATGTCTTTTAGAATGCTGGCTGAGTTCCAAAGTAGTGTGGTGTATGAAGATTTATTCTGCTAAGGTGTTGCAATCTCATTCCTATATAGTAGAGTGCTAGTGGGTGTTGTTCTGGGTGACTAAGGATGTATCCTATATGTTGGATTCTCAGCGCTTGAATCTTTGTGTATGTCTTGCAGTGCTATTCCTCCTTGTTTCTTGTCCTCTATGAGTTTCTTATGCTGTATGCAGTAAATTGTGTTGCCAAAGAGGAAACGTCTGATATGTTTTTTTATGTCTGTGATTGTCTGTCTTGGAGGGTCTAGTACTGTAACTATTTTATTTAGTAAGAAATATTAAAAAGATTTTAAAGTTAGGTAATGATATTATTCTAGGTATACAATTTCCTTTGTCTAAATTTCAGTAGTCTCCCTTGTAACAATATTAGATGTTTATGTCTCCCACTCATCAAAGTATTTTTCTTTTAGGTATGTAGTAATTCCGTAGAATGCTTGAACATAAGTATTAATAAGTGCAGTGATTAATCAAGGCGTTTCTATCATGTTATTATATTTTAAATATTCTCTATGCCAACGTAAATGCACCAGCATTTGGCAGAGAGAGAGAGAGAGAGAGAGAGAGAGAGAGAGAGAGAGAGAGAGAGAGAGAGAGAGAGAGAGAGAGAGAGAGAGAGAGAGAGGGTTAGGGGGTGAGGAAGAACCATTTGTTCAAAATGAATGAAATTTACAAACGTAGACGTAGAGTACATTTCCTCTAAACATAATATTTGTCTTCATAAACCAAATAAACCTGCACGGCCTTTCGCCAGTGCGAAAGTAAGTGCATGAAGGCCTTGACAGTGCCAGACCAGGTTTTGTCCTGCTCACTTCGCCTATTAATCGTCATCTCTGCCACTCCTATCATCTAGGATATAGCCAACAATCACACCACTCACCTTCTCGTTGCTACTGTGGCGTTGAAATCCCCGAGGATGACAATAATTTCAAAATTGTTACACTGGTCCTCGGCCATGTCTAATTCGTCATATCATTCAAGAAGCACTGGGCAAGGAAACGTGAGGCGAAGAAATTCATTGACATTGAGAATCTTTCGCATTTACTGACCCCTTGCCTTCTACAGATCCACATTGTTCTTCTCCTATTTATATCATCATCATCAAGTGCCGTGCCGACAGGCGTAGGCGTTCATGACTCCCCACAGATTTCTGTCTTTGGTTTTCTGGACTAACTCTACCGTTAAAATCCACCCATGCCACTGTCGCAATCCACCCTGTATCATTTTTCTTGGTCTGCTTCTCTTCCCCTCGATCGGTCCAGTTGTCACGATGTTCTCTAATGCCTCTTTTCTCATCACATGACCAAAAAAGCTGTTTGCCTCTTTTTTATTGTTGTATGTAATGTTCTAGTTTCATTAGCCTCTTTCAGACATTCGTGGTTAGTTTTATATCCATTGTAATTGATACCCTGCCGGTATCCGTGAGCCGCTTACCAGGCGTTCGAAACTCAGCTGGGACCGAATTGTGCAGCAGACCGTGTCGCGTTGTGATATAACGTGTTGGTATGGGATCCGGTCGTTCAGAAAGCAATGGCAAACTACTGAACGTAAAACTTGCCTAGTACATCAACAGCAGTTGAAAAATGCCGGTGTTGACTGCAACGTCCTGTAAGGAATATATGCAACATTTAAAAATAATTTGTTTTTTTTTAAAAGTGTAACGTCAAAAGAAATTTGGTTAAACGAGTGTAGTGGTACACATTGGGGATATAGAACTATCTGTGACAGTATGTGTTTGAACATGTATAGTATGAAGTTTGAACTTGATGGGAATGGCATTTTACTTAATCTGCGTATAGTTGGGAAACTTCCCCTTGAAATAGTTACCACTACTTGCAGTGCACTGGACTGATTTGGGCGTGTGGATTAGCCTTCTCTATTACCAGTGTCCCTCGCCATCAGGCGAATCTACTCCGATCATACTTCTA
The DNA here is from genome assembly GCA_963921405.1 of Cepaea hortensis. Lineage (NCBI taxonomy): Eukaryota > Metazoa > Mollusca > Gastropoda > Stylommatophora > Helicidae > Cepaea > Cepaea hortensis. The sequence continues at coordinate 48,910,133 of OY992889.1, read as the reverse complement.
ATTTACGTCCCCAAATCAAGGACGAGAAGCTAACATTTTAGTCCAACTGACAGGTGTATTGGTTGAATAGTTCCAGAACATACACCCCTATGTCGCCACGGGAAAGACGCATATTCTCGTCAATTTTACTGTAACTTGATATGCTGGTGTATACCATTGGTTACCTTTAAACATTACATTGTCATGGAAACCCTGCGACTGACTTACTTTGAACAATCTCCACTGTTACTGATAACGGAATCAACATATTTAATTAAAGTACACGTGACACTACCTTGCCGTCACCACACAAAAAAAATCTTTATTCAACGAAAATCTGTATAAAGAATGTTACAATAATTTTGTAAAATACCACCCATGTCTTTTAGAATGAGATTTCACTTCTGGGGGAGGTATTTCCTTTTCCTTGATTTCTTCTTTTGGCTCTGGTCATTCTGCCTCCACAGGTAGGGTTTGGCCGCCGTCTGTCGTCTAAATGAAACAGTACGTTAAAACGGTTACACATTGCCAGGTGTGATACGTTGAAACGGTTACATATAGCCGGGTCTGTTAGGTCTCTTGCTGCAAACCAAGCTGGAAAATAAATAACGTTTGCAGTTTCTTTCAAAATTTAGTGGTTAGTTCGTAAAGGATTAATTTCAATCAATAAATTAGTTCAATGCATGCCATTCACAGGACGTTGCAATCAACTTCAGCATTTAATGGCTTTTTGTGAGTTACTAGGCAACCTTTTTCACAAGAAAAAAACAATTGACGTGGTCAAAAGGATAAGAGCCTTCGCTATTAAATTTCGTGTGGGCTGATAGCGAGGTAAGCTTTTTTAGGCTTTTAGTTTGACATTGCTTTCTGAAAAAACGTTTTATTCTCAAACAGTGGAAATAAAGGCAAAGTGCCTGCTTTCAAATCGCTCACAGCGTCTACCGCTGCTGCTGCTGCTGCTGCTACTGCTGCTGCTGCTGATACTACTAATACTAATACCAATATTGCTATTATAACTATAATAACTACTGCTAAAGCTATAATAATATTACATATACTCTAATTGTTACTACTGTCATTATCCCTACTTCTACTATTACTTCTTCGTCTTCATCTTCTTCCTTGTGTGTGGGTGGGGATGTGTGTGTGGGTGGGCGCGCGGGCGGGCGGAGGAAGTGGGGGATGTGTGATGGGTGGGGGAATGAGTGGTTGTATTGGAGATAGATGTGTGGGTGAGGGATGTGTCGCCATTTGAAGATGACAGGTTGGAATCCCGGTCGGTAACTATAGCTTTAATATTGTATGTTGTCTAATGCCTTCTCTAATCTATACTACCTTCTTCTTCTTCTATGAGCGCCAAACAATAATATGTGTATTTATTTACATTTTGTACACAAGGACGATATATCGCCATACTAGGGTAATCGTTTTATTTGTTTTGTTTTCTGTATTTCTACAATTTCTACGCTCTGTGAATGGACAATGGATTTACATTATAATACATGTTCAATTGATTGTGCCCCGTGTTTGTTCCCAGCTCACTTTATGTTTGGCACTGAATAAGTTAAATTTGAGGAAATTCATGAATGACTACGCCATTTGGCAGGGCACATGATGATGATCAATGGCAATGACCTAAATGTATCAGAGAAACGCCATGAAAGATAAGAGTTATGTACCTTTATTTTCATTGTTGTTACTTCCCGTTCATTCAGATTGTAACGATGTCATTTCCGCTTTTCTTCAGGGAGGTAACATTATCAACGTACCCGCTAGCAACCTGCCTTCTAGACCTGAGAAACTCACATTTTCTGGGCATCCTCTTACAAACTGGTCAGATGACGCCTTTGACAAATCAGAGGAGACGATATATTTGTTAAACATCACAGGCGAAAAGTTCCAACATTTACCGCGGGCGTTTCTGAAGTTGACAAGTTTAGACAGATGGCTCATCGCAAGCACCCCAATACAAAACTGTGAAGGTCCTATACTATAGCACATCGCTACAATACTCCCAGATCTCGAGTTGATCAACGTTCCGCCTGGCCTTCATGGCTTTCCTATTTTAATTCACTCAACACACTGTATCTAAGTAGCAGCTCCTTAACATCAATCCCACAAGAAGTTTTCAATTCCTTTAGAAACACGCCAAGTCGGCTCATACTGGAGACCACTGGTGTAACCAACATACCACCAGCTTTAGAAGCGCTACCAAATCTGACCAACCTTGACCTGAGTAGCAACAGGTTTGCAGACGTTTCTGAAATTGAAAACTTATCCTCAATGACTTTTGGAGCAACGCTCACAGATTTATCCATCTCATCAATTGGCCTCACTAGAATGTTGAACTTTTCGAAAATGAAAAATTTGTTTTCCATAAATGTGAACTTCAATGAAATATCAGATGCAATAACAGGCTCCTTTCCTCAGTTTGTGACATCATTATATGTTCAAGGAAATGAGCTTTCTTTAGTGCCAGTAGATGTCGCCAATATGTCTACACTCTATTCTTTATTCTTGTCAAACAACCAGATCACTAGAATTGACCCTGGTACCTTTCCCTCAAGTCTAGGCTACCTAGAACTAACTGTTATTACAGACACATATTTTACAAATTTAGTTAATATGAAGACTCTGTTTTTGCATAACAACACCATCTCAACTATCTCATCTTTACCGTTATCAGGTCTTGCGTCACTGATTACACTTGACATGTCAAGTACATCGCTCATACGAGTGCCTGGGGCTTTGGCTTCACTGAGTAGCCTGTTAAAAATAAACTTGGTGACTCCATTACTGTCCTGTCCGTGTCCAGCAGATTCGGCGCTGGTCAACTGATTTACTTACACCGGCGTGACGATTTCTCTTTCGGGAGATTGTTGTACTGGACAAAGTATTGCTTCTTACTTAAGTGATAAGTGTACGACTGAACAGACTACTCAAGCTTCATGTCTGGCTCCGACAACTCCTTCAAGCTACGCCGTCGTGCATGAACAAAGCCTGATTTGGGTATATGCTTGCTCCTTTTTCTTGTCAGTACTGTAGTTTGATTGTCATTAGATTTGAGATGTCATACAGCTTGTAATCAAAGATTGGAAATCATCGAAACTATTGATAAGCACATGGGAAAGATGCATACAGAGCTATTGACTAGAAAACACAAAGACAAAATGCGATGACAAACAAAACGAAAGAAAAAATTAAAGCTATTGTCATGCCGAGAAGAAAAACATTACGATGAGGAAGAGGAAGAGGAAGATAATGAGAAGGAAGATGAGAAGGATGGAGGAGAGGAGGTGGAGGTGGAGGAGCAGAAGAAGAAGAAGAAGAAGAAGAAGAAGAAGAAGAAGAAGAAGAAGAAGAAGAAGAAGAAGAAGAAGAAGAAGAAGAAGAAGAAGAGAAGAAGAAGAAGATGAAGAAGAAGAAGAAGAAGAAGAAGAAGAAGAAGAAGAAGAAGAAGAAGAAGAAGAAGAAGAAGAAGAAGAAGAAGGAGGAGGAGGAGGAGGAGGAGGAGGAGGAGGAGGAGGAGGAGGAGGAGGAAGAGATTAGCTTGAATTGTTATTTGCACTTATGATATAAATAAATTTGTCATAGTTTCTGTGATGTTCATGTGTGATTATTGTGAACCCTGCCGACCATCAATCACTGTATTGATGAACTCTCTGCATGCACATCTATCTCTGTTTTTATGATTCCAACTTCACTGTTCCGTTCTATTTCTATTATTACAATTTCAGTCATATGTACTATTTCTGTGATCCCAACGTCAATTATCTGTACTATTTATATGATCCCAATTTTGATGATTTGTACTATTTCTATGATTAGAACTTCAGTCGGCTGTAATATTTCTATGATTACAATTACGGTTAATTGTACTATTTCTATTATTCCTTCTTCAGTTATCTGTACTATTTCTATGATCCCTGCTTCTGTGACCTGTACTATTTCTATGATTTAAAATTTCACACATCTGTACTTTTTCTACGATTGCAACTTCAGTCATCTGCACTATTTATATGATTAAAATTTTAGTTATCTGTACTATTTTTATGAATACAACTTCAGTTATCTGCGATATTTCTATTATTAAAATTTTAGTTATCTGTAATATTTATATCTCAGTACTCTGCGCTATTTCTATGATCCCAACTCCAGTGATTTTTCTATGATCCCAAACACGAATAGCTACTCCAAGGCCCCAGTCAGTATGATGGACCCAACAGGTGAGAAGTACTCCAAAGCATTGGCCAGTATGAAATACGCCACAAAAAATGTGCGTTAGTCTGCGTGGGACATCTAAATGTCCCAGTTTCATGTATTAAACACGCAGAAACTTATAAAAATATATCCCAGGCGACGCTTTCAGTTTCTGTAATTACGTGACAGTTAAACAAATCTCAGACTGATAAGCACCAGAATACATCAGTTAGTACTGGCCTTATGATTGTTGCGAGTGTTGGCGCACCGTTCCTCTTTTATTAGTCTCGGTCGTGTGGCGTTAGTGATTGTGTCTGTCGACGGCCCTCTGTCTCGAGTGCTGCCAGTTATTTCTGATACTGATGTTCCTCCGTGCCATGATGTTAGACTGTCCGGCATGTTATCTCTTGGTCTCCGACTGGCTTCTCTCCTTCTGCTTTCCCATTATGACGACATACTCAAGTTTTCCCTACTCATGATATGCTCAACGATGGGAAGGAACTGTCATCTTCTGATGCGAGTAACCAGTTCTCCTTGTGGATTAACTTATTTCCCCTTTTTATGGATTAACTTATTTCAAGATTTCTTCACTGATCTTTCTATCCGTCAACGGTGTTCTCATCATTCTTTCACAAAACCACATATCTGCAGCTTCCACATAATTCCTTACCTGTCTGCTAATTGCCCATGATTGCTTCCGTACATTAGGATTAGCTTAATATAGCTCTTAAGCACTCTCTCCCCACCTCGGTTAACAAGGATACATTGCAGAGATATTCTTCATCTTGTGAAATGTTGACGTTGCTTGGGCTACTCTATCTCTACCTTAACGATAACATTATACCGTGTGTGTGTGTATACATCGTGCGCAAGCAAAATAGGACTAAGATGCTATGACGGAATTACCTATCCTGATCTCATGGAGAAAACCAGACAAATTCCAGTGAAGAAAAGGCGCTGATGCTAGACAGAACATACGTTAAGAAAATATGGGGATAACATAACTAGAAAGGCCTTTGTCTGGGATCCACAAAGTAAATGAAATAAAGGAAGATGTCAAAGACAGGGACAAGAGATGCAGAAACATAAATGGGTAATATGGGGAGGGCATGCGCGTAAATACACGGGGTAGCTAAGTAAAGTATAGGACAGCTTGAAGTGATTTGGTTTAAGGCGTATGCTCCATTGGAGTATAAATGCCAACAGAAGAGAAAGAATATATACATCTGACTACGCAATTGTTCTGCTAATACTTTCGAAATTACACTTGAACTTTAGTAGGATGACTAAAGTTGTATACTTCACCGACATGTCACGCTTAACTATCAATTATCAGGTTGACACATCACATCTGATATGACCTCGGGTGTTCTTAATTCATCTTTAGCTTTATTATAATTGACAAGAAACAGCACGTCTTTCGTGTCCATATCTGTTTGTGAAAAAGTTTTGGTGTGTTGGACAATCTTTTGTTACACAAGCAGGTCACGGAGAATGAATCGCACAAGTATCCTTAAACGTGGTAATCTTTGTTAAGGCAAAAGCTCAGCCCTTGATATTTGAAAATTCTTCTGAGGATGATGTTGTCATCTACACGGATGGGTCTTTTCTTTGACACTTGAGGAGCTAATTGGCTTGTACGCTTAAGTCGTAGACCTGTGAAGGAAGACTTCGGTGCTTTCGTATCGACAATAAGTAAGAAGCCTGTCTTTGGAGGTCATGGCAGTAACTAAAGTTATAGCCTGGCTGGAGACAGATTGTCTGCCCAGCCTGATTTTTCGGTGAACTGACGAGTTTGCTCACGAAGATCGAGATGGTGTGAGTTCGGAGACAGCGGGTGGAATCTCTGACGAGGTAAAGGCTGATGACAATCAGCTTATTTTGTGTGGCAGGCCACGCGGGTGTAAGCAGAAATGAACAAACTGATAGGTCTACGGGTTGCGCCATGTGAAACACGGGCGAGCAATGGACCGGATTGATATAGTGCACGCCCTCAGGAAGGAGGGGCTATAAGAGAACCGAGTGCAACCTATGGAATTATAGCTTTGACCAGACTAGAAGAATACCAAGTAAAATGGGTGAAACCAGACAAGAGCGTTTTGCAGGTAAAAGAAGAATAGTCAACTAACACAGGACTGGAGTCATCGGCCGCTAACGCTGAGAGTGATACTGCGAAGAGAACACGAGCACTTACGACTGCGTGGTTGGGTGTGCAGTGAGGATGGCCTGTCGACTAACTATCGTACATCTCAGCTACACCAAACTAACTGCTATTAGTGTTACAACTTTCAGCAACTTAACTGAATAAGTGCCATCGGATGATTAACCGTCTTGGGGGACATCACGTATCTGCCATGGGTTTATATATCGCCGAAATGTTGCCATGGCGTTATAATACAACATGCCTTCTACCATATTAACGATTTTTAAGTCATAACTATGACAGGCCCTTACGTCCAATTTTTCGCTCTCCATTTTTATGTTCTCCAGCCTGCTTGTTATTTGGCACTGAATCTGTAAACTAACAGTCTCAATAGACTCGAGTAACAACCCCCACCTCCACAATCCCAGAGTTTGCGTTCTGGGATCTTGTAGATTTGCACGACTTTTGGTTTATCACCTTGAAGCTGAAGAAATGCACCTCACGCGTTTAAATCATTTAGGCATCTGTTACAGTCCAATAATAATCGTCATCATGCAGCAGTTTCTTTGCAGAACGTCGGTCAGCTTGGAAGAATGGATAAGAGCGCTGGTTTCTAAACATCTGGTGTGCTGCTACCGAGGTAACCCCTACATCGATCAGTTGGACTAAAATGTTACTTTGAGTCGTAAATTACAAGTACCTCAGAAGTCGGAGTAGGTACGCCTGATGGCGAGGGACACTGATAAAACAGAAAGCTAATCCATGTGCAAAAATTAACCCAGCGCACAAGAAGTAGTAGCACATATATGGACTACGCCTGAGTTCAAAGCAAGCGAGCAACCATCCCCAAAAAACACGGTCTCGACAAATAGAGTTTACTGTTGCCGAGCTCTGCGGGAGTTAGAGAAACACGGTCTCGACAAATAGAGTTTACTGTTGCCGAGCTCTGCGGGAGTTAGAGAAACACGGTCTCGACAAATAGAGTTTACTGTTGCCGAGCTCTGCGGGAGTTAGAGAAACACGGTCTCAACAAATAGAGTTTACTGTTGCCGAGCTCTTGCGGGAGTTAGAAAAACACGGTTTCGACAAATAGAGTTTACTGTTGCCGAGCTCTTGCTGGAGTTAGAGAAACACGGTCTCGACAAATAGAGTTTACTGTTGCCGAGCTCTTGCGGGAGTTAGAGAAACACGGTCTCAACAAATAGAGTTTACTGTTGCCGAGCTCTTGCGGGAGTTAGAAAAACACGGTTTCGACAAATAGAGTTTACTGTTGCCGAGCTCTTGTAGGTGTTAGAAAAACACAGTATCGACAAATAGAGTTTACTGTTGCCGAGCTCTTGCGGGAGTTAGAGAAACACGGTCTCGACAAATAGAGTTTACTGTTGCCGAGCTCTTGCGGGAGTTAGAAAAACACGGTTTCGACAAATAGAGTTTACTGTTGCCGAGCTCTTGCGGGAGTTAGAAAAACACGGTATCGACAAACAGAGTTTACTGTTGCCGAGCTCTTGTGGGAGTTAGAAAAAGAACGCAAACTATGATTGAAAATCTGGACAGATGGAAAAACAGACACATATACACGCGAATGTCTCGACCAAGATCGCTATCAACTGAGCAACAAAAGCCAAACAATATTTTTTTTTTTTTAAACTGACAACACAAAGGAATACTTACTTGGACAGTCTCCAGCTGAGAAAACTGGCAATTTAAAATGAACGTTTAAATACAGAAGTCAGGAAAAATATTGTCCACGATTTATTGCCTGGCATATTTCGCTGACTCTCATTGACAAGACCAGTGGTTCCCAACAGGTGGAGGGATTTTAGGGTTTCCGGGGGGCGGGAGGGGGGGGGGATTAAGATTATTTGAAGATCGCGTTAAAACTAGAGGCGATTACTTGATATTGTTTTCCCCTCCAAACCTTACAGTTCTTTACTTCTCGCCCTTCTGAAATTTATTTTATAACATAATTAGGCACGACCCGCAAATCATGTTTTTTTTGTAGACGTCTAGACATGTTCTAGTATGTGTTATTAAAGTTGACTACAGCTTACTTTAACTACATTCAGGTTGACATCTAAAGGTGCATGAAGATGTATTTAGACTGCCACACTTCATACCACAGGTATGTCGGTTACAAAAGCGTCCCAGAGGCATGCAATGGAATATTGCTTGGATAGCACATTCATTACGTGGAAAGTCCGAATCAAAAGCTCACTGTGTGGGCTTCATAAAAGGTGGAAAAAGTGTCCTAGTGACACGAAATGGAATATTGCTTGGATAGCAAATCCATTACGTGAAAAGTCCGAATCGAAAGCTCACTGTGTGGGCTTCATAAAAGGTGGAAAATGTGTCCTAGTGGCACGAAATGGAATATTGCTTGGATAGAAAATCCATTATGTGGAAAGTCTTAATCAAAAGCTCACTGTGTGGATGTCATCTGCAGACTGCATTCTTCTGGTTTCCGGAGGAACAGCCTATGGTGAACGGAAGGCCCAAATATACGGAAGTGAGGCTAAGCAGCCATGTGCAGGACGTGACAATTCCTTGGGTGAGCCCAGTACCAGAGCGCTGTGTGATGGCTCTGCAAGTATGGAAGCCTCCTTGGATGGCGGGGAATGCCCATGGTCTGCCCCTGCCTTCCCTTGAGGGTTGACCAGGATGTCTTTGGCTGTTCTATATGGGCCAGCTAGGATGGGGATAACACCACAACAGTGACATTCAAACGTCCTAAGAAACCCCGGGAAGGTTAACCCGGTCAACAAATGCCCGCAGAAGTCGGATGTATCGGCCTGACGGCGCAAGAACGCAGCTATGCTGTAAACAGGCACAACGCAATCACATCCGGAAAAAAAATCCGGATGAACGCAGAAGAAGAAGAAGAAGTATATGTTATTAAATTTAGTTTCCATTTTTAAGTATATTGTGGGGGGGGGGGGGGAGTAGAGATTTATAGGAGGAAATACGAAAGGGGGGAATGACGTTCTGAAAATATGGTGAAAGGGTGCACGGGCCAAAACAGTTGAGAACCACTGTGCTAGACAGTTTGACCTCATGGCATGGAGGAACGATGGTATCAGAAATGACTGGCAGTACAAGAGACAAAATGCGAGGGAATGGGCCCCTACCCCGGATATTAGCCTTTTCCCTCAAAGGTGCCGCCAACCCACACCTACTGAGAGGAAATGAAGAATGGCGAGCAATAAGGTCCTGGCCAGACGAAAGGCAGTATATTTTTTTTTTTTTTTTTTTTTTTTTTTTTGGTTTGGCGGTCATCCCAGACTAGCTGGTTCCCCGCCTCCCCTGTTTTTGGCGTGGACCCTTAGTCCCACTGTGAAAGGCACGACCTTACTGTACACATATTATACTAGGCGATTCCTTAATGAAAGGTTTATACAGCGACAGGATGGCCACTTCAGATAAAGACATTGTTTCAATAATCCCACTGCATGGGGCTGGTGTAGACCGGCTAACAGACAAAATTAGCAGGTTGGCTGTTAATCATAGCGTTAGAAGGGCAAGCGTACATATTGGTATCACCGACACCATGAACAACCAACAAATCACAGGGTCTCAACTGCTGGCACTCTTGAACGGATTACGCCACACTTTTCCTAACTCATCCATTTTCTTCTCCTCCATCATATCACCGAGTTATGGACACCAGCGCCGTCTAGCTGACATAAATAACAACATTTTGCAGAAGTTCTGTTCTTAAAACAAAATACAATTCATCAACAACACAGCATCATTCACTTCACAGCTGGTGCACCAAAAAAGAGTCTTTATAAGGATCAAATACATTTATCTACATTGGGCACCAGTTTTCTCGCCAAGAATATCAAATATCCAGAACGGACACACCATTACATCCAATACGGGATCGCGCCGGACACTTTTAGCTACTCCTGAAACTCAAGCCAGACGACATACTCCCGTCACATCAAGTACCAATAGGCCAGAAGTGTGCAGACCACTCATAACCACTGCACCTGAAATCCAAGCCAGACGGGACACTACCCCCACACCAAATCAGTTAAATACGTCGTCTTTCACACAGGAGGGTAATAATTACGAAGATATTTTTCCTATTCTCCCCAGAAAGGAATAAACTCTCAGCAACAACGACATGCCACCACAACCTCCTGTTAGCCACTAACCAGAGGCTCTAGTTGGTAGTCATTACATACCCATGAGACATCATCAGTACCCATTTCATTGTAACCCAGAATGGTTGCACCTCACACGGTATAGCCCAGCTACACTTCGTCACCAACACTTTGTAACCAACACAGCCTGGTATTTACTAGCAACTTAGCACAAAGCTACACCGGATCTCAGTACAAGAAAGAGCCTCGCCTATAACGTTTATCTGCATATTTGGTTATTACTTGATCTAGTAACGTATTAGGTTATATGTAACTACAAACATTGACTTGTTTTGACTTTATATTAATTGCTAGTATTTAGCTGTATAGCTTTTATAATAATTTTAATTGTGTTTACTGTGAGTGAGGGGGTCTTCACTGCTCTTCCTTACGGTACTGTTTAACGTTTTATTCCCGTGTGGGATACTCCACTTTAAACAGAAACATTGAATTGGATAGTAATTTATTCATTCTTTTGGATAACAGCTGGTTATTTACCTTGTGAAGTAGTTTTTTTCAGGTTAATTATTTGTTTTTATGTTCTTTAATTCGTTTTATTCTGTGTTTGCATTATATTTGTTGGTCTAATTAGTTACATCGTTACAATATTGTCATTTACATATCGATTTGTATTACTTATATTTTGAAAGCTAATGTATTTGTGAATTTTTATGATCTTGTATTTTTGCTTAATTTTGACTAATTTACACTTTCTTCGTGGACGAAAGGTCTGAGAAGTGGCAACACTGGCTCAATAAGTCAGGAATACGCCTTGGACACTTAAACATTTGCAGCTTATTTAACAAGCTACCATTGTAAGCTAATGTACTTGTCTAAACAAGGAATTAAAACTCCTAAGGCTCTACCATCTTCCATTCTTAATCAAAATTTTCATTTATTCGGCTTTAGTGAAAGTAGGCTTAATGATAACATTTCAGATGAGGACATCTCTATTAAAGGGTACAAAGTTTTTAGAAGGGATCCCTGTAGGAAATAAGAGACAGGCATAGTAACCTATGTTTCTAATTTACTAAATGCTCACCGTAGACTAGACTTTGAAACTTGCGAAATAGAATGTATTTGGTTAGAGCTAAAACTTCAAAACCGCACACCCCTGATAATTGGCTACCTCTATCGAAATCCCAGTGCTGGACACGTCTGGTACGAAAACTTCACTACCATGATGGATGTGGTTTTCGCTTCCGGGAAGGAAATTATACTACTTGGAGACTTAAACATTGACACCAACAAATCCAACATAATATGGGGAAATATAATTGCATCATACAATTTCCAACAAATAGTACAACAAGCTACTAGAGTAACAAAGTCATCTTCAACAGTCATAGATCACACTTATGTAACTTGCTCAGACAACATCATAGAATGCACCGTACCCAATTGTGCAATAAGCGATCACTACCCAATAAGCTGCACGTGGTCTAAACAAGGAATTAAAACTCCTAAACATAAACACATAAGTGTAAAATATAGAAGTTACAAAAATTTCAACCAAAACGCATTTTTACAGGACTTGCTCAGTTCACCTCTAGACAATTTTTATCAGCTTCCTGGCCCGGATGATGCTCTGGAATTCTGGATGAAAACCTTTATTGATGTTTTTGATAGACATGTGCCAATCAAGGAAGTTCGAGTAAAACACCACGTCAAGCCACCTTGGATCAACCAGGAAATACTTGAAATTATGAGAGACAGAGATAAAGCTAATAAAAAGCGGGATCTCAGCGCATATCGCACTCTTAGAAACAAATTTCAATATACCATACGACGGGAAAAGAAAAATTACTTTCAGAACTTAGTAATGGATAAAACAAATAATAAGGATATATGGAAGGCAATTAACACCTTGACAAACAAGTATAACTTCCGAAATTCTTTACCATCAAATCATATTACAAGCGACTAATTCAGTAATTTTTTTTTCAAACTGACATAGACCAGTTGAAGGATTCAATACCTAATTCTCCTTGCAACTTATCTTTACTGTCATCGTTTTGCGAGAATAGATGCTCCCGCGATATTTTTTCCGACATACGGCTAATGACAATCACTGAAGTATTCACTTACCTCAGTAACCTAAAAAACACAATCTCATCTGGGTTAGATGGAATCAGCAACAGGATTATTCATTGTGCTGCGCCAGTGATCTGTATATCACTAACCTATGCATAAGATCAGTGTCTCACCAATGGCCACTTTCCATCAGCTCTCAAAATCGCTAAAGTGTACTCTTCTTAAATCTGGTTCATTGGACAATGGTCTCCCGAACAATTACAGATCCATTTCCTTACTATCATCACTATCTAAGCCATTAGAAAAACACATCCATAAAGTAACATTACAGTATTTAGTTCGCAACAAGCTTATTGTTGACAGCCAATCAGGATTTCGAACAAAATATTCTTGCCATACGGCCCTAACAAACATGATAGAAAATTGGCACCAGAATATAAACAACAACAGTCTATGTGGAACTGTGTTTATTGATTTCAAGAAAGCATTTGATCTCCATAACATTTTTGTGGATTTTAAAAAGGCTTATGATAGTGTCCATAGGAATAGTCTATGGAATGCTATGCAGGAATTTGGAATACCAAGGAAGCTAATCAACAAGACCAAACTATGCATGGAAGATACTTATAATATGGTAACATATAAAGGCAGGAAATCAGACCCATTCCAAATAACATCTGGCTTGAAACAGGGTGATGCACTATCGCCACTACTATTCAATCTGGCTCTAGAGAAAGTTGTAAGGAAGGTAAAGGAGGAATGTGATATTGGAGGAACATCCAAGCTGCTTGGTTATGCAGATGATATAGATAGTATAGGGCAAAGTGAAGAAAAGACATTGGAAATATTGACTCATTTAAAGGAAAAAGCCCAACAGATGGGGCTGGATATCAACCAAGATAAGACAGAATATATGGTAATTTCAAGAGACGGAATGGCTAAAAACTTTGGACACATGCAAAAAGATAATATGACCATTAAAAGAACGGAAACATACAAATACCTGGGTACAATCTTCAACTGCTCCAACATCATAAGGGAAGAAATACAAACTAGAATCAACTCTGGAAATAAGATATACTATGCACTACAACATCTACTAAAATCAAAGGCGCTATCTCGTAACACAAAAATCACAATATACAAAACACTGGTCAGACCAGTTGTGCTGTATGGCTCTGAAACCTGGAGTACAACGAAAAGAGACGAAGCCTTGTTACAAACCTTTGAGAACAAAATTTTAAGACGCATCTTTGGACCCATTAGGGATACACATAGTGGAGAGTGGAAAAGAAGAAGTAACAAAGACATTTATGATCTGTTTAAGTCCCCGCTAATCACTGGTATCATGAAGGCTAATAGACTACAATGGCTGGGGCATATAGAAAGAATGGAAGGTAATAGGGAAACAAAACTCGCTTACACTCAGGAAATAAATGACCGCAGACCCCGAGGTAGACCAAGAAGGCGGTGGAGAGATAATACATGTACAGACCTACAAGCACTTGGAATCAACGACTGGAGACGGATTGTATTTGCAGCAAAGAACTTCAATGGCTCGGAACACTGAAGAAGAAGAAGATTTGATATGATAGACCATGTTATTTTAATTAAAAAAACTTGAGACAATGAAAATTGGCCCTAATGTAGTCACCCTAATATCATCTTTTCTATCAAACAGAAAGTAAGTAGTATCACATAATAAATCTCTGTCTCAAATCACTACCTTCAATATTGGAGTACCGCAAGGCTCTATTCTTGACCCTCTATTATTTGCCATATATATTAACGATCTACCTTTGCATCTTTCGTCGTCCTGCGATCTATTTGCAGACGACTGTACAAACGCTGAAAACTGTATTTTACTGGAGTCGTCTTTACAACAAGAATTAAATAATGTAGTTAGGTGGAGCTATTCAAACCGTATGTAAATTAACATCACTAAAACAAAATCAATGTTATTAACAACCAGACAAAGACTTAAACTCTAAGCTCACACACATCACTTCAACTTCATATCGATAGCATGCCAGTAGAAAGTGTAATTGAGCACAAAATATTAGGCCTAATCATTGATAGAAACCTAACCTTTACTTCTCACGTTCAAGCACTCATTAAACAAACAGCGAAAAAAGTCTATCAACTCGCCAAGATTAAAAACTTTCTTGATGAGGACACAAGGAAACTATTCTATACTTCTCATATACAGACACACTTTGACTACTGCTCTACAATCTGGGACGGTTGTTCTAATTCAAACACCAAGCGACTATACTCACTCCAGAAACGGGCCATGAGTCTAATTTATAGCAAACATTTATCTGACAATCTTAGCCTGTATAAATGCCTTCAGTTACTACCACTCCGCAAACGCCTGCTTTTAAATAAAGCTAAACTAATTCACAAAATCCTGCATCGGAATGCCCCAAATTACCTTTGGCCATTGTTTAAATATAATGCTAGACACAGTAAACGTTTAAATATATTACACATTCAGAAGCCTAAGATTGACTTATACAAAGCAAGCTTAACGTACTCCACAGCTCAGCTGTGGAACAATCTTCTACAAGAAATCAAAGACATCACCAATCCCTATTCATATAATCGCAAATTATTCGAACACTATCTCAGTACGGATTACCTTCCCCCTTAATAATAGAGATAATAATAATAATAACAAAACCCTAGTATTACAGCCAGTCCCTTTTTGGTAGGCCAGTATATTCCACATGGCTAATGACAAGTGTCAGATCATTATCTAATATTACTGAGTCTTTAGTTTTCATGTTCGCATTTTGCCCATGCCTTTATAATGCATATCTTTTATATTGTTGCTGTTCTCTGTTAGCCTTGAATGATGTATGAATGAAATAATGTATGAAAGAGAGTGATAGAAGGGCAGAATGTTAGACGGGCCTTCGTGCCCAATTCTTAACCCTTTGAAAATAAAGTTTGTTCGTTCGTTTGATCGTTCTATCTATCTATCTATCTATCTATCTATCTATCTATCTATCTATCTATCTATCTATATATCTATCTATCTATCTATCTATCTATCTATCTATCTATCTATCTATCTATCTATCTATCTATCTATCTATCTATCTATCTATCTATATATCTATCTATCTATCTATCTATCTATCTATCTATCTATCTATCTATCTATCAACTATCTATCTATCTATCTATCTATCTATCTATCTATCTATCTAATCTATCTATCTGTCTGTCAGCCAGCCAGCGAGCCAGCCATCCACCCACCCACCCACCTACCTTTCTGCCTACCGACGTACTTACCTACCTACCTACCTACCTACCTACCTACCTGTCTGTCTGTCTGTCTGTCTGTCTGTCTGTCTGTCTGTCTGTCTGTCTGTCTGTCTGTCTGTCTGTCTGTCCGCGATATTAAATATTGATAAAAGTTACTGGAAAAAACGTCAGGACCATGTGTTGAAAGAAGAAGAGGTCTATTGGAGAAAGCATGGATTGAATTTTATGCAACCGAGAGCAATCATCAACCTACTGGAATCGTCTGACATAGATTAATGTTTGAGCAGATCGCAGACCTTAATCTACGTACACACTTACTGGGATATTTTTCTCCAACTATTCAGACGAAGTGCAGGCCCTAAACATAACAGCACCAGCATCAGCTGAAGAAAAAAGAAGGAAATGAAAAATAAGGTAAGAAATATATTCCTTCTACTTTCCTGTTAATTTACAAATTATTTACCCCATGCCTCTGTACATTCTCTGTCTTTACTAATATTACACATTGCACCCCTCTCGGGATTCTCCGTGGTGAAGTGGTCAAGCCGTCTGACTCGGGCTCCGAAGGTTGTATGTTCGATTCCGGGCCGCGTCCATCATTTCACGAGTGCATATTTTCGGAGACTCCCGAGGGTCGTCGCTGGAGCTATGGAGTTCGTGCTTTGTGCGACGCTTTCCGCGCTGCGGAAAGAAACTGAGCCATATGGGATAAAAACCCGGTGCAATGCAGCCCACTCTGTCGATTTTAAGCTAGTTCTTTCATTGCACCCACTCCCATACGAATCCGGATACGCCTTTGTGTGTCATCAGAATTGGCAAGTCTCCCATTACCGTAAAAATAACTTTGTTAGCGAGAAATCACTAGTTGTTAAGCAAAACATCAGAGGAATGTCGCCGCTTTCAATGATTTAAGTTGTTTTTGGACCTATCAAAGACATATTCCTTGGGTGGGGGTAAATATAAGACGGCTGGAAAAATTTCATAACGATGCAACAGACAGTTTTCAAAATAATTGATCGTGAATGAAGGCAAACAAATGTGGGCATACTATAGTACCAATGTCGTGTACAGGTTTGTTAGTACCAATGTCGTGTACAGGTTTGATGGTACCAATCATTTTGTTTTTCTCGCTTCGAGACGAAGGCGTTACGGACGCTATTCGTAATCCCGCATACCCGCGTTCGAAAAACAGCTGCAGACGATTTGGCAGCAAACCGTCTTGCGTTGGTTTTTTTACGAAATGGTATGGATTCCGGTAGTTCAGAAAGCAATGGAAAACTACTGAAGGTAAGCTCGCCAAAATATCACAACAGCCAAACATGCTGGTGTTGACTGCAACGCCCTGTAAAGGTTATGCAACTAACTTTATTTTATTTTAATACAAGGGAAATAATTGCATCTAGGTTGAAGTCATATTACGGTTTTAGCAACCAAGGGCAACAATTATAGATTTCTCTATATTTGTACTGACGGCTATTTTGCAAGAGAAGTATCTATTTATTCCTGTAACAATTTTATACATGTTCTGAAAAGTATAAACTGAATGTTACCATCATAAAAGCTATAAACAGTTTTGAATATTATTTGAAATTTTAGGCACCAAATTGTTGTATAATAAATATTGTTTAATAAATTATTTATTTCCTTATCTGTTAGGCCGCGTCTGTGTAAACAACAGCGTAGTTATTCTGGTTTCTCTTCACAACGTATAAATAAATCTATCTCCACAGCCAAAAGGTTGCAACTCTATCTGTAGTGTGTGCAGCCACATTTGCATGTGTTTAAAAAAAACATGTACTAAAGATTTGTCTAAGCTCTACCCGTAGGGCACACATCAACAAAACTATCATTTATCAAAACTATCATTTAAAGATTTGGTGACAAATTAGACAATTTCCAACATGGTAAGTATGACACTTCTCCTGGTGAGTGGGTGTGGTACTTTTACAGCGAGCTATGTATAATTAAAGGGTTATACAACACTTCACAATCACCAGCTTCGTCAGCTTTCTGGATGTAATTTAAACATTAATAATGAAGACAGATAAACATGTGTCGAAAGTTTAAACAAATATAAACAAATATTTATAAACAATACTAATTTCATTACAATATGAGAAGACAGAAAGCAATGTAGAATCCTGATCACCAATGCCTGCTGCAGAATAAGCTTGGGAAGATGAGGAGAGAAGTTTGTCCATCTTTTCCTTTTGTTGTTGCTTGCTGTAGATATAATTTAAATATTAACAGATTCAGTACCAAACAAACAGTAGGTTTTGACCAAATATGGTACATAATCAAATGAACACGTATTAGAATATACATTTCCATTCACTGTGCAATGAAATTGTGGAAGTTACCACAAAACAAAATAAATAACACGATGACTCTAGTACGGCGATATATCGTCCTACTGTACAAATGGCAGGTCACATTTAATTAATTAATTTTGTTGCGTATCCCTTACGGGACGTTGCAGTCAACACTTCATTTTTAAGCTGCTGTTGATGTACTAGGTAAGTGTTACGTTCAGTAGTTTGCCATTGCTTTCTGAACCACCGGCTCCCATACGAAAATATGAATAAAATTTCGTGGAACTGCGGTAAAGCTGTGAAAGTGTAAACAATATAAAATGACACAAAGTAGTGCAGCTTTACATAACAGAGTTAAGACACATACAGAACGTTGCGGCGATTAGCCTTCATCAGCAAACAAGCACATTCACAAACACAACATACAGTCAAGGAGAACTCCTGTGACTACATCAGAAGGTGATGACAGGACGAGAAGAACAAAAGCATGGGAAAATGGAAGCAATGGAGAGAAAATGAGAATTGAAAAAAATGTTAATTGAAAAGAATGTTAGTTGAAGAAAATGTTTAATTGAAAAAATGTTACTAGAGAAAAATGTTCATACTCACCTCACCGTTCCGATCTGTAAGTAACTAAGAAAATCTCGGATGTGTTGTTATACCCGGTGCTGGGTGTTACGGTTCAGTGAGCACATAGAAGGAAGGGGGCGGGGTAGGAGGCGCGTAAGATTGAAGGTGGTACTAACCAAACCCCCATTGTGTTATTATAAGGGCGAGTCTTAAGGTCTGGGTGGACAGATATGCGTGAACACGCGTACATACATAGACACACCTCAACATACAAACTGCTAGTGTATGTGGACATGTGCAAAGTATATGCAAAAAGAGAGAGAGAGAGAGAGAGAGAGAGAGAGGGATGAGAGGGAGAGAGAGAGCGAGAGAGAGAGAGAGCGAGAGAGAGAGGGAGAGAGAGAGCGAGAGAGAGAGAAAGAGAGGGAGAGAGAGCGAGAGAAAGAAAGTGAGAGAGAGAGCGAGATAGAGAGCGAGAGAGGAACAGAGGGAGAGAGAGAGGGAGAGAGAGCAAGAGAGAGAGCGAGAGAGAGAGAAAGCGAGAGAGAGATGGAGAGAAAGGGAGCGAGAGAGAGAGGGGGAGAGAGAGCGAGAGAGAGAGAGAAAGAGCTAGAGAGACAGACAGAGAGAGAGAGAGAGTGAGGGGGAGAGAGAGGAAGAGAGAGAGCGAGAGAGAGACAGCGAGAGAGAGACAGCGAGAGAGAGACAGCGAGAGAGAGCGAGAGAGAGAGCGACAGAGGGAGAGAGAGGGAGAGAGACAGCTAGAGAGAGAGCGAGAGATGGAGAGAGAGAGCGAGAGAGAGATAGAGAGAGGGAGAGAGAGCGAGAGAGAGCGAGAGAGAGCGAGAGAGAAAGAGAGGGAGCGAGAGAGAGAGCGAGAGAGAGAGAGCGAGAGAGAGCGAGAGAGAGAGAGAGAGAGCGAGAGAGAGAGCGCTAGAGAGAGAGCAAAAGAGAGAGGGAGAGAGAGCGAGAGAGAGAGGGAGAGAGAGAGAGGAAAAGTGTATGTGATATACCATATGAGGTATGAGGAGTATGTCGGTCTACACGTAAGACGTTTCACTCATACTTTACCCTATGAAATAGGCAGTATGGTTGATTGTTATACCACATACTTCAGGAGTTACTCGCCCAGTGCTCGAGTTGTTGGGGCTGTTAAAGATCCAACCACTGGTAATACACGTGAAGTAGGTAGGCACAGAGAAGCAAGATGTAAAGATAGAGAGAGCGAGAGAGAGAGAGAGAGAGAGAGAGAGAGAGAGAGAGTAAAAAATTAACCTATAAAATAAAATAAGAGAGGTTGGAAAACTGTCTGTGACATACCACATGAGGTATGCGGAGTGGGTAGGTCTACAAATACGAGGCTTCACTCATACCCTATGATTGACAGTGGTGGTGGTGGGGGGGGGGGGGGGGGGTCGGCGACGTGGTTTCGGCTGTTGCTTCGAAGGAGTCAGCCATAGAGGCAAAGAGGGCGTAAGGAAAGAATAGAGGGATGCCAGACACCAACCTGGACGACATTACGGAAGAGCAATATATTGCTTGTAAAGAAAGAATAGTGTCAGATCAATCCTTTCAAGGACTGAAATGGATACTGTCTAAGTACACAATGGAGAATTAAATATAAATGTGAAACGTTAAAAGTTGATTATAAAAAGTAATTAAGTAGAAACAAAACAAACTTTCTATAAGTAAACTAATAGTGTTACTATTGAAAATATAAAATGTGACTAAAAAATTGACTATTTTATTTAGTAACAAATATTAAAGAGATTTTAATGTTAGTTAATGATATTATTCTAGGTATACAATTTCCTCTGTCTAAATTTCAGTAATCTCCCTTGTAACAATATTATATGTTTTTGTCTCCTACTCATGAAGATGTTTTACTTTTCGGTATCTAGTGATTCCGCAGAATGCTTGAACATAAGTATTAATAAGTGTAGTTATTAATCAAGGCATTACTATCATGTTATTATATTTTAATTATTCTCTATGCTAACATAATTGCACCAGCATTTGGCATAGAGAGAGAGAGAGAGAGAGAGAGAGAGAGAGAGAGAGAGAGAGAGAGAGAGAGAGAGAGAGAGAGAGAGAGCTAATAAGAGAGAGGGTGGGGGAGGACTATTTGTTCAAAATGAATAAAATTTACAAACGTAGATGACATTTCCTCTAAACATAATATTTGTCTGCATAAACCCCATAAACTTGCACCGCCTTTTGCCAGTGCGAAAGTAAATGCATGAAGGCCTTGACAGTGCTAGACCAGGTTTTGTCCTGCTCACTTCGCCTATTAATCGTCATCTCTCCCACTGCTATCACCTAGGCCATAGCCACCAGTCACACCACTCCTCTTCTCGTTGCTACTTTGGCGTTGAAATCCCCGAGGATGACAGACGTTTCAAGATTGTTACACTGGTCCTCGGCCATGTCTAACTCATCATATCATTCAAGAAGCCCTGGGCAAGGAAACGTGAGGCGAAGAAATTCATTGGCATTGAGAATCTTTCACATTTACTGAACCCTTGCCTTCAACAATTCCACATTGTTCTTCTCCTATTTATATCATCATCATCATCAAGTGCCGTGCCGACCGGTGTAGGCGTTCAGGACTCCCCACAGATCTCAGTCTTTGGTTTTCTGGACCAACTATGCCGTTGAAATTCCTCCATGCCACTGTCGCAATCCACCCTGTATCATTTTTCTAGGCCTGCTTCACTTCCCCTCGATCTGTCCAGTTGTCACGATGTTCTCTAATGCCTCTTTTCTCATCACATGACCAAAAAAAGCTGTTTCCCCCTTTTTTTATTGTTGTATGTAATGTTCTAGTTTCATTAGCCTCTTTCAGGCATTCGTCGTTAGTTTTATATACATTATAATTGATACCCTGCCGGTATCCGTGAGCCGCTTACCAGGCGTTCGAAACTCAGCTGCGACCCAATTGTGCAGCAGACCGTGTCGCGTTGTGTTATAACGTGTTGGTATGGGATCCGCTCGTTCAGAAAGCAATAGCAAACTACTGAACGTAAAACTTGCCTAGTACATCAACAGTAGCTGAAAAATGCTGGTGTTGACTGAAAAGTCCTGTAAGGAATATGCAACATTTAAAAAGAATTTTTTTTTAAGTGTAACGGCACAAGAAAGTTGGTTAAACGAGTTTAGTGGTACTCATTAGGGATATAGAACTATCTGCGAAATTATGTGTTTGAACATGTGTAGTATGAAATTTGAACTTGATGGGAATGACATTTTACTTAATCTGCGAATAGTTGGGAAACTTTCCGTTGATATAGTTACCACTATTGGCAGTGCATTAGACTGATTTGGGCGTATGGATTAGCCTTCTCTATTACCAGTGTCCCTTGCAGTCAGGCGAATCCACTTCGACATCTGAGATACTTATAATTTACGTCCCCAAATCAAGGACGAGAAGCCAACATTTTAGTCCAACTGACCGGTGTAGGGGTTGAATAGTTCCAGTACATAACCTCTATGTCGCCACGGGAAAGACGCATATTCTCGTTAATTTTACTGCAACTTGATTACTTGTGTTATACCATTTGTTACCTGTAAACATTACATTGTCATGGAAACCCTGCGACTGACTTACTTTGAACAATCTCCACTGTTACTGATAACGGAATCAACATATTTATTTAAAGCACACGCGACACTACCTTGCCGTCACAAAAAAATCTTTATTCAACGAAAATCTGTATACACAATGTTACAATAATTTTGTAAAATACCACCCATGTCTTTTAGACTGAGGTTTCACTTCTAGGGGGGGGGGGGGGGGGGGGGAGAGGGGTATTTCCTTTTCCTTGATTTCTTCTTTTTGCTCTGGGCTTTCTGCCTCCACAGGTAGTGTTTGGCCGCCATCTGAGTCTAAATGAAACAGTACGTTAAAACGGTTACACATTGCCAAGTGTGTTACGTTAAAACGGTTACACATTGCCAGATCGGTTAGGTCTCTTGCTGCAAACCAAGCTGGAAATGAAATAACGTTTGCCGTTTCTTTCAAAATGTATGTGGTGGTTCGTAAAGGATTAATTACAATGAATAAAATAGGTCATTGCATGCCATTCACAGGACGTTGCAGTGAACTTCAGCATTTAATGGTTGTTTTTGAGTTACTAGGCAACTTTTCTTCACCAAAAAAAAAAAAGAAAAACATTGACGTGATCAAAGGGATAAAAGCCTTCGCTATTAAATTTCATGTGGGCTGATAGCGAGGTAGGCATATTTAGGCATTTTAGTTTGCCATTGCTTTCTCCAAAAAAAAAACCATTTTATTCTCAAACAGTGGAAATGAAGGCAAAGTGCCTGCTTTCAAATCGCTCACAGCGACTACCGCTGCTGCTGCTGCTGATACTACTACTACTAATATCAATATTGCTATTATAACTTGACTATAATTATTACTGCTAAGCTATAAGAATATTACATATACTCTGTTACTGCTTCATTATCACTACTTCTACAATTACTTATTATTATTATTATTATTATTATTATTATTATTATTATTATTATTCAAAACAATGTTTTCCCGTAGTGAATTTGAACAACGAAGACACAAACAGGGTGCATATCTTTCTAGCACGGTCAAACAAGGTGACAACATTGACTGGTCAATACCTACATTTTCAGAGCTTCACACCTGTCCAGTACAAACGGGGCTTAGTACGGACCTTGTTTGACCCTGCTAGAAAGATATGCACCCAGGTCACACTGAAAGAGGAATTTAAAACTCTGAAGAATGTCTTAAACCTGAATGGGTACTCCACAGGATTTATAAAGCTCCACTGCCAACAGCCCAAACCCAAAGCAGACGTAACTACAGTCCCTAGACTCAAGGTATTCATCCAGCTAACCTTTCGAGGGGATGACGAAATGCAACGTCTACAAGACCGGTGTCAGGATCTTGCGGTAGGCAAGAACTCAGGCTCGTTGGGTGACAAGTGAGATATTAATTACTGTCACTAAATAACTCAACACACGGTAACAACAATTTAAACACTTTATTCTCGCCAAGCGCACTTCACAATCAATGCATACATCGCGCAATCACAATTCATCATACAATCAATACATGCAATCAATCAATACATAAATGCAATACACTTACAAGTCAATACCACAGGCGCTCAGTCTCCTACACTCGTACAGGCTAGCTATCGATTCACGCTCAAACATTCAATTCATTGCAAGCCCCATTCAAACCGTCTGTCAGCTACGACATCCCAAGCCTGTCTGCCGAGCCGTTCAGCATTCTCGTCAGTCGGAGTAGAGTCCCCCTGCGTGACCCACAAGTTTCACGCTTGTACAGACTGACTAGCAACGGGCTTAGCGTTGCTCAGAGTTGAGCCTGGCTGGACTTCCCTGGCGCCATCAGCAAGTTATATGCTGAGAGATGACCATGGTACCGACTGCACAAGAAATTACCTACAATCATTACTCCTAGGAAGGCGGGCGCATTCAACAAACTAGTATCAAGAGGGCAGTCAGATTATGGCCAGGGCGTTGCAGTCAACACCGGCATTTTTCAGCTGCTGATGATGTACTAGACAAGATTACGCTTAGTAGTTTGCCATTGATTTCTGAGTTACCGTCTCACATACCCAGTAAGCTACCGAAGCGGCGAGAACCGCTACCAATTCTCGCGCACATCTCGTCTCTCACGAGAGTATACGGGATTACGGAGAAAGACGCTAACCCCTAGGCCAGGGAGACCGACGAGTGGTACATGGATATGTCATAACCATGCACACAAAATAAATAAATTAATAAAATACATAATAAAATACAGAGTTACACGGAAGCTGACAAGGGAAACGAATGTGGACATCAGAGGACAAGCTAAACAGCAACCTTAAAATGATGTCGTGTACAGGTTTGTTAGTACAAGTCATTTTGTTTTTCTCGCTTCGAGGCGAAGGAGTTACCAACTCTATTCGTAATCCCGCATACCGCGTTCGAAACACAGCTGCAGACGATTTGGCAGCAAATCGTCTTGCCTTGGTTGTTTTACGACATGGTATGGATGCCGGTCGTTCAGAAAGCAATGGAAAACTACTGAAGGTAAACTTGCCAAGAGATCACAACAACAAAACATGCTGGTGTTGACTGCAACGCCCTGTAAAGGTTATGTAACTAACTTTTTTTAAATTTTAATACAAGGGAAATAATTATATCTATGTTGAAGTCATACTATTGTTTTATCAATCAAGGGCAACAATTATAGATTTCACTATATTTGTACTTGCCTGACTTATCTGGACAACGACTTTGGAACGTTAAAGGACTTTTGAGATTTGGAACATGGAATGTACGGACACTATATCGAGCTGGAGCGGCCGAAGAACTAACCCGGGAGCTGGTTGAATATCAAATGGATATCACAGCAATTCAAGAAATAAGGTGGCCAGGAGAGGGTACTTTAGAGCAAAATGGAATGATTATAATATATGGAGGAAACACCCAAAATAAACATGAATTAGGAACAGGATTTGTCATCAAAAAAGAGTTATGGGGGAACGTTTTAAACTTTAAAGCTTTTAATGACAGGATTAGTAAATTACGAATAAAAGGTAAATGGAAAAATATAACGATGATTAATGTACATGCACCTACTGAAGAGAAAGAAGATGATATTAAAGAAGACTTTTATAATGATCTGGAAGATGTCATAGAAGAAACCCCCAAACAGGACATCCTGATTGTGCTGGGAGACTTCAATGCAAAAATAGGTAGAGAGCAAACTAATAAAAAAGTGGCCGGTATGGAAAGCCTACATACAACTTCAAATGATAATGGATGGAGAGTCATCAACCTGGCAGAAGCCAAAGGACTGCAGATTAGCAGTACCAGACTACAAAGAAAGGATATACACAAACAAACTTGGAAATCATGTGACAAGAGAACCTATAATCAAATAGATCACATTTTAATTAACAACAGAAATGCATCAAACATACAGCAAGTCAGAAGTTATAGAGGAGCTGAGTGCCACAGTGACCATTTCCTCGTTGGAGCAAAATTTAAAATAAAACTTAAGAGAGCTTTCTATACTAAATTACAAAGATTACACCCAACATATAACAGAGAAAAACTACAAGACATTACAGTCAAAGAGAAATTTACAGATGAAATAAAATGTAAACTTGAAACTTTGCAAAACCCTTTGGAGGAAAGCGTTGACCAAACTTGGTTGAACATCAAGAATACAATTCAATCTACCGCAGAAGAATGTCTCGGTGTGTTAACCACGCATAGAAAGAACAGATGGTTCAATCAAAAATGTGAAGAAGCAGTCACTAGGAAGAAGAATGCCAGACATGTATGGTTAAATGACATCAATAACATCCAAAAGGAAGAGCATTATAGAAATGGATGTAAAGAGGCTACAAAAATAGTCAGACAGCAGAAGCGAGAATATATGAGTAATATAATCAAAGATATGGAAACTAATCACCAGAAAAATGAATCCAGAAAATTTTTTAAAGTACTGAAGTCAATGAAACGAGGGCACCAACAAAACACATATGGTCTAAAAGACAAAAATGGGAATATGATAAATACCAATGAGGAAATGTGCAACACATGGAAAGAATATTTTATTGAATTACTAAATTGTGAAGCTCCAAGTAACATTTTCCCACAGGAAGAGGTTCTAACATGCGAACCACAAATTGAAAAACCTACATTTGAAGAAATCCTATATGTAATCACACGACTTAAAAACAATAAGGCAACTGGGACTGATGGAATTGCTGCTGAATTTATAAAGGCAGGTGGCCATGCATTACATCTAAAGCTATACGAACTAATAATAAAAATCTGGAGGACAGAAGAATTACCCCATGACTGGAAAGAGTCATTATTGATACCTATCTTTAAGAAAGGAGACAAGTTCCAATGTGGAAATTATAGAGGAATATCACTACTGTCCACAAGCTACAAGATACTATCCGCAGTATTACTAAATAGACTAAAACCATATTCAGAAGACATATTAGGTGACTACCAGGCGGGTTTTAGACAAAACAGATCAACAATAGATCAGATATTTATCTTACGACAAATAGCCGAGAAACATTGGGAATATAAAAGAGATCTCCATAACATTTTTGTGGCTTTTAAAAAGGCTTATGATAGTGTCCATAGGAATAGTCTATGGAATGTTATGCAGGAATTTGGAATACCAAGGAAGTTAATTAACATGACCAAACTATGCATGGAAGATACTTATAATATAGTAACATATAAAGGCAGGAAATCAGACCCCTTCCAAATAACATCTGGCTTGAAACAGGGTGATGCACTATCGCCGCTACTCTTCAATCTGGCTCTAGAGAAAGTTGTAAGGAAGGTCAAGGAGGAATGTGATATTGGAGGAACATCCAAGCTGCTTGGTTATGCAGATGATATAGATATTATAGGGCAAAGTGAACAAAAGACATTAGAAATATTGACTCACTTAAAGGAAAAAGCCCAACAGATGGGGCTGGTTATCAACCAAGATAAGACAGAATATATGGTAATTTCAAGAGACGGAATGGCTAAAAACTCTGGCCACATACAAATAGATAATATGACCATTAAAAGAACGGAAACATACAAATACCTGGGTACAATCTTCAACTGCTCCAACATCATAAGGGAAGAAATACAAACTAGAATCAACTCTGGAAATAAGATATACTATGCACTACAACATCTACTAAAATCAAAGGCGCTATCTCGTAACACCAAAATCACAATATACAAAACACTGATCAGACCAGTTGTGCTGTATGGCTCTGAAACCTGGAGTACAACGAAAGGGGTGAAGCCTTGTTACAAACCTTTGAGAACAAAATTTTAAGACGCATCTTTGGACCCATTAGGGATACACAAAGTGGAGAGTGGAAAAGAAGAAGTAACAAAGACATTTATGATTTGTTTAAGTCCCCGCTAATCACTGGTATCATGAAGGCTAATAGACTACAATGGCTGGGGCATATAGAAAGAATGGAAGATAATAGGGAAACAAGACTCGCTTACACTCAGGAAATAAATGACCGTAGACCCCGAGGTAGACCAAGAAGGCGGTGGAGAGATAATATACATACAGACCTACAAGCACTTGGAATCAACGACTGGCAAGAGAAGGTCCACCAGAGAGACGAATGGAGACAGATTGTATTTGCAGCAAAGAACCTCAATGGCTCGGAACGCTGAAGAAGAAGACTATATTTGTACTGACAGCTATTTTGCAAGAGAAGTATATACTTATTCCTGTAACAATTTTATACATATTCTGTAATGTATAAATTGAATGTTACCATCATAAAAGATGTATACAGTTTTGAATATTATTTGAAATTTTAGGCACCAAATCTTTGTATAATAAATATTGTTTAATAAATTATTTATTTCTTTATCTGTTAGGCCGCGTCTGTGTAAACAAAAGCGTGGTTGTTCTGGTTTCTCTTCACAACGTGTAAATCTTTTGCCACAGCAATAAGGTTGAAAAAAAGAAAACGAATCGCCTCTTCCTTCGATGCGTAAAAGATTAATCCACATTTCGCACCCTGTTCGAGAGAAACCTTTATAAAATTTCCGAATCTTGAGAAAACGTCTTGTAAAACTTGTTCACAAATGCCAAAAGGGTGGCAAATAATAAAGATCTTTTTCTTCTTCTTCTTCAAAAAAAAAAAAAAAAACCAACTGTCGTGTCCTCCTTTAAAGTGTCGTCCCTGGAGTGAGGAGAGTCAACACCCACATTATAATATTTTTTCCCTATCAATATCCTGGAGAATCCATCAGCTTCCGTCCAACACACTCCATCAGCCCATGGACACCTTTTCCTATCACTCTCTCACTGTCGTACTATGCCCCCTCTCATACTTCCCCAACGCAACATATTCAACAACTCTTGCTTCTAACAATTAATACAGATTAATTTATTAAAAGAAAAGTGTAACGTATATGAGACGTGTATGAGAAGAAAATGTGTGTCGAGTATTCTTGTGTAAATATATAGGTCAGCCTTCAAAGTTCAGGATCAGAGTCCACTCATCATGGCAAGGATTACACGACATCACACGAGTCAGTACAATAGACCTCACCAATTGCCGCTTCTTTTCCGCCAGACTTGTTATCCTCCATGAACCTTGATAACCATGAAATCTGAGTCCCATTCGAAACTACAGTCCGGGAACACTATTAATGTTTGTTCCTAACAAAACTGTTCCTAATAGTTTGTAGAAAACTGAGATCTCATAATTCCTGCACAGTAAAAAAAAACAACAATAGAACACTGTCCCATGAACATGGCGTTTGTTCTTCTTGCGAAATGTTCTATAGATTTCCTTATTTTCTCGTTATTGTCTTAACGTTATAATGTTCTTGATATGTGGAACAACTACACTTAAATGTTATCTTTCCTCCAATGTGAACCTCAATCACTATTGGTGTGTTAAAGACTGGTATGACCTACATCTCATTCGGTACTTATCCTGTAGGATACTTCTATCATTCAGCTCCCCTGAGCAATGTTGATCATCTTCATCTAGCATAGACTCATGGATAAAGTTGCTGGCCAATCTTCCGGCGCCAAAAAGTTATCCGGGATTGGTTTTTTCAATGATTCTGTGTTCTTCATCCCGACCAGAGGGAACCTGTAAAATATATAATACAACGGGTGATAGCCTCTCCGTCACTGATCTCCATTAGATGATCGTGGCCAGTGGCCCTTGCTCAGCAAAATACAATGAACCTTACTCTGTCAGGGACAGAGGAACTGAACATATAGGTGTTCATCAGGCCAAGACAAGAAGAAACAAAAACAACCAACAGCGTGCGGAAACCCCCCCCCCCCCCCCCCCACCAGGGAGCACCCACTGGAAGATCCCAATTATTTCCCATTACTCAATTCTCAACTAGTAGAGCTTATCACTTCACTACTCTAACTAGTTTTCAACTAACAGTGCTAATCATCACACTCTAGTTTTAACAAGACTACTGCCTATATTAATTAGGACTAATTAGACTATATTGACTACCTTAAGCAAAACCGCCTCATTCCGGGATGGCTGCTACACTTTGCCATAACGACACATGCTAGTTAATATTAAATTAATCTAACACTGTAGAGCTCTCCCACAAACACGTCCATCATAATCCACGGTTTTGATCAACACTGTTTCTCCCAATCATGGTTTATGGCAAAAACTAAAATTGGTCACGTGACGGTATTGATGTCCTGCAGGTGTTATTTTGGCATATCATCCATTGTCAAGAATCTATCCTCCCTGGCTTAGTCACTGTCAGAGTTGTCATCACTTGTTTTGACATCCCCAACAAGCTAGCGAGTTACTGTATGATCCCAACAACAGTTTTCCATAACAAGCTGCCAATCTGCGTGATGTCCGGAAACTCTAAATGACAGACGGACTGTTTTCTTCCGAGCTGAGTACTTCCGCTTTCAATCCGACCTGTTTATAAACTATCAAAGTGGTGTATTGAGTCATCTCACTCACTTCCCCTACACATCTGCCGCTGTTAACTTTGCCCGACCTGTGATGGTTGACATCTGATTGTAACCAGGATCTGACGGGTTCTATCTGTATTCGAATGTTGATAAACTGTCAAAGCGATGCAGGGATTTATCTCACTCACCACCGAGTGTTCCTAATCTGTCGACCAGATGTAAACACGTGCAGTAGCAACTTTTGACCATCCTGGGGATTTTGACATCCAATTTGTTTTTTCTGTTAGTTAAAATAGTTTTAGCTTTGCAGATAGGCCGGTTAATCAGAAAGTCTCTATAGTAATCAACTGGTTAAACGCAGGGTTTTATTTTTGTGACACCAACAAGGTTGAAATTCAATCTTTACTCTGTGCAGCCACATATGCATGTGTAAAAAAAATGTACTAAAGATTTGTCTAAGCCTTACCTGTAGGCACATATCAACAAAACATGAACGGTAACGATCTCTGGGTAGGGTAGTGTACAAACAGTTAGACGCTTCCCTGTCGGCCCAGTATTCATGGGTTTCGATCCGCATTTTACAAACGAACCTGGGCTCCCATCCAAAATATCACAAAGAAGTGCCTTGTCGGCTGGCATGGGCGATCTCCGACGACATGGAATAATTAATGTGTTGACTCCCTTCCGTTCCATGGCACAAGACTCACGAATTCTTCTCTCGCTGTCTTCCTCTATCTCTCTCTTTCCACAAATCTATCCGGTTTTCACATGTTCCAGTGTTTTGTGTCTAATAATATGACCAACAAATTATGACCGCCTCCTGTTCATGTTTGTGATAAGTTGTCTTTGCGACTTAGTCTCCCTCAAAGTGTCTAGATTGCTCAACTTGGCTGTCTCATTAATTTTCCGAATTCTTTTAGAGACTATAAAACCACATCTCCAAAGCGTTCCCCCCCCCCCCCCCCCCCCTATATTTTTTAGTTATCACGTCCCCGAATTCGCAGTTGTGTATGTAAGACTGGTTCAATGTAATGTACAAGCAGACTGAAATAAATACCAGGAAATGTCTTAGTCAACGGGGATTGGGTAATACTAAAATTACCAGTCACGGACAAAAGTTCAATCCACCACAAAGGTAGCCAGTATCCCCAAGGAATATTGTATCCAGTTAAGTAAGCCACACAGCAACCGTCATTGGGGCAAATGAATCAGCACATTTCTATCTTTATCACCAGGGACTGGGAAAATTTACCACACCCAGGGACAAAAGTTCATTAAACTACCCAGCATAAAGGGAGGCTATACCTCATAGGACAAAGGTCTTTGGACCCTTTATCAGCCAGGAAGTGGAAAGTATGAGCCAAGGCAAAAGTTCATTTACCCCCACTCCAAAATAAATCCCGTGATGACGTTACTACCCATTGCGACTAACTCAACACGAAGTCTTTGTCCGTTTGGTGTCTTTCTCTCTCTCTCTCTCTCCATCTCTCTCCTCCCTCTCTCTCTACTCCTCTCTTTCTCTCTCCCCTCCTCTCTCTCTCCCACCCCTTCTCCTCTTCTCTCTCTCGTCCCTACTCTCTCTCCCCTCCCCTCTCTCTCCCCTCCTCTTATTACCTTTATTAACTGATTCAGTGCCAAAAGATAATATATCCCCAAACGCGACCTTCCATTTGAACAGATTAGCTTTAGTTTAGTTTAGTCGATGGATCAACATCACGGCACACGGGTGCAACCCACAAGTGCTCCGTTCTCCTCCTAACTCACATCTGAGTCTAGAGAAACTCAGCTCAGTGCACGAACTACATAGCACCAGCGAGGATGCTTAAAATACTTGGGTAGATTTTTAACTCGGAATTTTGCCCGGGCAGCGCCGTTAGGCTACTCTTTTTCGATTTCCGACTGCCAAGGGATTTTTTACGTGCACAACAATACACACGGGTGTCCGATCTCACTACCCAGAGACCAGGGGAAATTTTATTACTAGAAGTCCACGGTAAAAAATCCCATTCATCACCGGGACTTGAACCCGGGAACTCCAGCACTCGAGGCGGACACCATACCTCGAGACCACGCAGCACCCTAATTTTTTTGAACAGAAGGACGCTATATCGCCACACTAGAGTCATCAATGCTCACTGAACGGAGATTTACAGTATAATACTTGCCTATTTGATTGTGTACAATGTCTGGCCCAACGTACTTTCGTTTGTTGCTGTATCAGTTAAACTTGTTTAAGGCCGATCATTTCTAGTTTTCATAATGTTAAATGTTAAGAAAATTCTTTTGTTGTAATTTAATTTTAATAGTTCAATCTCTATATGATCTAGGTGTGAATGATAATACTTGGAATCTATCAATCATTCAGTCAATTAATCATGTGCCATGCCGGAAAGCGTAGGCGGTCATGACTGATGAAAGTTCTATTAAATATGTTAGTATGCACGGGAGACGATGATGATGATGATGATGATGATCATCATCATCATCATCATCATCATCATCATCATCATCATCATCATCATCATCATCATCATCATCATCATCATCATCATCACCACCACCATCACCGCCGCCCCCTTCATCATCATCATCATCATCATCATCATCATCATCATCATCATCATCATCATCATCATCATCATCAAGTAATGTGTAGGTAATTGCACCATGCCATGAATGTAATATTTTCGCATATGTGTATATTAATGCATTTGTTGTATTCGGAATTTTAAAGGAAAACGTGAATTGCAAGTTGTGAATACGCTGGTTTGTATGGAATCTTCCTCTTCTTCAGCGTTCCGAGCCATTGAGGTTCTTTGCTGCAGATACAATCCGTCTCCATTCGTCTCTCTGGTCGACCTTCTCCTGCCAGTCGCTGATTCCAAGTGCTTGTAGGTCTGTATGTATATTATCTCTCCACCGTCTTCTTGGTCTACCTCGGGGTCTACGGTCATTTATTTCCTGAGTGTAAGCGAGTTTTGTTTCCCTATTATCTTCCATTCTTTCTATATGCCCTCGCCATTGTAGTCTATTAGTCTTCATGATACCAGTGATTAGCGGGGACTTAAACAGATCGTTGTCCAGATAAGTCAGTCCGAATTCGAGGCTCATGTATCTGTTTCATAACAAAAATGTTTTATTTTTACAAAGGTGGGGATGTTAACCCCACGCTTCAACCCCCAACCTGGAGGACCAGGGTGTTTCTCATTGTCTGTTCTCTACCATTTGACCTGTCCGGCTGGGGAGTGTCAGGATCTCCAATAAGACCTTACAGAGGTAAGGAGAGTAAACACAAGACTAGTAGGGAGACACCAGACAGGAGAGACACCAAGCACTATAAATAGCCTCATAAGGAGACCCATTTGTATCAGACCAGGGGCCAATGCGTACAGCTGAGCGAGGGCTTTCCCCAAGCCATTGGGAAGCTTGTCCTTGCGAGTAACCGTGAAGTGCCCGGTTACTCGAGCTCACAAGCCAGCGTGCTTGCGAGACCATGCACGCAATAATAGCTACTGCACGGAGAGGACAGTGTCCGTGCTTGTCCACGCAATGTGTAGCGTGTGGACAGACCCGACTGGAGACGGTAGAGAGCAGACGTATCCTTAACAAATGCTATAGTTTCTAGGCAATAGGCAAACATTAGGCTGTTCATTTAGATTGTGATTTCGAGCATCATTTCTCACCACTTCATTGCATTCATGTTGTATAACGATGATGAAGTATAACGCTCACAGAGCCATTCAAATTTCGGCTCTAAATAAATTGCATTCCTTTCGCAAATGTCACGAGTTGTTATTTCGTGCGGTGCGAAAGTAGGGGAGTCTTGAGAATCTGCAGCGAACAAGTCGCTGACAGGCAGGACCCCAATTGGTGTCAGAATACAGTGAACCAACGCCAGCAAAGCAATTGGTGTCAGAACACAGTGAACCAACGCAGGCATTTGTTGTAATATTCAACGAACAGGTAACGCCAGCAGGCAAGTGGTGTTATAAACCACTGAACGAACGCCAGCTATCGATTGGTATTAGAATGTTCTGAACCAGCATCAGTTCATTGCACGATTCAACATCATTGCTGTGTGATATATTTCAAAGTAATGTAAATTTGTTTCCATACATGGCATAAAGAATTTTCTTTGGTGAATTATACGATCATACCATTTGTGGAGTTTGAACCACAATTGAGCCAAATTAAATAGCTAAAGTGTGAAATTCTACAAATATTAATTTGAAAGTGTGTTATTATACAAAAATCAATAGAAATGTATACAATGATTAGTGAACATTACCATCGTAACCACCGTGTACATTTCATTGTGTGTGATACAGCCATCAATGTCACCATTCTACGAAGTCAGTAAATAGATTAGCGACGAACTGAAGCCTAGAACGAAGATACGCCATAGTCAGAAAGCGAAGACAAGACGACATCGACTGTCATACGACGAATCATCTCACATATCATCTAACAATCATTCAGACGATCATATCAATCATCCATTAACACCATTTATCACTATCTATCACATTGTTTCATTCATCATTCGCATGAAATATAAGCTTGTATTGACAACATAAGCGTGTGTCTAATTTTTGCTGCTCTACTAAACAGAAGCAGCCATTGTGTTATCAAGTCAAATCATTTTGTAAGTGTGAAAGACAGCGGTGGAACATCCCAAGAACCGTACTTTCCAAAGAATTAGATGAGTATATTTTCAGAATATTTTGGTATGCTCTAAATTAATCATGCATCTTCTTTTCCAGTAAATATGTACATTTACTAACACATTATTACAAACTATTGTGTGAATATTATTGTAATATCATGTTGAACTAACATTACGCAAAAATGGCTTCGCTAAATGACTGTATCCAGGCAGGCAAGGAAATGGGCCATACTGGTGAAAAGTTAGAGAAATGGGCGGATCAAAAGTATAAAGAAGAAATAACTCGCATGGAAAAGAAGGCTGCTTTAGAGAGAGACGAAAGAGCATTAGAAAGGCAGCATCAAAAAGAAATGAAGGAGGTCGAGGAAGCTACCAAACAACAATTAGATTTAGATTATGCCAACAAACAAGCAGAAGAAGTTACCAAACAGAAACAATTAGAGTTAGATCAAGCTATCAAACAGAAACAGTTAGACTTAGATCATGCTAACAAACAAGCAGAGGAAGCCACTAAACAAAAGCAGATACAAGTAGATTCAGAGACTAAGCTAAAGATGAAGGAAATGGAGGTAGATTCTAACATACAAATAGCCTCTAGCAAACAAAAGAGCCAAGAAGAACAGAACAAATTTAGTAAGTATAAGGGCCTTATCAAACCATACAGTGTAGGTGATTCAATTAGCGCATGGACTGAGAACATAGAATTCCAACTAAAGACACAGAAAATACCTTTAGATGATTGGGCAATGATTTACATGAGGAACCTCAGTGGGGAGCCATTAAAAGTAATAGAATCCATACCTACAGAGCTAAGGAACAATTATCAGTACATACACGATAGGATAATGCAACATTTTCTTCTAGACGCTACTGGGTACCAAATTCAATTCTCACAGATTAAGCCAAAAGCAACTGAAACCTTCTTAGACTATATCTCTAACGTGCAGAGCACATTTAAAAAGTGGACTAGAGCAGCTAAGGTAGGTAACAACTATGAAAAACTAGAAGAGCTGATGGTAATGGACAAAGTGATTTCTACCGTTCCTACCCCTTTTGCGAAGTTTGTACAACAGGCAGATATTAAGTCCATTCAGCAATTAGAGAAACGGGGGTCAGCTTATTTTTCATCTAATCGGGACATATTTAAAACTACATCACATGACACAGAAATTACTGCTTTTGCAAATAAAGTTCCTGATAGATCTTACAACCAGAAAAATTACCGTAAGAAGGACAAACCATATCAGAAACCACCTCGATGTAACTATTGCAATCTTTTTCATCCGACTTACTCGATGTGTGATAAGAATCCCGCACTTAGAAACAGTGTTGAAGAAGCAAGAAAGCAGAAGATCATCCTTTAAACGTGCTGTTAAATGTTATTTTTGTTCAAGTTATGGCCATTATAGTAATAAATGTATGGGTAGACAGAGAATGAAGGCAAATAATGCAGCACTCATCGATACATCATCAGACGATGAGAGTGGCATTGATCCGGAACTTGTGAATGTGTTGCCAACGAGTGAATGTCAGAGTGTATCATTAGTAACAGATATTTTAGACTTTAAGAAATGTAAAGTATGCCATCAGTTTCATGCGGATGGTAAATTGGAATGTGGGCACATAATACCATGTTCAAATGAAGATGCTAACGCAGCGTGTGCCTCCAGAGGTAAACTTAAGTTCTACGATGCACTGGTCAATGGTCAACCAAGCCAATGTTTAGTTGATAGCGGGAGCACTCTGCTGGGTTTAAGGAGAGAACTTGCTAGACCAGAAGATTATACGGGTGAATTTGTCAAATGCCGTACTTTCTCTGGAACCATCGAGAAATATCCACTGACAAAAGCGCATATCAATACCCCGTTCCTTACCGGCACATTTACGTGCGCTATCCTGCAAGATCCATGCACGGATCTTATTTTAGGATGCCTAGATGCATTGAAAGAATGTACAGAAAACGACATAAGAGCCTGGAAACATACACATATGGCTAACGCTGTAACAAGGTCAGATACAGAAACAAACTATACTGACTTACAAAATGAAATGCTACAGCTATTAACACCAAGTGGTGCAGATACCAATACTACTCGACAGAAATTTATCGAGGCACAAAGCACCTACCAAACAACTACACCGTATTTTAAATTTGTGGGTGAACGAGCGAAAGTGACTAAGAATGCATCTTGGTACTTTAGAAAATTTAACGGAATTCTCATGCGTTATTACACAAATAATAACCATGAAATTCAGCAGACGGTGTTACCTGTAACATACCGACAAAATGTGCTTAAAATCGCACATGAGTCACCGTTTGCTGGACATTTGGCTTATGATAAAACGCGAGCCAGAGTTCTGTCACACTTTTACTGGCCGAAATTCTGTTCGGACATAAAATCTTTCTGTCGTTCTTTTACTATTTGTCAACATCTTGTACTAAAGGGAAAGCATGTGACGGCCGAAGTTCAACGGCCATTATTAGCATCCAGACCATTTGAGTGTGTAGCAGTCGATATTGTTGGACCCCTGAATCAGGTGTCAAGCAAAGGAAACCGGTATATACTTACTCTCGTGGACCTATGCACCAGGTGGATCGAAGCGATTCCATTCAAATACATCACCTCCAAAGATGTGGCAAATGTAATTTTGCACATATTTTCTCGCTTTGGCTTCCCACGATCTATCTTATCAGATCGGGGAACGCAGTTTATTTCGGCTGCTACGCAAGCCTTAACCAAATTGTTAGGAGTAGAGCAGCATTTGTGTACCCCGTATCACCCAATGAGCAACGGGATCATAGAAAAAATTAACGGGGATCTCAAACACATGCTGGCTAAAGTAACAGCAGAGAACCCAGCTGATTGGGACATACTATTGCCAGCAGTGCTATTTGCCCATAGAGAAATTCCGCACTCGAGTACGGGTTTCTCACCTTTTGAATTAGTTTATGGGGCGAACCCTCGAGGACCCCTAACCATCTACCATCAGCTAATCACTAGCTTACCAGACAATCCAACAGCAGTAACACCGTATGAGATGGTAACCGAAACACACGATTGAATAATGAAAGCGTGTGTAATAGCCAAAGCATCTTTGGAGAGGAAAGGACAGATGTACCGCGATTATGCAAATAAGGGTGCGAAAACTATTCACCTTGAACCAAACCAGAAGGTGTTGCTTCTACTACCCGATAAACGTAATTTGTTACTAACATCTTGGCAAGGGCCTTTCAACGTTGAACGTAAAATATCAGATGTGGATTATGAAATATCGATAAAAGGACACTTAAAGATATTTCATATCAACATGCTGAAACCATAATTTTCACGATAAGAACAACAGACAGACGAACAAATTGCACCAACACCAAGCAATGAGACGACAGACGTACACAACACAACTTCACTAGATAGGGCGACACACGACAGCGACAACGCAAACACACTTAGCCAGGTAACAGCACACACAGCTAGCATCACAACAGTATTGAACGAGACAGACGAAGACGAGATGGAATTACCAGTTCCTACGGCAGACACGACTGCGACCATTGACAGCATAAAGATAGAAACGAAACTGACAGACGACCAACGACGACAAATCATAGAGCTAGTGACAGAATACAGAGACACATTCTCCGACATCCCAGGAAAGACAGATAGAATAGAACATTCTATCATTCTGACTGACACCACACCAATCAAGTGTCGACCTTATTCTATCCCTCTAAACTATAGGTCGAACCTCGACAAAGAAATTCTATCTCTTGAGTCGAACGGAATTATTCAGAAATCTCATTCAGAGTATTCTTTCCCTATTGTCCTTGTCGCCAAAAAGGACTCTACTATTCGACTCTGCGTCGATTATCGCCGCTTAAACAAAATAACCAAAATTGACGCTGAACCAATTCCATCATGCGAGGATCTGATCTTGGACATGTCTACATCTCGCATATTTAGCAAGATTGACCTCACGAAAGGTTATTGGCAAGTCCCGATGGAAGTAAATTCTATTCATCTAACAGCTTTCTCCACTCCTTTAGGAATTTATGAATGG
This sequence comes from Cepaea hortensis, assembly GCA_963921405.1. Taxonomy (NCBI): domain Eukaryota; kingdom Metazoa; phylum Mollusca; class Gastropoda; order Stylommatophora; family Helicidae; genus Cepaea; species Cepaea hortensis. Next base: position 48,871,276 of record OY992889.1, on the reverse strand, counting down.
CGCTTTCTTCCTTTCGGCCTTCGTAAAGCTCCAGCGACTTTCGTCCGTCTAACTAGGGAACTTCTCCATGGGATGACCAATATTTCAACTTATATAGATGACATATGCATCCATACGGAAGACTGGACAACACACCTACTGAAACTTCGACAAGTCTTAGACAGGTTGCGATTATTTGGGCTCACAGCGAAGCCGACCAAAGTAGAGTTGGGCATGGAACAAATTGACTTCCTGAGTCATACCATCTGCAGGGGCCAATTAAAAACTGATGACAGAATCGTCACCAAGATTCTGAATTTGACAATGCCAACGACCAAGAAACAGGTCCGAAGTTTACTGGGTTTGGTAAACTACTATAGTAAATTCATTCCAAATCTGGCGGAAATCACCAGTGTTTTTTCTAACATCTTAAAAGCTTCGGCTAAGTTATCTGTACAAGATGCAGGATTAATTAGTGCGTTATCAAAATTGAAACATCTTTTCAGCGTTCCACCTATCCTTCGTATGCCTAACCCAAAACTCACTTATTTCTTACGCACAGATGCGAGTGCCATATCCATATCTGGGATACTAGGACAGTACTACGACGGGACGTTCCACCCCGTAATGTACGTAATTCGCAAGATTACCCCTGCTGAATCAAAATACTCAGCATCAGAATTGGAGGGCCCCAGTTTGATCTATTGCGTCAAGAAATTTCATAGATTTTTGGCAGGAGCACAGTTTGTGATCGAATCCGATAACTCTCCGTTGTCTGTGATGCAGTCTGGACTTCCTAGCAATAACATAATTTACAGGTGGGCTTTGATTCTCCAAAATTACACGTTTACCATCCAGCACTTAAAAGGAAGATTGAACACAGTTGCAGACATTTTGAGTAGACCATCATCCATTGAAATACCTGATTTGCAGGAAGGGATCGACCACACATCACCAGAAACAGAGACACGGTAATGTTAGATAACTCAGTGCCGTATGTGGTAATTATGAGACAGTGTAAGTGCGTTATCATCGCCAAATATGTAACCTGTGTGAAAGTAACAGTGCTATGAGAAGTGTAACGAACAGACGCAGAAGTAACATGCGCTGACACACACGTAAGCTAGAGGAACATTAAAGTGTTAGCTATGAACCTACATAACTTAGTAGGAAACTATATTTATACACTATCCACGAAGGAGAGCATAGAAGACTTTGCCGAAATGAACTATATTATAATAGCCTACAAAGAGTATTGCTCCATCTTCACAACGCAAAGGAGGACGTCGATTTAGTGTAAATAGATATAGAAATGTAACTGTGATATATGTATATTATTATTTTATTAACAGTACCTATAACTTCATTTTTCTATTAATAATTGAATTGCAAATTGTTCAAATGCATATATAACTTTATTTTATTATGTGGTAGTTAGAAATCACCATTATTTAGTTAATAACCCATTTAATAGAACACCAATTATAGAAATACAATTGTTAGATATTATATTACTTTATTACCATATAATCATAATCATTTATAAATTTATTTATCTAAAATATCATTTCCAAACTAACCCAACCATTTAGGAATGAATATCATCTTTTTCACAAACTACACTTTAAGGTAATTAACCCAATTCACTTAAATTAACGTATTTTTTAGATTATTTCCCTTGAGGGTAATTTAGTTCAGTACACCAAAATTATGTGAGTTACTATTACAGGATCGGTAACAAACCATCCTAATAACTATGTATATAATGTATAGACATGACACGTGCAAACAAAACGCACAGTCATTTGGCGTGATTACTGTTATAATTCAGCCAATCGTTTAGTGTATATATGTAATATTCATGTATTTGATGCTATGAAACATATTTTAATGACGAGAGAATGATTGAGTGCAAGAAAAGTATGAAAGTGAATGAAGGATGTATGCAAGAAGAATAAATGAGAGGAGAGAATGTGAAAATTAGTAAACAGTGAAAGAAAGAGAGCGAGAGAGAAAGACAATGGAACATTTTCCACCGCTGTAAATGTCTTAATTTGACTTGTCTGTGTCATCTGTGTAGCAATGTGTTGTCGAGTTTGTATGTGTGTTACTGCCATACTTTAATAGAGTATATAGAGAACGTACTTTGAGCTTCAGAAAACGGAGTTGTGGTCACAAATAAGAATAACGAACGTTTGTAACCACAATAAACCGATTTACGGCGCTCGAAGGAACACACACATTTAGTACACTAACGCATACACATGTTAGAGAGTTAAGTACACTGTAGTCTATTAGAAAACACGCAAACAAACAGGAAAACAAACATATAAACGATGCACACACTATTCAGTTCAAAGAACAATAACTTTAAATTCAGGGGACACAATAACTTCTTAGAAACCTTAATGTAACAGTGAATATAGCTTTTCACAAGCGGAAGCGAGAAGGTGAAAAGTAGAACTATGTGTATAAGAGTTGGAGGGGATATTAATGGGAACATGAACACTTTGTGCTCATGTGTTGTACTCAGAATAGAGTCAACTTGTATGTGTGTTGTCATTTCGGGCAATTTGAGGACAGGTCAAGACAGAAGTCAATAGGTGAAAGTCAAAAGACATAGGGTCAAACGACGGAAGCCAGAACATAAGTCATAAGACAATGGTTCCGGTCCAAAACAATTCCCAAAGATATCTATAGAGCCAACTATACTGATACATGGGCTACTTAATTAGCCAAGTGAAAAGATAAAGCAGTGTGAGTAAAAGAAGAAGAGAGTTGTTCTATCCCCAAACTAGAGAGTTTAACTTATTGGATATCTGACAAAATTGGACCAACCAATTTTTCTTTGTGACCAGAAGTGTTACAAACATGAGTTAAAGAGAAGTAACACTTCACAGAGAGGAGGGGAGTCTATCAAGATCTCCAATAAGACCTTACAGAGGTAAGGAGAGTAAACACAAGTCTAGTAGGGAGACACCAGACAGGAGAGACACCAAGCACTATAAATAGCCTCATAAGGAGACCCATTTGTGTCAGACCAGGGGCCAATGCGTACAGCTGAGCGAGGGCTTTCCCTAAGCCATTGGGAAGCTTGTCCTTGCGAGTAACCGTGAAGTGCCCGGTTACTCGAGCTCACAAGCCAGCGTGCTTGCGAGACCATGCACGCAATAATAGCTACTGCACGGAGAGGACAGTGTCCGTGCTTGTCCACGCAAAGTGTAGCGTGTGGCCAGACCCGACTGGAGACGGTAGAGAGCAGACGTATCCTTAACAAATGCTATAGTTTCTAGGCAATAGGCAAACATTAGGCTGTTCATTTAGATTGTGATTTCGAGCATCATTTCTCACCACTTCATTGCATTGATGTTGTATAACGATGATGAAGTATAACGCTCGCAGAGCCATTCAAATGTCGGCTCTAAATAAATTGCATTCCTTTCGCAAATGTCACGAGTTGTTATTTCGTGCGGTGCGAAAGTAGGGGAGTCCTGAGAATCTGCAGCGAACAAGTCACTGACAGGGAGGCCCTGCTGGTATTTACGCTACCGCCGGCATAGCTCTCAGGGTCATTTAGAAACTCAAGCTCCCCCACCACGACAAGGTGGAAACACCATCATTGTATGGAATAAAAGTGGTAAAAAATTTACTAAAGATTTCCATGGAGAGGAGTAATAAAATGAGTCTAACAGCTATTTTAGCAAACTGACACAATTTATCAACACTATCATTTAAAGATTTGGTGACAAATTATGCAATTTCCAACATGGTAAGTATGACACTTCTCCTGGAGAGTGGGTGTGGTACTTTTACAACGAGCTATGTATAACTGAAGGTTTATACAGCACTTCACAATCACCAGCTTCGTCAGCTTTCTGGATGTAATTTAAACAATAATAAAGAAGACAGATAAAGATGTGTCGAAACTTTAACAAATATAAACAAATATTTATAAACAATACTAATTTCATTACAATATGAGAAGACAGAAAGCAGTGTAGAATCCTGATCACCAATGCCTGCTGCAGAATAAGCTTGGGAAGATGAGGAGAGAAGTTTGTCCATCTTTTCCTTTTGTCGTTGCTTGCTGTAGATATAATTTAAATATTAACAGATTCAGTACCAAACAACAAGTAGGTTTTGACCAAATATGGTACATAATGAAATGAACAAGTATTAGAATATACATTTCCATTCACTGTGCAATGAAATTGTGGAAGTTACCACAAAACAAAATAAATAACACGATGACTCTAGTACGGCGATATATCGTCCTTCTGTACAAATGGCAGGTCACATTTAATTAATTAATTTTGTTGCGTATCCCTTACGGGACGTTGCAGTCAACACCAGCATTTTTAAGCTGCTGTTGATGTACTAAGCAAGTGTTACGTTCAGTAGTTTGCCATTGCTTTCTGAACAACCGGCTCCCATACCAGCACGTTATAACACAACGCGACACGGTCTGCTGCTCAACTCGGTCGCAGTTGAGCTTCGAACGCCTGGTACCCGGCTCACGAACCGCGTTCGCAAGCCTTTAGCCACGGAGTGAGCAGGTCATATTTACCGATATATTTAGTATTCCCCTGCACTGAATCAGTTAATATCAATAATGAGAGCACTAGGGAGAGAAAGATGAAGACAGAGACAGATCCAAGTTTACCTTTGATTTTCTGCCACCACTCCATTTTCCGACTTCCCTGCGGCAGAAGGTGTTAGGGACCCCGACCTGTCAATCTTGACTTCTTCCTTTGTGCAGTCACACAGATTACGTGAAGATGTATATATCTGTGTGCGTGGGTGTATATTTAAACCGGCAGAATTATGTTTCCTTGAGTTAGACAGGCCGGGTGTTAATCTTCCTTGGCGACAGTGTAAACCGATAGTTGTGTGAGTGTGTAGGAAGGGTCACAAAAAGTGAAAGGTCAAAATCGTTTTTATTGTATATGTCCCTTTTAACTGATAAACTTACACACAAACATTAATATCTCGGCTTAAAATTGACCTACATACTTGAATAAGGTACCGTTGGATATGTTTTTTCAAGAGCTTTCCAACTATGCAGGTTATATAATTAAAAAGGAATTTAGAAAAAGTTACTAAACTGGCTACCTTGAATATAAAGAAAACAGTAACAATTGTGATATCAAGGAAAATGGTGACACCAAAATGTGACATAGAAACAGAAGGGAAAATTCTTCACCAAGTGGATAATTTTAAATACCTAGGGACATTTATATCATCATATAGAAGATATAGAACAGAGATTAAGAGCAGAATAGGGCAGTCAAAAGCCGCATTTCAGAAAATGAAAAGTATCTTATGCAATAAGTCACTATAAATGAGTGTAAGAAAGAGAGTGCTGAAATGCTATATAGAACATGCATTGCTGTATGGCAGTGAATCTTGGAATGTACATGAACAAATCAGGAAGAACTTGGAAGCAACAGAGATGTGGTTTTTTAGACGATGTTGTGAATTTCTTGGACTGCCAGAGTAACTAACGACGACTGCCTGAAACAGGCTAACGAAACTAGAACATTATATACAACAATAAGACAGAGACAAACAGCTTTCTTTGGTCATGTGATGAGAAGAGAGACTTTGGAGACCATCGTTACAACTGGAAAGATGGAGTGGAAGAGAGGCAGATGCAAACCAAGAGAAATAATGCTGGATGGATTGAGACGGTGGCGTGGAGGCATATCATCAGCAGAGTTGATCCAGAACACCAAAGACCGAGATCTGTGGAGAACCATGAACGCCTACGCCAGCTGGCAGGGCACTTGATGATGATATTTCGCTGCATCTTCTCAGATGCATATTGCTGCGCCATGTATTGTTTGAAGTGAATACATGGATAATATGTAATCTGAAATACTGAAAACATATAATCACATACATTGTTCGAACGTGGAGAATTTGTTATCTCGAAGGTAATTTCAAATTGAAAACAAACTCTTTCTGTTTACACAAAACTGGTTGGAACCGCATAATTGTTAAGGTCTCCCTGTATTTTATCAATCATTTATTTTCGTCGGATACAATACACGAAATACTTGTTAACATTATGAGCGTAGTTTATGAGATGTTGAGGAATCGCCAAGGAAAGCGTTTTACAAGTCTGTCGACTGCACCGGAATTCCTGAAGACTGATTCAATCTCTCTTCTCCACCCGCACTGGTATAGGTTCGGCTACTCGATGTGCTAATTATCTTTCCGTACTACCTATGTTACTTGCTTACATTGAGTTCTCGCTCAGAAAGCAATGGCAAACTACTGAAGGTAAAATTGCCTAGAAAATCAACATGGGATTGATACCAATGAACATGCAACATTACCACATACACACACATACACACACACACACACACACATACACATACACACACATACATACACACACAAATTACTTGCCACTCCAATTTGAATTGATAAATGCAGTTAAAATGGAATTATCATTGGCACCTTGCCGTCTTGACAGACGATAGTTTGTGCTTTAAAAAGGCATAATAACTTTTAACTATGGCGGTAGCGAGTGTGACTGATAAGGCCAATCTGCGCTGTAAATGTCCGTTCACAGTGGGTGCATGTGAACACGTGGTCATTTCCACCATCATGCACCATCTTACGTCTCAAACGCTTGGTGTGTGACTTTTCTGCAATAATTTTCTCCTTTGACTTTATTCCATTTCTGATGTTTGCCCTCCATTCAACACGTTCAGCGGCGACTTGCTCCCAATGTGCATTATCAATGCCTGTATCAATCATGTCCCGCTTACACACATCTTTGTATCGTAGTAGAGGCCGACCCTGAGATCTCTTACCCATCTGTAATTCACCAAAAAAGATATCCTTTGGTATTCTACCATCATCCATCCTCCTAAGATGTCCTATCCATCTAAGTCTACGAAGACTGAGCATGGAATAAACTGTCACACAACCTGATCTTTCCAATACTTCAGTATTTGTGATTTTGTCTTGCCACTTAATACCAAGAATTCTTCGCAGACACCGCATATGAAAGCTGTTTAAATTGTTCTCTTGGTGTGAGTAAGTTGTCCAGGTTTCACTGCCATAGAGAAGAGTACTAAGGACACAGGCTTGATAGACAAGGACTTTTGTTTTGGCAGTAAGCTTCCTGTTCTCCCAGACTCTTTTTCTTAACCTGTTCATTGTTGTTGCTGCCTTGCCAATCCGGATGTTGATTTCCTGATCTAGGGATAATTTGCTATTTACCACTGATCCTAGATATTTAAAATTATCTACTATCTCTAGTTCGGCGTCGTCAATAAAGATTGATGGTACCCCATGTGCACCTTGTGACATAATCTGTGTCTTCTTTTTGCTAATTGTTAAACCAAATTCAGAACAAGCATTGGAGAATGCAGAATTATCGAGTAAGAAAATGTACAGGAAGCGGAAGGGAATAATCGGCTGGTTGCCATCTCTTAAAAAATTACTCCCACTCAAAAGTCATGTCTCCAAGAAATACGTCAATCTGGCAACGAATGAGAACAATGTATGTAAACACACACACACACTCACACACACACATACACACACACACACACACACACACACACACACACACACACACAAATACATTATTTCTCGATCTATCTCGTGCTTTCGGGAGATAGCAGTACATTGATTGCCGTGAGCTTTGCAATAACCTTTACGTTATCATTCCTATTGAAATGTGGCTTTCCTATAATTACTAGGTCGCATAGTTACAGAGGTGAAGGATCACATGTCTGATGTTGTTGGCCTGATATCAAATTACACGGTAACGCTTTAGTGCCTTGGGAATTCCAATTCCATGATACTTTTTGTTTGGGGACAAGAAGCGGAGATCTATAGCTAGCAATTAGATTCCATGACCTGTCCCCAGACCGATAAACGGTCCAGAGTTGTGATAATGTCTGGGTGGCAAATACCATGGGAAGGATTTAAATAATTTAATTTATTTATACGTGGTAGTCCACACTTCCTCTTTTCAACCATATCATTGCCATATAACATAATGTTAATACTTGATATATTGCCTTGGTTTAAAGGCTGCCACACACACACACACACACACACACACACGTGGGCGCGCGCGCGCATGCAAATATTTGCACCTACACTCACACACCTGCACCTACAAACAGACGCATAGCTATGTTACTGCCAACAATACAGACATACATGTGTTTAAATAGACTCAACATTAATTCTAATTGCAGAAAAAAAAAAAAATGAAATTAAGGACAGTTTACACATTTTAGTCAGGAAAAAATAGTAGATAGTTTGTGTTTGTACATTAGTAAAAATAAGTTTCTGTTGTATGTAAGGAAATTGAACATTGCCTTGATTCTGCAAGTCCAAACTAATTTTTTTGTATTCTGCTGGTTATTGAAGTAGTTGTGTGTGTGTGTGTGTGTGTGTGTGTGTGTGTGTGTGTGTGTGTGTGTGTGTGTGTGTGTGTGTGTGTGTGTGTGTCTTTGGATGGTTTAGGAAGAGTGTTCAAGAAGATTGCCTTGTAAATGTCTGTTTGTTTGGTTGTAGAGTTTCCACTGCATCTGTAACTGTTTAACATGTGTAAAATATGTGTCCTTCTGTCTTTTTTGCGTTTTCCCCGCATAGTTGGCATTTTCCTATTTGTCTGGATCTGAATGCTACTTTGGGTATTATAGGAGTCACATTAAAAATCAGCCTGTAAGTGACTTCTTTCGCCTTAGGTATGATGTATTTGGTGTGTAAGTTGGAAAAGGTGGATGTGTAGTCTGACTGAAATATTGTTGTCCTCTTTTAATTCTCAGTTTAAGTGATTGTGCTTGTTTACTAACTAATTGTTTGTATATATATATATATATATATATATATATATATATATATATATATATATATATATATATATATATATATATATATATATATATATATATATATATATATATATATATATATATATATCGTGTTGTTTCATGTATTAAATGTTCATGTTCTTGTATTGCCTTATACAAGTGTGGTAGAAGATTGGTAGTATGCACTGATAATGTGCTGCTGCATTGTTTAATTTTGTGAGATATTTTATTTTGTGTGCTATATAATATGATGATAATCTATGTTGTTCTGGGTGTCTGATAATATTCCCTATGTGGCTGATTCTAAGTGCTTGTATTTTTGTTTGTATGTCCTGAAGTGCTATACTTCCTTGTTTCTTGAACTGAATTAGATTTTATGCTGTATGCTGTGTATTGTCTTACTAAATATGAAATGTCTTATCTGTTTATTTATGTCTGTGAATGTCCGTTTTCGGTAAGATGTATGAGTTAACTATTATGCTTCTAACAAATATTGTTGCTGTTTTGCAATTATAGCTGTGTAGCATGTCTGTGATCTGTTGTGTTAGTTGTAGCCATGTTTCTTGGTGTGTTGTTCTGGTGTCACATGGAAATGTGATCCCATACAAATTCATATTGTGTGTATGTGTTAGGTCTGGAGGGAAATCAGACTATTGTTTCCACTTTCCCAGGCCCATAATTTGTTATTTTTGTATATTAATTTTGACTCCACTGCCTTTCCCGAAATTGGAGAAGGTGTGCAGTATATTTCTGATGGATGTGTTGATTGTAGGGAAGAATGCAGTATCGTCTGAATAAGCAATGACCTTTTGCACTCCCATTCCCTGTATAAAAGTGCCTTTAATGCTGGTATCTTGTCTGATCTTTTCTAATAATGGCTCTAGTGTCAGCATATACAGACGTGGTGATAGTGGGCACCCTTGTCGTACAGATTTTGTCAGCCTAAAGCTAGCAGTCATGGATGGTTCACTAAGACTTTGCTTTCAGGGAATTATACAAAATATGTATCCACTTTTTGTAGTGCTGTCTTATATTGCAGTGTTCTAGGGTTTTGTGCAAATAGGAATGTGCGATTCTGTCAAAGGCCTTCTCTTGGTCCAAAGACAAGAGGGGGAATTGACATTCTTTCCGGTGTGTGTGTGTGTGTGTGTGTGTGTGTGTGTGTGTGTGTGTGTGTGTGTGTGTTATAATGTCTCTAATGAGGTGTGTGTGGTTTTGTATATTCCTGTGCTGTACACTACATTGCTGGTTTGGGTGTACTAGTTCTGGTAGAAATTGTGTGATTTTGTGCGCTAGTGATTTTGCCAGAATTTTCTAATCTATGTTAAGTGAAATTGGTCTGTTATTTTTCAGTTGTGTCTTGTCTGTCTTTGCTTTGTGTATAAGTGTTATATAAGATATGTTGCAACCATCAGGGATTTCTTGTTTGTCAAAGGCTTCTTGATATACCCTTAGAAGAAGGTTACCTATGATATGAAATAAATTTTGATAGAATTCTACTGTTAATCCGTCTTGTCCCGGTGTCTTGTCTTTGTTTATTTTACTAAGTGCATGTGTTATGTTTTCTAGTGTCAATTGTGTGTCCAATATCTCATTGTCTGTGTCTGATACCTTTTATTTTGTATATTGTAAGAACCTATTTCGTATTTGTGTGTTTCTTGTCTCTGCTGTAATTAAGCGTATACAGTATTGCTAGAATGCTTCTGTAATGCGTGTGGCTTCTGTTTGTGTTATTCCTTGCATGTCTATTATTGTGTTTATCTGTTTGCTACGCTGTATGTTTTGTTCTATTGCTATGTATTGTTTGCTGGGTGTCTCTTGTGTGATGATATTGAGTTTTGTTCTAATTAGTGTTCCCAGGTATCTGTGCTATTGGTGTTGTTCCATTTTCATTTCTAATGCCTGCAAGTATGGTGAGTTTCTATCGGTTTGCTTTGTTAATGTAATTCTGTTTGTATGATCTGTTCTTGTTGTAGTCTACGCTTGTGTATAGTTAGTTAGTTAATAAGTTAGTAGACAGATCATCCTCATTGCACATCGAAACATTCAATCCATAATTGCTCGGATCCCCTCCTCAGCAAATTCCGCAGCGTATAGTGGATAACGTCACCAGTGCTGTGTTGGTTTATCAATCTTCATGGCTTCCTGCGTAGCTTTCTTGTTTGGCCACACCTCTTTTAATTTGCAGTTCTCGCAGTCTGACCAACGTTGTAGATTCACAGTCATCACTTAGTTCTCGCAACAGTCTTACTTCTCGTAGAGCATTCAGAATGTCAGCCTGGTTCATGGTGAGTTCGCCCTCCACAGTAGCCTTAACTGCGAGCTTTTCAGCCCGCCAATTTCATTGTACTCCCGCGTGCCCTAGCACAAATTTGAAAATAATGTTTACCAGCCAAGACTGCCCCAGAGACAGCAACCACTCTCTTCGGATCCACACCATTTCTATCTACGCATGTGTATGATGGATGCTTGTTGTTGGGTCCTCCTCCGTAATGTGTTTTTCTGTAAGTTCCAGTATTGTCTAACGTTATTAGTTGGTATACTGTCAGTGTATGTATGTATGTCTCAGGCCTATCATATACTGTACATATTCTGTGTTTTGGAGTAATATGTTGTTAAATTTCCAGTGTGGTGATCGTTTGTATGGCTGTGTAGTTGTGTTATTTATAGTGATGTGTTCTAGTATTGCTTTGTGATCTGTATTCTGGAGAGTTTCTTGTAGGTGTTTAGTCTGTGTTATGTGGTGTGTTGTGGGTACGTGTATTCTATCTAACATAGATGATCTGTTATGTGCATGGTTTCTGAGCGTTGTATCTTGACTGTTGTGGTGTTTCTGCCTGAATGCCTCTGCTAGGTTATGTGTGTCGATTATGTATAGCAGTGTATCGCGGGTGATTCATGTCGTCTCGGCCAGCTCTTCTTAACTGCGCATTCACTTCCCCACCTATTATGTCAGCCGAAGTTAAACAATTAAATTCACCTGCAAACACAATATTCCTCCCTCTGCATGTCTGTAGTAATAGGTTTTCTAAGTGTTCGAAGAATTGTAGTTGGTAACTGTAATTTGCTGGGGCATGTATGTTGACTAAAGCGTATGTGTGTGTGTGTGTGTGTGTGTGTGTGTGTGTGTGTGTGTGTGTGTGTGTGTGTGTGTGTGTGTGTGTGTGTGTGTGTTTCTAACGTGTATGATGGTAATGTCTCTTTGGTCGTCATTGTGTGTGTCAGTGATTTCCCATTTGTCTGAAGTCTGCAGTATGGCGGGTCCAGAACCTGTTTGATGTGTCGATAGGTTGAAGCATGAGTGTCTGATCCCAAATTGTGTAGTGATTTGCTTTGTATTCGCATATGTTTGTTTCTTGTAGGAGAATAAAGTCGGGTTTGTATATGTGTGTGACGATGTGCTTTTGTGTTGTGCGCAAACTTGAAATGTTCAGACTAATAATAATAATAATATCATCAGTCATCATAAATTAATCAAAACAAGCAAATGATATTGTTGACTAACAGTAATAATAAATCAGAGACAAGCGAGATTGTCTAGTTGAGATAGTTATTCTTTCTTGTTGTCTTAATGCAGACTTGATCTGATTGTAGATGTTAAGAACAGTGGGATATTTTTTTCGGTGTCAGTGTCAGTAGTGTTCATAGATATCAATTCTGATTCAGTTTTATCATCTAAGGTGTCGTTGTTGGTGGTTTGGTCAGTATTTTCGGTTTGTTTTTCCTTCTTTTTTAGCGTTGATTTGGTTGGTGAGTTTTCTTCTTTTTCTTCCTTAGTACTGCTTTTTGAGTTTGGACTTAATCCTCGCCTTTTTCTGTTTTTGGAATTAACAACAGTTGTAGACTTCTTCTGTTTGTGTTTCCCAAATGTAGTTTTCTTGGTTGTATGTTGGCGTATCCATTTATTGCTGTTCTTGTTGTTTGGGCTGTTGTTCACCTTGTTTTTCCGTGCTGTTCGTTTTGTTGATGTTGTGCTGGTCCTTTTCTACTCAGGGGTGAAAAATTGTTTAGATCTTCTTGTGCCACGACCAGTTTGTTTGTTTTGTCTGTTTGGCTGGGCATTTGTTCGACCAATGGGTGTCAATGCCACACACATGACATGCCGTTCTCCGGCTGGGCAAGGTCACCAGAATTTTGTGAGTGTTTTTGGTGACACCTGTAATGTTCAGATTTATATATTGAGGGATTTCCTGGGAAGAGTCGTACAAAGCTCCCCATTTACCTCCAGAGTTTTTTTTTAGTGGATATACCTCCACATTCGGGTTCCCAGTAGCATTACGGCCATTGCCTTAACTCTCTTTTTTTCATTGCCACCGGTATCCAATGCAAAGTAAGTTTTTACTTTTCTTTGTTTACATGCTCTAGTCAAATATTTATGTCCGAATTGGGTAGTTGTAACTGTACCCGGTGTAGCCTATCGTACAGTTTAACAAGCATGTCTTCTATTAAGTTCGCGAACCACCGTGACTCATATCTGTGTAGACTTTTTATCGCTCTAGCGGCACGCCAGCTAGTCCAGCGAGTGCGCTCGTTATAAACGCAGGCGTCGACTTGGCGGCGGCTCCAGGGCCGGGGAGAGACACAACAATCGTACCTGAGCGGTGGAGAAGGCTTCCGTTGAGCACATCTGACGTCTGTGTAAGAGATGAACTTGTTTGTCACTTTCAGTGTCCTTTAGAATAACACTAGATAAATCCGAAGTACTCGTGATAATTTTCAAAGGTGGGGGGGGGGGGGGAGGGGGGGGCCAAAAGGTCGTAGTTCTTAGGTCGAGAACAAAAATAATGTTACTCCATTCGGTAAATGGACATGCGTCGACAGCATCACCGCTATGATATATAAGAAAATCCGTATTAATGTGGTAATATATATATATATATTTTCTTACGTTTATTCTGCATAAAACCAGTGTCATTTTACATTTGCAAACACAAACATATACACTGCATAAAACCAGTGTCATTTTACATGTGCAAACACAAACATATACACTGCATAAAACCAGTGTCATTTTACATGTGCAAACACAAACATATACACTGCATAACACCATATTCATTTTACATTTGCAAACACAGACATATACACTGCATAAACCAGTGTCGTTTTACATTTGCAAATACAAACATAGGCACTGCATAAAACCATAATCATTTTACATTTTCTCATCTCATCTCATCATGTTCCTCTTGTATCTTGTGGTGTCGAGGTGAAGTATAAACATCGTGAGATTGCCCGCTTATGGGCTTCATATATCGATATTCCCATGGTCTCTGCTATTCCCTCCGTCCAATGTTTACGTGGTCGGCCTCTTCCCCTGTTTCCATCTGGTCTGTACATCATTGCTTGTTGTGCTGTTGACTGCTACATTTGCAAACACAAACATAGACACAGCAAAAAACCAGTGTTATTTTACATTTGCTCATCTAATCTCATCTCATCTCATCATGTTCCTATTGTACCTTGAGGTGTCGAAGTGAAGTATAAACATCGTTCCGTCCAATGTTTACGTGGTCGGCCTCTTCCCCTGTTTCCATTTGGTCTGTACATAATTGCTTGTTGTGGTATGCTGTTGATTGGTACACTTCCAAACACAAACATGTACACTGCATAAAACCAGTGTCATTTTACATGTGCAAACACAAACATATACACTGCATAAAACAAGTGTTATTTTACATTTGCAAACACAAACATAAACACTGCATAAACCCAGTGTCATTTTACATGTGCAAACACAAAGTCTTATGAGGGTATGTGAGCCGGTCGCTCAGAAAGCAATGGCAAACTACTGAGCATAATCTTGCCTAGTACATCAACAGCAGTTGAAAAATGCTGATGTTGACTGCAACATCCCGTGAGGGATATGCAACATTTAAAAAAAAAAAAAAACACAAACATATACACTGCATAAAATCAGTGTCATTTTACATTTGCAAACACAAACATATACACTGCATAAAACCAGTGTTATTTTACATTTGCAAACACAAACATAAACACTGCATAAACCCAGCGTCATTTTACATGTGCAAACACAAACATATACACTACATAAAACCAGTGTCATTTTACATTTGCAAACACAAACATATACACTCATATACATGTGACAACATTATATTCATGTTTGAGTAATCATCCATGCAGCCCAAAACTATTTAATAGAAAACTCTTTCAACCTCCAAGTATCCTCAATCACACTGATAGCTTTTTTTTTAAACATTCCATACAACAAAGTTTATTTACGAGGTGTGATGTGTTTATTTTTTATTTGCTTTTGTTTGTTTGTTTGTTTGTTTGTATATATCACAGAGTGTTGCCGTTTGTTAGTGTTATGTGACGCATGCGCGAGTCCAACAAATACAAACATTATGATAATGTAACACCTATGGCATAGTACATGTACACACGCCCTTCTTGCATATGGGGGGGGGGGGGGGGGAGGTTGCGGTTACTTCGAAGGAGTGTGCCAATGAAGCAATAGATAATTATCAAAGAGGGGCGGTGGGAGGCGAGAAGGCCTTAGTTCTTAGGTCGAGAACAAAAATAATGATTGTCCATTGACTAATAACTGTCGGGATATTATAAACGGAGAAGGAAAAAATAATAATGTCACATCAATCCTTTCAAGGACTGAAATAGATAATACAGTCAAAGTACACAATGGAAATTAAACATAAATTTTAGACGTTAAAAGTTGATTATAAAATGTAATTAAGCACAAACAAAACACGTTTTATGTAAGTAAACTAATAGTGTTATTATTGACATTATAAAAGCTGACTAAAAAGATTGACTATTTTATTTAATAAGGAATACTAAAGAGATTTTAAAGTTAGTTAATGATATTATTCTAGGTATACAATTTCCTTTGTCTAAATTTCAGTAATCTCCCTTGTAACAATATTAGACGTTTATATGTCCTACTAATCAAGGTGTTTTTCTCTTAGGTATCTAGTAATACCGCAGTATGCTTGAACATAACTTTTAATAAGTGCAGTGATTAATCAAGGCGTTTCTATCATGTTATTATATTTTAAATATTCTCTATGCAAACGTAATTGCACCAGCATTTGGCAGAGAGAGAGAGAGAGAGAGAGAGAGAGAGAGAGAGAGAGAGAGAGAGAGAGAGAGAGAGAGAGAGGGGGGAGGGTGGGGGGGAGACCTATTTGTTTAAAATAAAAGAAATTTACAAACGTAGATAACATTTCCTCCAAACATAATATTTGTCTATATAAACCCCATAAACTTGCACGGTCTTTCGCCAGTGCGAAAGTAAGTGCATGCAGGCCTTGACAGTGCCAGACCAGGTTTTTTCCTGCACACTTCGCTTATTAATCGTCATCTCTCCCACTCCTATCACCTAGGCCAGAGGTAACCAAACTACGGCCCGCGGGCCGTATCCGGCCCGCGGGGTAATTTCATCCGACCTGCCGACGCTACTCGAATTTGCTTTATATAACGTATGGAACACGAGACGTTGTGATACAATTTAAATGTAAACATTATGTTTAGAATAATAGGAGATATTCACACGTGCGGAGACCTCCTGGCTGCTATGTGTCTTAAATTTACTATTTTCAATTATAAATTATTGTATCTAGATTTTCTTGTTTATTGTAATGTTTGCTTATTTCTCACCATCCCAAGTCCTTCCCCGGCTCGTTGTAGAGAGCCAACTACGCTCTGACGTTACCATGGTTTTCATGGCAAAACACACACACACACACACACACACACACACACACACACATCTTTCCCTCCCCCACATGCCCCCGCCTGTCACCACAGGTCCGCTGCTCAAGAAATATTTATTTCTTTTTGCCTGTCATCCATTTTATACGTATGTCACAAGGATTTCTTTGACAGTGAATAGTAAGTGAACTAAAAGTGTGAATACAGGCAATAAAGTAACAAACATAGCATTACAATTGCAAAGAAGCCTCGTGTCATTACGAAAATATTAGTTAGTTTAGTTTAGTTTAGTCAACTGACCAACATCACGGCACACGGGTGTGACACATAAGTGCTCCATTCTACTCCTAACTCAAGTCTGAGTCCCGAGAATCTCAGCTCAGTTCACGAACTCCGTAGCACAGGCGAGGATCCTAAAATACTTTGGGTAGAATTGTAACTCGAAATTTAGCCCGGGCAGCGCCGTTAGGCTACTCGTTTCCGTTTTCCAATTGCCAAGGGATTTTTTACGTGCGCAACAATACACACGGGCGTCCGATCTCACTACCCAGAGACCAGGGGAAATTGTGTTACTAGAAGTCCACGTGAAATAATCCCGGCCCTCACCAGGACTTGAACCCTGAACCTCCAGCACTCGAGGCGGACACCATACCTTGAGACCACTCAGCACCCCCCCCCCCCCTCCCCCCGACAGACAGACAGACAGACAAAACATTTGAAAGCAATTCTCTTGATTGGATGCAGGAATTCCAAACCAAACATTGATGATAATTTGAAAGCCAAATATCAGTTTCAAACATCTCACTAACCTTTTCTGCTGCTTAGTTTGTGAGATTCGAATGTATATATGTGCACACTAGGTCTGATGTAACTATCTTTTTGCTAACGTCGCATTCTTTGATAACTTTTTTTTCCAGTGAATATATACGTTGCATTGCACGCCGCTTACCCATGATTAACTTAGTTTTTGGTCTTTTTCCCCAGAGATTTCATTCTGGCTTGCAAGTATTGTTAAAGTTATAGTATGTCCACATTTGTTTGCCTTCATTCACGATCAATTATTTTGAAACCTGTCTGTTGCATCGTTATGAAATTTTTCCAGCCGTCTTATATTTACCCCCACCCAAGGAATATGTCTTTGATAGGTCCAAAAACAACTTAAATCATTGAAAGCGGCAACATTCCTTCGATGTTTTGCTGAACAACTAGTGATTTCTTGCTAACAGTTATTTTTACGGTAATGGGAGACCTGCAAATTCTGATGACACACAAAGGCGTATCCGGATTCGTATGGGAGTGGGTGCAATGAAAGAACTAGCTTAAAATCGACAGGGTCGGCTGCATTGCACCGGGTTTTTATCCCATATGGCTCAGTTTCTTTCCGCAGCGCGGAAAGCGTCGCACAAAGCACGAACTCCGTAGCTCCAGCGACGACCCTCGGGAGTCTCCGAAAAAATGCACTCGTGAAATGAAGGACGCGGCCCGGAATCGAACATACAACCTTCGAAGCCCGAGTCAGACGGCTTGACCACTTCACCACGGAGAATCCCGAGAGGGGTGCAATGTGTAATATTAGTAAAGACAGAGAATTTACAGAGGCACGGGGTAAATAATTTGTAAATTAACAGGAAAGTAGAAGGAATATATTTCTTACCTTATTTTTCATTTCCTTCTAGTTTTTTCAGCTGGTGCTGATGCTATAATGTTTAGGGCCTGCAATTCGTCTGAATAGTTGGAGCAAAATATCCCAGTAAGTGTGTACGTAGATTAAGGTCTGCGATCTGCTCAGACCTTAATCTGTGTCGGACGATTCCAGTAGGTTGATGATTGCTCTCGGTTGCATAAAATTCAATCCATCTTTTCTCCAATAGTCCTCTTCCTCTTTCAACACATGGTCCTGACGTTTTTTCCAGTAACTTTTATCAATATTTAATAGCGCGGACAGACAGACAGACAGACAGACAGAAAGGTAGGTAGGTTGGCAGAAAGGTCGGTGGGTGGGTGGGTGGATGGCTGGCTGGCTGGCTGGGTGAGTAGGTGGGTGGGTGGGTCGGTCGGTCGGTGGGCCGGTCGGTCGGTCGGTCGATGGGTGGGTCGGCCGGCAGGCAGGCAGTCAGGCATGCAGACATATAGATTAGATAGATAGATAGATAGAACGAACGAACGAACAAACTTTATTTTCAAAGGGTTAAGAATTGGGCACGCAGGCCCGTCTAACATTCTGCCCTTCTATCACTCTCTTTCATACATTATTTCATTCACACATCATTCAAGGCTAACAGAGAACAGCAACAATATAAAAGATATGCATTATAAAGGCATGGGCAAGACTACACGACACAGTAAAATTAGATAATGATCTGACACTTGTTATTAGCCATGTGGAATATACTGGCCTACCAAAAGGGGACTGGCTGTTATACTAGGGTTTTGTTATTATTATTATTATCTCTATTATTAAGGGGGAAGATAATCCGTACTGAGATAGTGTTCGAGTAATTTGCAATTATATGAATAGGGATTGATGATGTCTTTGATTTCTTGTGGAAGATTGTTCCACAGCTGAGCTGCAGAGTACGTTAAGCTTGTTTTGTATAAGTCAATCCTAGGCTTCGGAATGTGTAATATATTTAAACGTTTACTGTGTCTAGCATTATATTTAAACAATGGCCAAAGGTAATTTGGGGCATTCCGATGCAGGATTTTGTGAATTAGTTTAGCTTTATTGAAAAGCAGGCGTTTGCGGAGTGGTAGTAACTGAAAGCGTTTATACAGGCTAGGATTGACAGGTAAATGTTTGTTATAAATTAGACTCATGGCTCGTTTCTGGAGTGAGTAAAGATAGATAGATAGATAGATAGATAGATAGATAGATAGATAGATAGATAGATAGATAGATAGATAGATAGATAGATAGATAGATAGATAGATAGATAGATAGATAGATAGATAGATAGATAGATAGATAGATAGATAGATGGATGGATGGATGGATGGATGGATGGATGGATGGATGGATGGATGGATGGATGGATGGATGGATGGATGGATGGATGGATGGATGGATGGATGGATGGATGGATGGATGGATGGATGGATGGATGGATGGATGGATGGATGGATGGATGGATGGATGGATGGATGGATGGATGGATGGATGGATGGATGGATGGATGGATGGATGGATGGATAGATAGATAGATAGATAGATAGATAGATAGATAGATAGATAGATAGATAGATAGATAGATAGATAGATAGATAGATATGTAACAGGAAAAATTGAATATCAAGGATAGTAGGACATAGTTTCCTATTCTTGAGTGCTAAAAGACAAAGAAGCGCAACACCGACTTTTGGTAGGCCAGAGAAGAAAAAGATAATAAGAAGGAAGAAAAAAGAGCACCTTATATATTCCCTGCCGTTAACAAAAGAAAGGGATAGAAAATTAGACAGAAGATTTCCAGGAGTTCTTTGAGCGGGGGGTATACTGTTGTATACCCCAGACAAAAGATCAAACTGTTGGACTGCAAAAAGATCAATGAATTTGCAAAACAAACTATAAACTTAACAAAACAAATTAGGAACACCAAAATTAGATCTTTATTGACATAATTTCATTTTTCAGGGACAAACAGACATCCTGACATGTCACAATTGACATATACAGTAATGGAAACCTATGTTCACTCAGTGGATATCACTGCTGCCTAATATCGCCATGAACACGACCGGACATCCATCCCCACAATCCAGCAAGAACATGGCAACAAAGAAGCCTCAACGTGAACAACAGCTGTAATAACAGCTATGGACTCTGTTAATATCATCTCAGGATTCATGGACAGTCGGTATATAGAGAAATGGGAACTTGAAATCCCACAGTTGGAGATAAATGCTGCCTAATACCGACCACAGGGGCTGTCTCTGAATGACAGTGAGACCTCAACCAAAAGCAGTTGAGTCGTGGGGCACCCTCAGTACCCACACAGGACACCCGCATCACATGGGCCGACTGGGACCAGATACAACAAAGAGCCATAACAATAACAAATAACAAAACTATAACTTTAACCATACAATAAACTGAGTTATGGAAAAATGGACCATTGAATCATTGGGGAGGTGATGGGAGATGGGTGAGGGGAGAACTGGGTGGGAATAAGGAAAATGGGGATAAACAAAAATAGAGGTGAGGAAAAATGGGGGGGGGGGGGGGTAATTAAGGACCCAGGGCTGTTCCCTTCTACGACAAGAATCACATCCTGCAATAAAAGTAAACAACCAAACACATATTTAACAACTGTTAAATATTACTACTATATTAACAACAACTTAAAAACTATAAAACAACTGCATATGAATTACTGTAAGTCAGACATGTGCTGTGCCTGACTCAATGGGATTACAAACACAACACAATTTCCCATTAACACAGGATTCAAATAGCAGCACCAAACCAAACCCACAGATCACATACAGGAATGTATAACACTCCTCTGGATGCTCATAATGTGCTATCTACCTAGCACCAATGCTGCTGTCATTTAAGGGTACCAGTGT
Source organism: Cepaea hortensis (assembly GCA_963921405.1). Lineage (NCBI taxonomy): Eukaryota > Metazoa > Mollusca > Gastropoda > Stylommatophora > Helicidae > Cepaea > Cepaea hortensis. Next base: position 48,850,184 of record OY992889.1, on the reverse strand, counting down.
GACATACATGATGAATTACATGATGTGGGTAACAAATGGCATTTGAAATGCAATTACAACAACAACACAGTAATTTATCGTCTGCTTATATTTAACTAACGTTATTATTTCCTATCTCCCAACGCGCCGTCTACAGCCAACATAACCCTAAAAGTATTTAACCATTTACCCGTGTAGATTTGAACTCGCTGCCTGTACCCCGCAAGGCCAACTTAACTACACAACAACAGAAACGTGACCCCGCTTCACCTCTGTCTAGTCGGACAAAAGACACGCATTCCTTCTTGTGCCCGCCCCGTCTCTGGCCGACGATCTCACCTGACCTTATTGTCTGGTTGACCTAGTGGTCACGTGCGCCTTCATATTTTCTTCTGTCCGTTTACTGTGTTTGGTCGCCGTGTTTATATTTTTGCAGTACGGCTTTCCTTCCATAATTACATGTTGTTGCACTCGCCTAGTTCTCATTAATTTTGAACGTCTAATTACTTTGTTTATATATACATATATAGTTTATCGACACTCAGCTAATCTAATCGATTAATTTGACTCCCATCACTCTATTTCAGCCATTTAGATATAGGTCATTTGCAGGACGTCGCATTCAGTCCTGATTCTTTGCCAGGTCGTGATTCTTTAGCGGGTTAATGTTCAGTAGTTTGCCAATGCTTCCTTGTTTAGACTGCTATTATAGTTAGCTAGCTAGTTATATGTGGGTCCTTTGCAGGACGTCGCGGTCAGCCCTAGCCTTGATCGACTGCTCATGATTCCTCGGCCAATTCGTCCGCGGAAGTTTGCCATAGATTTCTAAACTAAGGTACCTTATTATAATATACAATTATACTAATTAGGTCTAAATCTTACGCAACTTACGTTCAGCTTCTGCCGTCCCGTTGTCCTTCTGGGTTCCATAGTTGCAATATAATTGCTCTCATCAGCCTCTCGTTTGTCATGGATCCCACCAGACGTTTTCCAGTCATGTTCGACTATCGTTTCCTTGTGGTTCCAACCGCTCTGGCTATTGGTTGTCCTATCTGACGTTTAGCCATCTACTGCAACTAATGAGCGGTCTCCTTAGCTGGCGGTCCTCTTAACTCAAGTTGCTTTCTTGCACTTAGCGACCCTCGGACTCTGCGTGTCTTTCCCTGTTTTGGCTTATCTGCCTTGGGTAGGTTCCGTTCACAGACCCTTAGTCGTTCTGAGCGTAATCTTGCCAAGAAATCAAAACATAAAGCTGAAAGATGCTAGTGTTGACAGCGATGTCCTGTAAAGGATATGCACACAAAAAAAGTTTGTCATTGTGACGAAACGCGTTTATCTGTCTTTGGTCGTCAGGATTCCGCACTATTTTGGCGCGTCAACGGGGGACTTTCCCAGCTATAAATAGACTGAGGGAGGCCGATGGAGGAATTACCATCTAGAATCTTCTCGGAGCACCTGAATTTGAGTGACCCGTGAGGCTGCGTATCGCACTAGATTCTCGTGCAGAGAGATCTAGAAACTCTAGGCGGGGAATGACGGTTTCCCGAGAAAGTGTCGTTTCCCTAGAAGCACTATCTCCTCATGCGCATTGAGTTGGCACGAGTGGGTAAATTGGCTAAACAATTCATTCACTTCATTTTGCTCGAAGAGAGCAGACGCAGGCCTGTGTGAGCCATTTTGTGTTGCGTCTCACCACAACAATGATTCGGCTGACTGTTACGGAAAGGAGGCTGAGGAGCCCTTGAACAGTTTTGAAAGCTGACTGGAGTCTGGTTCTGAACATTCAGGTACTTATTTGTTTAAATCATTTAACTTTGTAAGTGTACAAAACGCCATCGTTCTAACCTCATTACCTATGCGGATGTCCTTGCATAACTAATTAGCAAACCGATCGATAACGCTGTTGACGGCTAGGTCGTGTGTTTGGTTTACCGTGTGTTCGCGAATCAGCTGTTGGGAACGCAGGAATGCGATGTGGGCGATTTGGGTTTAAATTATATTTACCGTGTATCGCCAATCGTTGCATCTATTAGGTTGCGGTGTTAGAATAGAACCTAGTTACTTGTGCCTGATAGAAACGTAGATTTATGTCAGTCAGTTGCTGAAGCAAGGAGAACGGTTAGAAAACCAGGTAAGTTGGTAGGTGGAGATTCAGACAAAACTGTGCTTACTTACTAAGTAAAGAAAGAACTTAGTTCTGTGCCACCAGGAATGATGTAACTATTGTGTAGTAACTTAATAGTGAATTCATTGTGTGGAACACGGGATTTCTGTGTGAGGGTAAGTCTGCAGAGATTATATATATATATATATATATATATATATATATATATATATATATATATATATATATATATATATATATATATATATGATGTGGCATTGTGTATATATATTAGGTCATGGCTTGTGATACTTCCTGGAGTAATTCCGAATGCCGAATACGTCGACGCGGTATAACAATGCGTGCCGTCGCGAGATACATATGCGTTCTGAATTCTTGTCTTAGCTATCCTGTTCTTTCATACTGGCACTAGTGCGAGTGAATGCTAAGGTGCTGGAAGTATGGAAAGATGCAAGGAGGTTGTATGGGACAGGGGACATATAGGATATGGGGGATGTGAAAGCAAGTTATGAAAGTATAGGTTGGCAGACCAGGCCAACGATGAAGTTCGGTCGCGGCCAAGGCTAAACCACTTGGGAGGGCGGAACTGGAACATCACCCTTGGAACATGTGGGGAACATGTATTATCAAGAAGGCTTCTTGACTCTAAGGAAGAGTCTGATAAGAAGAGTTTGCTATGGAGTGGGCAGGTGGTCCCACCAGCAAACAGGCATGTGTACATATTGGATGTGATCATGTACTATTCCTATATCCCGAGGGATGGTATATTGATCAGTATTATGTTTACTAATGAACATTGATGATGTAAGGAACGAGTCCAGGGACTCTTTACCTTGATGTTTAGTTCGATTAAATTAGAACTATGATAACAGCCTACTATCACTACTGACGTTAGCGACAACTGGTAGATGATTAGGGATAGGTGAGACCTACGATCAGACTCGTCATTCTGATTTTTTGCTCTGTTTGACGGGCTGTTCTGTGAGGCCAGCTGACATTAATGAACCCATGCTTTACTACTCTCCATATAGAGATAATGCTTTGGTTATATGCATAACTAAATAGCATGACTGAGGGTTGAGTAGGCATTGGTAGGATGCATGTGGACTAATGTTTGGGCCAGTATACTCTCACCGGTCGCTCTTCCTTTTCAGGAGTTTGCCTGTTGAGGAACCAGTCAACTATAATTGTCGTTGGCGGGAAACCACTTCGTGTGACACAGCGAAGGGTTCAATTCTTTACTTATCACTCCAGACTCAACCACGCCATATACCCAGTGTGATTCATCATGCGTGAAGGTGCATCCAGTGATTTTGGTGCCCTGAAGGTGCACGTGTGGGACATGATGGTTTATGTTGTTTTTCTGCATTAGAAGATACTCTATTTCAGCCAGGAACATTTCAGCGATTTGAGCAATCATGCTCAAAGAAAGGAAACACCTGACCATATATTATTACGGTGGTTCCGCCTAAACGCGGAAAAAGATTTAGACACTTGAATGGTTCTTATGACAGCTATAGTGGCAGGTCTTGAGAAGAACTACACCAGCTATTAATAACTTGTGGCAAGTGTTACCAAGTGGAAGGGACAATAGATTATAGTCCAACCTGAATTGTCTTCCTTGAAAGTAGACGTCTGATTCTAATAATGTACTGAAAGAGTATGAAGATTTTGAACTGTGTTCGTGTAGGACTCAGTGACATATCAGTTGCCTTATCTGATTCTTCAAGCAGTGTTACTGTGATATCATTGTGGACCATTGAATTGGTTATTGACATATTCTTCAAGCAGTGTTACTGTGCTATGATTGCGGGACAATTAGATTGGTCAGTGACTACTTAGGTTCATCGAAGTCACGAATACTTGGAGTCAAATCCAGGAGGATTGTCTCCCAGCCAGTGTTGAACGAGAACTGTGTATTAACAGTGACTCAATGGGAGTGATAAAGATGCAGTTTTTCCAGTTGAGTGAGGTCCAGCAGTGACTCTATTGTCGTGGATCCACGCTCTGGGGACGGAGTGGTCTCCAAGGTTCTAGTCATCTCACTGGAAGGAAGCCGGGTGAGTGGCGGACCGACTGGACGGGACATCTGCATCCAATCTACTTCTCAACCTGATGATGACAACCATATCTCTGATTCTGTCTCTACTCTATCCTCTATTTGTGTAAATAGATTATTCTATCAGGATGTTCATTTCAGTTCTATATTCTCAAGGGTAGAATAAACTTTATGTACGTTGACTTGCTCTTTGTATAATGATTAAGTGTGGTCTCGGACGATGCCTAAGTGTTCATTGTTCCACAGGAGTAGGTAGTTAGTGGGGGTCTAGAATCTGGAGGGGCTTGTAGACATAATTAACTAATATGAGATCAACCACAGAGTAAAAATGTGTATCTGGCTGTCCAACCCCTGGGGCTAGAATACATGGGAGTGCCAGAGACACCTCGGGTGTGGTTCACTCTCACTACCCAAGGCGATCTTGTTACACTGATAGAATACAGAGTGGGGGCTCGTCCGGGATTATTCCAAGCTCTCTGTGTGTTGTAGAACTCTCGCATAGGGATAGGGACTTAGTCTATATCCTCTACTTCAGTCTACATAAGATTCTACTACTTCTATCTATCTCATAACTGTCTGACGGACATTTGTGTTGTGGTGTTTAGTTAATACTATTGGTTATTGTTTAATTGTATTGCTTCACCAACACATACTTAAGTACCCACCTATCATAGTCAACATGTCTACCCAAGAGATAGACTTGGACAAAGTTCAGGAAACTGGGCGTAAGTCAGGTCTAGAGGGAGATGCTTTGAAATCCTATGTGCAAGAGGTGGAAAGAAATTTTCGCCAAGAGGAAAGAGAGAGGAGGAGAGCAGAAAGAGAACTGGAAGCCAGTAAAGTGGCTCTTGAGGAAAAGAGGATAGCGGCTGATAGTGAAATGAAACGGCTTGAGTTGGAAGCCGAGAGAGAAAAACGTGACCATGAGTATCGAATGAAGCTACTTGAGGCACAAGTAAATTTGATAATTATCTACACCTACCCAGTTTTAGAATTTGCCGACCTCTATACCTCAATCGGCGGTTGATAAACAATTTTGATGAGATGCACCCACTATTGGTTTTTGGGCTACGCTCTCAAAATGTCGACCGTCTGAATTGGCTGTTTCACGAGGTACTAACCGGAAGCATGTAGCCGATTTGGCACTTCGACTAACCTGGCCACTTTGCTCGGTTGTCTCTGTTCGACCAAACTACATAAACCTCCTTTAACTTAACTAGTATTTTTTTTAAATGTGGCGACTATTGTCGTGTGCTGTGCACATAACTTTAGTGGGAGAGTCCTAAACTTTGGACAACTCTAACACTAACCGCCATGCCGACCTATCGCTTCACTAGTTAGTAAGAAAGTGAGGCCTGGAACTTGGCGGAAATCCGCCAAGTAAAGCTTGGCGAGAATTGAGCTAAACCCGGCCAAACTCAGCTACTTTTAGCAACACACTAGCTAAATGATGCTAAGATACGTACAACAATTACTGAGATAGACGTATAGTTACTTAAGTTACTATAGTTATTTTAATTATATGCAAGACGATGCGGTTTTCTAAACTTGCTTTGCTACATGTTGTATGATTGCTGCAGTAGGTACCTGACGAGATGCAGCGAAATATGCCAGGCAATAAATCGTGCAGTCTATTGTTTGTGTCTCCTTTATTCAAATTTTATATCATATCCTTTTTACAGGGCATCGCAGTCAACACTAGCATTTCTGCTGCTGTGATTTCTTGGCAAGTTTACGTTCAGTAGTTTGCCATTGCTTTCTGGACGACCGGCACCGATACCAACGCAAAACCAACGCAACGTGGTCTGCTGCAAAATCACGCCCTAGCTGTACTTTGAGCGCTGGTATGCGGGATTACGAACCGCGTCCGTAAACTCGTCGCCATGGAGCGCGGCTTATTCAGATTCGTCACTGGAAAACATTGATTGAAAAGGTATTTCCTTCTATGTGGCTGTCCACGAACACAGGCATCGAAGTGTCGTAACAGATTAACAGAGTAGAATCCTTATCACTATACTAACACACCCGCATGCTTATTTTTACAGAAGGCTAGTAATGACTGTCGATGAAAGGTGAGCGGTAGAAATTACAAGGATTCACAATAACATTCCACTGGAGGTCAGCATGGACAAATGCATAAGACCGCTTGTTCTTAAACATTCGGTGGTTTCAAGGTAGTGGGTTTAACGCCTACACAGGTCAGTTGGGCTAAAATGTTGATTTCTCGTCCTTGACTTGGGGAGGTAAATTACAAGTAGCCCTAAAGTGAGAGGGACACTGGTAATATGGAAAGGGAATGCGCACGCAGACATCAGCCCCGTGCACTAGAAGTAGTAGCACATGTATGTATTACGTTAGAGTTCAAAGTAAGCGGAGAAAAAACATCTACAATATGTAACTGCTCAAATTTAAACAGCTCACTTACGAATTATAATTAACGGTGATCAAGTGGTACATTGAAGTAAACAATATATGCCTTTTCCACGGCTTTAGGTGTATTGGGCATAAAGTGCCAGACCCATATATTTATAGACCCAACAGCATTCGATGGACGATGTGGACAGTATGACGCCGGCAACCTTTACTTTCCAAGACAATTCCAGGTAACCAAGGTGGAGTGGGTCAACCTGGGAGTCGCGCCCTACATGTACAATTTCGAGTCTTCTCTGACTTGGTCTCTTTCACCACATTTACTGTGCTCATGTTGGCTACCCAAGGTACGCTCAGAATTATTCTGTAAAACAACGGAACTCAACCGGTGTTTTATTTAGTTTCTATCTGTTCATGATTCACGTCCACATGTTAAAAGTGGTTATATATAACATGAGAGAATGTTTTTTCCAACGTCCCATACAAGCGAATTATCACATTAAAACATGTTGCTTTTGCTTGGTATATTATCTTCTTTGTTTCTGTAATGCATGAGGTCTTAGGTGCGACTGAACTACCGTATAGCAGTAGACGATACTATCTGCTTTCTGTTAGCCCCTAATGTACGGTGGTCCTCAAGGACAGCGCTTTTCATCTGTTATCTATTGTACTCACGCAATGGCGAACGTTCCAATGGCTTGTCAAATAAATGCTGAGGGTCATCTTTGAAGCATGCATCACAGTAAAGCATTATTGGAACGGTCAGTATTTTGTCCAGTATGTTAACAGCGGCCTGCTGCTAATTTGGTTTGATGTGCACAATGGCATGAGAGTCGACCCGTTCAGATTCTGATGTAAAACTGCAGAAAAAAATCACAAAAGTCCAATACATACTGGGGATGATTGCGAAGTGCTGTAATTGACATACACTAATTTGAACGTTGCTAATCCACGGAGTTTAAAGAGAGGAGTGGCGTTGAGAAATACATATTATTGACGTAGTTCCTATTCAAGTGCAGTAATGTTGGTTCTTGACTCAACTGGAAAACTGAGAACTAGTAAACTTGAGGTGAAAAGAGCAAGGGGAAGACAGACAGATAAATAGCTGGATAGCTCAGTCACATGACATAACTGGGATAAGACATCTTATAGTTGTCACTGGTATAGTCTCTGGTATCATGTGAGATGGCAAACCATGACCGCTCCTGCTAATTGACATGGTACATGATGATAACTCATTGGCAAGAATTTGCATCCATACAGAACAGACCAGACACAACTTTTCAGTAAGCAGATTTTGATGAATTCCCAATACATTATAAAGCTGTGCAATTTCTTTATTTTAGTAGTGTATCTAGAATGTATTCTAAACTCCATACTGCTAAAGAAAATAATCACATTAGCATGGCTGTGTATGAAGTTTGAAAAATGATTGTAGTGATATTTAAAGTAATCACAAGGCAGATATGCTATAGGTTGCTAGGGGTTAGCAGTTTCAAATATACTAGGTCACAACTTTATAACCGCGCTGCCTGGGCACAAGCTTGAGTTAAAAATCTACCCATGGATTTCAGAATCCTCGCCGGTGCTACAGAGTTCGGGCACTGAGCAGAGATTATCCGGACTCAGGCTTGAGTTAGGAGTAGAACGGAGCATTTATGGGTTACACCTGTGTGCCGTGATGTTAATCCATCGACTAAACTAAACTAAACTAAATATATATAATTTCTAATACAAGTGAGAAATTACGTGGTAGCTGATGAGATGTGGTTTTGATCGAAGAATGATGAGAACACCGTGGACGGATAGAAGGACCAATGAATATATCTTAAAAGAAGTTAACTCACAAAGAGAATTGGTTGCTCGCAAAATAAGAAGACATCCCATATTCTTTGGGCATGTCATAAGAAGGGAAACTGGAGTATTTCTTTACAACGAAAAAGCTGGAGGGGAAGAAAGTCAGGGGGAAACCAAGAGAGAAGATGTTGGACAGCTTGCCATCACGGCATGGAGGAACATCAGTATAAAAAATTGATAGCACACGAGACAGAGGGCTGTGGACAGGCGTGATCACCCAGTTAGTTAGTTAGTTAGTTGGTTAGTTAGTTAGTTGGTTGGTTGGTTGGTTGGTTGGTTTGTTCGTTGGTTGGTTGGTTGGTTGGTTAGTTAATTAGTTAGTTAATTAGTTAGTTAGTTAGTTAGTTAGTTAGTTAGTTAGTTAGTTAGTTAGTCACAGTTCCAACTTCATGGCAAAGGGTCGTCCCATTATGCTCCATTCTTGTACCTGTGAATATCACACTAAATGTTCCTCACTGCCCCATGTGAAATGTGGAACAGACAGGATTCTCGACAAGTCAACAGACCGCACTTGCATACGAAAAATATAGTTCATCGTTGATGGTACCGGCAGTCACTAGAAAACCAGCAATCACACATTACTGCATAAGCAAACCAGTTAGTTCAGCGACTCGCCTGCCGCCATTTTTCTGAACATGCAGTTCACGCTAAAAACAACTCGGACGGATATAAAAGCACTCCACATGAAATCCAGAGTTCACAATGTCGCTCCACGCAATCAACTCAGTAGCAGAGCAACGTCACCATCATGATCACCCATGTGACACGGAACGGATAATATGAAGAGGAAGACACACAACACAGTCGGTGTTCTAATTCAGGTTTATAATGTCATGATACTGTCATGAGCGCGCTGCCATGATTTTCTGCTAAGAGGGGGACAGGATCGCCACCTAGTCCTTCGTGCATTCAGGCCTAGAAAATGCCATTTTCTAACAGTTCACAGACCAATAGTAGGTTCCTGCTTGGAGACTTGTGTTGAATTTGGGTCTCATTATTTTAATGAACAACTTTGTAATCGTCAATACTTTCTTTTTCTGTACTCCACAGAAGCAATTTCTTGGCTGGGAATATTATCTTAAATGTAAAAGCAAGTAAGTTAATTAATGGTAACGCCGCATTATAATTCTAAATAAATGAATGGGGGATTGAAAAGCACTCATGAAATTAGGATCTTCTGCGGGAACACTCAGAAATTCCCTTCCAATTTTAAAGGGTGGAGGGGGGGGGGGGGGGGTTGTCGGCGACGGTCTTTTGTGCCTCGTCTCCTCTGGTGGTTTCTTTTGTTAGTGAAGGCTCCTGGCTCGTCTGGCTTGACTGGTTGCAGTCCTTATAAGGGCTTTTTATTTGTTGCGTAAAGAATGAACTCTCAGAGCAACTAACATCGTTTGCCTGAAGTGCCCATTGCAACTAGAGCGTTGTATGTTTGTTTGTTTGTTTGTTTGTTTGTTTGTTTGTTTGTTTGTTTGTTTGTTTGCATATCCTTTACAGGACATCGCTGACAACATCAGCATCTTTCAGCTGATTGTTGATTTCTTGGCAAGATTACGCTCAGTCGTTTGCCATTGCTTTCTGAGCGGCCGGCTCACATGCCCCGTAAGTTACCGACGCGATTCGAACCACTGCTGATTCTCACCGTCGTCACGTTACTTACGAGAATTTACGAGATTACGGAGAAAAGTCGCTAACCTCTAGGCCTGGAAGCCGGCAGAGCGTTGTATACATCTATATAAAATAGAGACAATCAACATTCGATTTTCATGTCACGAGAAAGGAGATATTGTAAACTATCATGATCTGTTTTGCTGTATGTCAGTGAATCACATAACGTGAATAAACAAATTATGAACAGCTTGGAAGCAATAGACATGCGGCTCTTGAAGCGAATGTTTCGAGCATATTGGAACCCTAAAGTAACTGATAACGACTGAATGGAAGAGGCTAATGAAAGTTGAACATAACATACAACTATGAGAAATAGACGAACATCACTATTTAGTAATAAAACAAGAAGAGAGGCATTAGAAAACACCATGACGACTGGAAAGATCAGTGATAGTAGAAGCAGAGGCAGACCAAAAGAAATGATGCTGGGTGAATTAAGACGGTGGCATGGAGAGATATCATCAGCAGAGTTGATCCTAATCATCAAGGACCGAGATCTGTAGAGAGACATGGACGCCTACGCCAGCTAGCAAGGCACATGCTGTTGGTTATCAATCAATCAACCAGGTGTTGTCTCCACTGTTAAGGTTGGCTGCAATGGATCCAAACACTGTCTGACCCACGTCTTGATTCTACATTCTGTCAGACTGCTGTTCGTCCATCTCTTGATGTTATCTTCCCACTTGTATCGCTGTCTAGCTCTTGCTGATGGTGATAATTAAAAACAATTGAGAAACTGAAGCTGTTCAAAAGGCGTATCAAGGAGACTGGACATGGCAATGCATAGGCTAAAATAGCATTTAAAATATATATAGCACAACACCGCAACCAAATAAAAATAACAATGGTGAGATCATGCAATTAAAGGACGTGAATCGTGGACCACATTAGAACCACTAATGAAGAACAGAATTGATTAAGAAGAAGAACTTCTGACAGTAAAAGAAATCTGAATATAGAACAAAACTAGTCCATAAACTGAAGTACGTCACGAAAGCACAACACTTCACAGTGGTGTTTAAAAGATATGAATGAGATGAGATAAAATGCGGAATAGTTGTGGAAATGTAAACAATATAAGGACACGCAATATAGCGCAGCTTTACGAGATACAAGTACTGAAAATAAAGGACATTGTGGCCACAAGCTTTCATCAGCAAAAAAACACAAGAAAATGCAATCACATATAAACCATTGTGCCTTCTCCACAAAGAAGGTTGACTACAATGGATCTCCGACACTATCTGTCTCTAGCTCTGACTGTACATTCTGTCAGACTGATTTTCGTCAGTATCTTGATGTTATCTTCCCACTTGTATCATTGTCTACCTCTCGCACGCTTGTCCTCAACCTTGCCTTCCAGTATGGTATTATGTCTTTTAACGTGGCCGAAATATTGCCTCTTTTTTATTCCTTTCATCAACTCTCTTTTCATTCCCAGCTTATCTAGAACCTCTGTATTTGATTGTTTTGTTTCCATGAAATACGACATATTCTTCTCTATATCCACATCTCCAAAGCCTCTAGTCGACATTCTAAATGCTTGTTCAATGTCCAATCTTCCGCGCCATTTAGTAGTGTTGAATGTACGTAACATTTGACAATTCTCATTTTTAATGCGTTGTTAATCTTTCTAGATGTCAGTCAATACTGATTTCATGCTGCTGAAAGCATTTTCGGCCATTCCTATTATCTTTTTGATTTCTATTTCACTTCTGTCATCATCTGTTATTACATGTCCAAGATAGGAGAAACGTGTTACTTGTTCTATTATCTCCCCGTTTACTGTGATGTTCATTGCTGCCCTTTCCATTCCACTGCTAATTATCACAGTTGTTGGTTTTGGGATGTTAATATCTAAGCCACATTCTGCACTATGCCTGTTTACTTGTTCCACTAGGTTTTGTAACTTTTGCTTGCTTTCTGCTAGTAATCCGGTATCTTCAGCATACTCAAGATTGTTTATGATTCTTCCATTGATGTTATGTCCAGGCAGTTCGACTTGTTTAAAAATTTCTAATGTGTATAGGTTGAAGAGCCTTGTGGACAACATACATCCCTGCCGTACTCCATTTTTTATCTCTATGGGCGACGAATACTTATTTCCGCATCTAATAGACGTCACTTGTTCTTAGTACAAGTTACTAATAAGTCTGATACCCTTTCCGTACGAGTACACCTCGGAGGAGCAAATGGATCACCATAGTCTGGTAAGAATGAAGCAGCGAGGTGTGACGAGGGGATCTGGCCGATGCTCGCCGCTCAGAGGAAAGGCGAGACGGACATATAATCAGATTGCTACTGGAACTATTAGTGTTGGAACTCTCGCTGGCTGCTGAGGATGGGGACGGAGCGCTTATGGGAATGCCCCGAATGCTGTGATGTCGGTTCCTAAATCAATCAGTCAATCATACCCTTTCCGTCTACTCCTATATCTTGAAGCATGTTATTAATCGTTCATGTTCTATCAATAGCTTTCTTGTAGTCTATAAAACAAACATATATATTTTTCTGAACTACTACAGTGGAGTCTGGATAAGTAGAAGTCGCAGGGGCCGAAGGAATTTTATCTACTTATCAGAAATTCTACCTATCCAGACTGCACACATATTTACACTAATTTACACTAATACATGTGTACCATGCAGTAGCATTAAGTAACATGAATGTACCACTTAGGAAACACAGGTAGTGAACAAATAAATAGCAATACAATATCAGAAATGTTGAAATGTTTAATTTTGAAAATTTTCAAATTAATTAAAGAAAATGTCTGTGATTTTGCTATGCTTCTTGACTTGTGAAAAATGTCTTCCCGTTACCTGTTTAAAGGCACAAAATGGTGAGACTGCATCATCTGAACATCCGTTCTGCATCATGTAAGTGTCAATTTTGTCAACTGATGCCAAAATATCTGACTGCGATACAGGTTGTGCTTGCAGCCCACAGTCATCCTCATCATCAGAGTCAGGGCTGGAAGGGTCTGTTGGTTGAATGACTGGCATACATAGCCCTATAATATCAGTGCTTGAAAGAGTGGCACTAGTAGAAACATCATTGTCAATGTTCACAAACTCCTCTGGTTCAATGTTCAGCTCTTTATACAATCTAGCAAGTAATGCCAGTAATGGCCCCACTGAAATGTCAGTAACATTGCTCTCATTGCTCGCTGATGGTGTGAAATTCTCATTTACAGAGATATTTACTGCAGGTAAGAAGCCAGCCTGTCTAAAGCAGTTTGTAATAGTTGCTGGTAAAACTCTGTCCCATGAAGATTTTAACATAAGAATAGCATCACGAAGGGTTATCTTGAAATCATCACAAATGAGGTCAGCATCCATATGAACCACACGTTTTGACAACATTGTGGATCTATAAAGAACTTTCAGATTTTGAATGATACCTTGATCACAAGGCTGAATTGTTGATATGACATTAGGTGGCAGAAAAAAAAAAGCTCTGTTGCCTTCAGATTGTTAATTTTTGTTTGGGCTGAACAATTGTCAACAATTAAAAGAACTTTTCTTTGTTTACACACCATTGAATAATTAAATTCTTGTAGCCACTCATTGAACAGTTCTGATGTCATCCATGCCTTTGAATTGGCTCTGTAATTCACACGGAATTTTTTTCTTCAGGTCTTTGAAACAACGAGGATTTAAAAATTTTCCAAATCACAATTAAAGGCCATTTTTCACTACCATCCATATTGGAACACACAACCACTGTTATTCTTTCTTTTGACTGTTTCCCCCCATGACACTTTTCACTTTTGAAAGAAAATGTTTTATCAGGTAACAATCTCCAAAATAATCCAGTTTCATCGGCATTAAATACATCCTCAGAATTATATTTAGCTAAAGCGAGCCTGAGCACGTCTTCTATCCATGAGTGAGTCGTTGCTTCGTCGACTGACTGTTTCTCTCCAAACACATTCTTGTAAGTGATGCAATGTCGTTTTTTGAAACGATCCAACCAGCCAAGCACTACAATTCCAGTCTCCCTGACCTCCAAGACGTGCAAATTCTTCTGCTTTCGCAATAAGTAAAGGCCCATTTACTGGTACATTTGCCGATCTAATCACAGTGAACCATTTTAAAAGGGCAGCATCAACAAAATTGCACGCAGCAGTTCTTCTAGATCTCTGCCTATCACTGTCGATTTGACATTCTATAAACAATTGTTTGCAGCGGTCTTTACGATTTAAAATGCCGGAAAGCGTCAATGTTGGAATACCAAATTTTCTAGCTATATCCACTTTCTTCTTCCCACTATGTTCAACCTCTTCCAACAGCTCAATCTTTATTTTTAAAGTCACAGTTTTAAGCTTTCGTCCACTAGCAGCCATTGTTGACATGTTGCAACATATTATGTGCGAGATTATTCTCCAAGCTGACTAAAAATACACATTCTTTCGCTAAACAATTTTTTTTTTTTTTTTTGGGGGGGGGGGGGGGGGGTGTGAAATGAACAGTTAGACTTAAACGTGAACATTTATATAGTCGGTAATTCATTTTTATGTTCGACTAATCCGAAAATTCGAGTTAACCGAATTCGACTTATCAGGAATTTGTATACAAAGATAAGGAAGGATCTTGGCCGGGACCAAGCCAATAACGTCGACTTAAGCGAAATTCTAGTTATCCAAGTTTGACTTAAGTGGACTAGGCTGTAGAGTATATATTTTTCAGTTAACATCCTCAAACAGATAACTGGTTCTCTGGTGCCGCTGTTTTAGCGGAACCCAAATTGTTCTTCAACTACTTTCCCATCTATTTTATTTTGAATTATTTCTTGTATGACCTTGAGTATTATCGTAGTTATATGGCTCATTAAACTAATAGTTTTATAATCCTCACAATCAACAGCTATTGGCTTCTTGGGTAGTGTGATGAAAATGGATGTTTTCAAATCCTTGGTGATGTAACCAGTATTATATATATCATTGCATATTTCCGTGATGGTTTCAATGCCAAAGCTGGATAAGGATTGTATCATCTCAGTTGTTATCTTGTCAGGACCTGCAGCCTTTCCTTCCTTCATCTTTTTAATAGCCTTTTCTACTTCAGCCTTCAATATTTTTGGTCCATCTTGAGTATTATACAATGATGGTCTATTGACCCTGCTGTTAAAGGACAAATCTTCTGTGTACTCTGTCCATCTTTTTATTATGTCGGTATTATCAATTATAATTTCAAATTTGTTTTCTTTGATACAACCATTTCCTGTTATATTATTTTTCTTCTTTGTAAATCTTTGTATATTTTCATGTAATTCTTTCTAATTGTGTTTTATTTCTAGATCCTCTATTTCTTTGCATTTTTTTCTGCAACCACTCTTCTTTGGCAACTCTGCACACTTGACGCATTTCTCTGTCTATTAATATATACTCTGGAGTGTTGTTTGCTGTCTTTCTTTGAGTTATTTTGCTCAAGATTTCATCGGTTATCCACAATTGCTGTTTCATATTTACCTTCACTGGCAAGGTACCGGCGCCGTGGCGAGGGATTTACCGATGCAATTCATAATCACACATACCCGCGTTCGAAACACAGCTGTGTTGGTTTTTTATGAAATGGTATGGGTGCCGGTGGTTCAGAAAGCAATGGGAAACTACTGAGCCTAAACTTGCCCAGGAATCACGAACAGCCAACAAATGTTGGGGTTGACAGCTACGTCCTGTAAAGGACATGCAACTAACTGAGAGCTAACTTACTGGCGAGGTAGTATTTGCAATCTGTATACTGGTATTTACACATTCCCACTTTGTATTAATTTTATCCTCAGGATTTTGACGTCTGTATTGTTCCATACTTTGAACGATTAGCCTATCATATTTATGTTTTACATCAACCAGGTATAGTTTATTTATGTCTGGTGGTTTCAATGCTGATTTATCTATTTGAGGTGTCTTCATTGTCCTTATTCATGTGTTTTTAAGTTTTATTTGTAATTTTAAGACCACAGGATTGTGATCAGAGTTGATATCACCACCAGTGTATGTTTTGGCATTTTTCACATTGTTTTAAAATCTATTTCTAATCATAATGTAGTCAATATGGTTTCTTGTTCTATCTCCAGGGCTTTTCCGCGTATACAGTTTCCAAGGGTTATGTTGGAAAAATGTGTTACAAACAATAAGATTGTTTTCTTCACAGAACTGTATCAGCCGGTCTCTTCTGTCGTTTCTGTTTCTCATACAATGTTGCCCTACTATCCGCTTATATTTAGTTTTTCCAACTTTTGTGTTCATGGCTCCCATGACAATTAGGACCTCTGATGATTTTACAAATTTCAGTGTTTGTTGTAGGTCTTTATAATATTTTTCGGGCTGTTCATCACTATAATCAGATGCTCGAGCATACGCCTGAAGAATTACAATGTCGAAAGGTCTTGCCTTAATATTGTGTAGTAGCCTATCATCCTATCTTTATGAACCCAGAATCCACTAATATTGTTTCTCTATATTTCTTTTTACTAAAATTCCTATTCCTCTCTCCTGATGATCTCCTCCCGAATTAATGAATATGTGATCGTCTCTCCTTATATAACTAGCATCTGTCCATCTTGTTTCTGATACACCTAAAATATCTAAATTGAGAGGAGCGTCTGGTCGTGTGGCTAGAATGCCGGATTTTCCTTCGGGAGACCCGGGTTTAAATCCTCGGTAAGGTGTAGATTATTTTGTCGGGGGCAAACTATAACCCTAACCTGCACAGTTCGCCGTGTCTGCACTAGCCAGGCGGCCTTAATTCCTCAGGCTCAAAGACACCCCCTCCCCCCCCCCACCCCGGGCCATACACCGCAAGTTACTATATAGGCAGTAAGTGACAGTTTTTCATTCTACGTATTTCTATTAATCTAGTCATTGTAGTGTCAACTTCATGGTTTATATATTATTGTGTGTTGCTGTTTCTTTTCTGATGAAGGTATGTTGCCGTAGCGTGCTTCGTTTTCTGTAATTGAATTTTGTTCAGTTGTCAATACTTTGTGTTTTGATATTGTTTACAGTAATTTGCTAATAATATCAATGGAAGGCTTATTTCATGTTTGATAAAGCAGTAGCCGACCCTGTTATACAAGTCAGGGGCGGACCAACCAGACCGTGAACACAGCACATAAGATGTAGGAAATTGCCGAGTCCCTTAGGCGTGCGGTAATGACGTTCTCCGGGGACTTGCTACCTGATCACCATAATGATTCATCTTAAGTCGTAAATACATATTAGCAAATAATTAATTATCTTCTTGTCTTAAGTTGACAGTTATAAGACACACGTCTCTTAAATGTATTACATTTACAGCAACATCACTTTGCGAATCATTGTATTGATGTTCTTCATTATCATTTTAGTTAGTTAGTTAGTTAGTTAGTTAGTTAGTTAGTTAGATAGTTAGTTAGTTGGTTGGTTGGTTGGTTGGTTGGCTGGCTGGCTGGCTGGCTGGCTGGCTGGCTGGTTGGTTGGTTGGTTGGTTGGTTGGTTGGTTGGTTGGTTAGTTAGTTAGTTAGTTAGTTAGTTAGCTAGCTAGCTAGCTAGGTGGTTTGTTGGTTGGTTGGTTGGTTGGTTTGTTGGTTTGTTGGTTGGTTGGTTGGTTGGTTGGTTGGTTAGTTAGTTAGTTAGTTAGTTAGTTAGGTAGGTAGCTAGTTAGTTAGTTAGTTAGTTAGTTAGTTAGTTAGTTAGTTAGTTAGTTAGTTAGTTAGTTAGTTAGTTAGTTAGTTAGTCGCGGTTCCATCTTCAGTCAATGAGTCGTCTCCATTATGCTCCGTTCCTGTGCCAGTAAATATCACACAAAATGCTCCTGACTGTCCAATGTGAAAAGTGGAACAGACAGGAGTCTCGGCAATCCAACAGGCCGCACAGGTACACTGTGCCTAATGCCGCCGCCAGAATGCCAACACAAAAGTCATTCACGAAAATTACAGTTCATCGTCGATGGAATCAGCAGTCACCAGAAAGACTTCATTGGCCCGGATTTTCTCACATAGCTCGGTCTATTTCGGCGACGCGCCGAAAGCGCCGCGCAAAGCACGAATTCCGTAGCTCCAGCGTCGACTTCCAGGAGTCTCCTGAAAAATGCACTCGTGAATCGAATAGGAAAATCAGTCAACAGCCGGTAGCCATTGTTCCGAACATGCAGGTCACTATAAAAACAAAAGCGGACAGATGTAAAAGCATTCCACATGAATTTCACAGCTCACAGAGTCGCGCCACGCACTCTCTCAGTAGCAGGGAGACGGAACCATATAATACGAGTCCAACATGAGGAAAATGCGAATGCAAACCGCAGCCGCAAGGATAAATACTCCAGAGGCCGTAGCGGTTCAATGCCTAACCGCCATGCTGGGGACCGGAGCTTTCATTTTTTTTTTACTAATTACTAATTAGCATCTTTATTATCATGTACCCTGCCAATTGGTGTAGGAGTTCACGTCTCTCCAAAGATATTTTTCATTATATAATTTAAAAAAAAACACAGTGTTTGTTTCTGTTTAAGGTTGGTCTACGCTCATTAATCTTTTTCCCGGAAATCGTTGTTTTATATATACGAGAGTAAGTTAATAAGTAAGTTACAATCATCCAGTAGAATACTGCAAGTAATTTATACACCTGTAGAAAACAAGCATTAGAATTCTAAACACCGGGAAATAACTTCTGTAAAATATTAAAGGAAAGGGTTACTTCCCATCACCGAATAGCCACATTGCGTATTGTAAAAAATATATAAAGGCATTGCCACTTTATATTTAAAGAATATGAAACGTCTTTGGCAGCACTGACATGGGATTTATTTTGACATCGGTGAGGCGCTATAGCATCTCACTGAAAGTAATTAACGTACTAAATTTACCCTTGTGTCTTAGCCTCATTCAGACATGTAAATTACTTACGTTGGCTGTCCAATGAACATTCTTTGCTGCTCCAAATCAAACTGCATAAACCTACCTACATAAACTGTACGGAAAGACAGCATGAACGTCTCTGCTTTCTCTTTACAGCGTATACATCATTGTTGGACTCCGTTTTACATTATGTGCTTACATTGTGTTACTCTAAAGGGCACTGTGGGGTTTTGTTTTTGGAATTGCTACTGCTCAAAACAATAATGTATCGATATGAGTTCAAACATCGCTACAATTGCCTTTCCAAAGGACAATTACCACGTTAAACAACTTCACCATTCTGGTACTATTGTTTGCTTTATTACTGGTACTGGGAATGCTATTAAATCGACAATTAGCATTCATCATTAGTTCTTTGATTGGTCAGGAGGTGTACCTTCTAGGGACATCAACGACCTAAATAGGTTCGAGGTTCCCACTATGTCGTACTTTCACCTGACAACAGAAGACCATAAAGCTGTGTATGACATGTTTCTTGGTTAAAAGGATATCTTCACTAAACCTAGAGATAGACATAGCACTATAGAATCTAAAGAAAGACCAGCAATTAACTGGTTGCCTGTCTCGAAATAACGTGTGCATAATGTGTCGGGATGACAATTATGAGGTATTCAGACTTAACAAAAGAATAAAAGGAAGTGCCCCATTACATACCGATCTACACTCCTGTGACTACCAACAATAATCACAGAGTGTTGATTACGACACTGAATAGGAGGTTCAATTGCCCCACGTGTGGTCAAGAGAACCACTGGCAAATGAATGGTCCAGTAGACGACCACCTATAAGACCAGCAGCAGCCATAGGTGTACAGGGTAAAGAAGGTGTCCCGCCTATCAGGCCAGAAACTCTTCTGCATAAAACAAAAGAAGAAGAACACAACCAACAGAGCTGACACAAATTTTCAATAGTCAATTCGACGCTGACAATACACTGAGATAAAGAACAGGTTAGATGCATTTATCAGATCTGAAAATATTATTTCACGATATAAGCGATCTATGGAAAATATTAAAAAATAAATGTCAGCCAAGCTGTATAAACAACTATTAAAAAATTGAAGACAATTGGAGACCGCAAGAACACCGCATGACGAGAACACATAAGAAGAACCATCTGCAAATTACACCATTAGAGAACTCCTGTTTGCGGACGACCAAGCACTAATAGCAAAATCAAAAGCTGAATTACAAGACCACATGAATAGTCTAAACGAAATGTGTAGGGAACATAACATGAAAATTAGCAAACGTAAAACAGAGAAGAAAAAACAACAACAATTCACCTAAACGAATATCCCTTGAAACAAGTAAGGAATTTCAAGTACCTAGGAAGTATAATATCATCAGATGGCAAATTGGAAAACGAGATCGAAAATAGATGCACTAAGGCAAACCAACTCATTGGACACATTGCACCAATACTGAACATTGGCACCTTTCCGTCTTGACAGACGATAGTTTGGTACATTGTGCTTCAAAAAGGCTTAATAACTACGATCCATGGCGGTGGCGGGTGTGGCTGGTAAGGCCAATTCTTGCTGCAAATGTTTGCCCACAGTAGGTGCATGTGAAAACATGGTCACTTCCACCATTTTGCACCATCTTACGTCTCTCACGCTCTATGTGTGCTTTATCTGCAATCATTTTCTCCTTTGTCTTTATTCCATTTCTGACAGTTGCCCTCCATACAACACGTTCAGCGGCGACGTGCTCCCAATGTGCATTATCAATGCCTGTATCAATCATGTCCCGCTTACACACATCTTTGTATCGTAGTAGAGGCCGACCCTGAGATCTCCTACCCGTCTGTAATTCACCAAAAAAGATGACCTTTGGTATTCTACCATCATCCATCCTCCTAACGTGTCCTATCCATATAAGTCTACGAAGACTGAGCATGGAATACACCGTCACACAACCTGATCTTTCCAATACTTCAGTATTTGTGATTTTGTCTTGCCACTTAATACCAAGTATTCTTCGCAGACACCGCATATGAAAGCTGTTTAAACGTTTCTCTTGGCGTGAGTAAGTTGTCCAGGTTTCACTGCCATAAAGAAGAGTACTAAGGACACTAGCTTGGTAGACGAGGACTTTTGTTTTGGCAGTAAGCTTTCTGTTCTTCCAGACTCTTTTTGCTAACATGTTCATTGTTGTTGCTGCCTTACCAATCCTGATGTTGATTTCCTGATCGAGGGATAATTTGCTATTTACCTCTGATCCTAGATATGTAAAATGGTCTACTATCTCCAGTTCGGCGTCGTCAATAAAGATTGACGGTACACCATGTGCACCTTGTGACATAATCTGTGTCTTCTTTTTGTTAATTGTTAAACCAAATTCAGAACAAGCATTGGAGAATGCAGATAGTAGATGTTGTAATTCTTCCTCAGAGTGGGTCGTAATCGCAGCATCATCCGCAAAAAGCAACTCTCTGATTAGTACCCTGCTAATTTTGGTCTTGGCCTTCAATCTCTGAGCATTATAGAGGCCACCATCTGAGCGTGAGTGAATGTATATACCGTCATCCTGATCGCGAAAGGCATATTTCAGTAGAAGTGAAAAGTATATCCCAAAGAGGGTGGGGGCTAGTACACAACCTTGCTTTACTCCACTCTTGATTTCAAACTCTTCTGAAGTTGAGCCATCAAACTTTATTATACCCTTCATGCCTGTGTGAAACGATTCCACAATGGACAGAAGAGTTGGTGGGCAACCAATCTTCTTTAGTGCTTTGAACAGACCCTCACGACTGACCAAATCGAATGCCTTTGTGAGGTCGATGAAGGCAATAAACAGTGGCTGATTTTGTTCCCGGCATTTTTCTTGCATCTGTCGCAATGAGAATATCATATCAATGGTAGACCGGTTCTGACGGAAGCTGCACTGTGATTCAGGGTAGACTTGATCTCCCAGGACTTGAAGTCTGTGCAGGACAATTCTGACAAATACTTTCCCAACAATACACAGTAGTGAGATACCCCTATAGTTGTTACAGTCGCTCCGATCTCCCTTGTTCTTGTACAGCGTTATGATGTTTGAATCTTTGAAATCCTGTGGGACTTGTCCTTCTCGCCAGCATAGCTCTATTAGCTGGTGGATCTGTAGAGCGAGTGTGTCTTGCCCACTCCTGATTACCTCTATTGGAATCCCATCCTTACCTGGAGCCTTGCCAGATGCAAGCTCATTTATAGCACACTTAACTTCTGTTATAGTGGGAAGTGTGTCCAGGTGGTCAAGAGTTGGCAGGGCCTCTTTGGCGTTGAGGGCATCATCCGCCAGCTTGGTCTCACTTGAGTAAAGCTCTAAATAGTGCTCGACCCATCTATCCATCCGCTGTTTCTTATCAGTGATGATTTCTCCAGTCAAGGTTTTCAGCGGTGCACTTCTTTTGATCATTGGACCACAGGCTTTCTTTATCCCTTCATACATGCTTCTGATGTTTCCCTTATCACTTGCGATTTGAATGGACTCACATAACTTGATCCAATAGTCATTCGCACACTGCCTGGCAGCCTTTTGTACATCCTTCCTCGCTTGCTTCAGCTCACTCAGAGTGTTACGCGTTGGTTTATCCTTGTTTCTTAAGAGAGCTATCTTCTTTTTATCAATCAAGGGCTGCAGTATCTGGCTGTTTGCCGCAAACCAGTCCTGCCTCTTATGATCCACAGTGCCGTAAACCCCTACCGCTGTTTTATAAATAGTTTCCTTAAGTTTACTCCATTTATCATTTACTATACAGTTTTCTGATGTATCATTGAAAGCGTCTTCAAGCTGCTGTTGAAATTCAAAGCACTTTCCAGGATCGTGAGTGTTAGTAATATTAATCCTGGGGCTAGACTTGTGTTTAGCTGTGTAGATTCTCTTTGGTCTCAGTCTAACCCTTGCAGCAACCAAAGAATGATCTGTATCACAGTCAGCTACTGTGGTAACTTCGAGTTAATGATGTATGGTTCAGATGTTGTCTCCGTGTGATAATGAAGTCCAGCTGATGCCAATGGCCGGATCTTGGATGTTTCCATGTGACCTTATGCATCTCTTTTGTTTTAAAAAAGAAGTTAGTAATACATAGGTCATTTCTAGTGCAATGCTCCAGCAGCCTTTGCCCATTATGATTCATGCGACCGATGTTGTATTTTCCAAGGCACACTGGCCATGAACTTGAGTCCTTGCCCACACGAGCATTGAAATCACCGAGCATATAAATGTAGTCGGATTTTGGAACTGCCTTGATCGCAGAGTCTAGCTGCTCATAGAACGTATCCTTCACATCATCAGAGGAAGCGAGTGTCGGTGCATATGCAGTGAGAATGGTGGCAAATCCACAAGAGGTTGCCAAGCGCAGTGATAATAATCTTTCATTACCTCCAGCTGGGATATCAATCATTCCCAGTAGCGAATTCTTCACTGCAAAGCCCACACCATGTTGTCTTTTTTCTGCCTGCCCTCTTCCCTTCCAAAAAAAGGTGTAATTGTTTTCCCTGAGTGACCCTTCCTCAGCGAGGCGAGTCTCCTGCAGGCCAGCAATATCAATGTTAAGACGATTGAGTTCAGCATCAATCACAGCCGTTTTTCTCACATCGTCAATATTTGTCAAGTCAGTGGAAAATCCTGGACACATGGTTCTCACGTTCCAGGTTGCAAGCCGTAGCTTGAGGTTTCTATTCATTTTATTAGTACCTGGTGCATTGGTTTTACAGCCTGCGATTCAGATTTTGTCCTAGCCCCAAGCACCCATTGAAGCAGGCAGGCTGTGGCGGATCAGTACCCAATTGGCTGGGGGCTGCCCAGCTTGAGGCGGGCGGTAGCTGATCAGTGACACCTGTAGGTGTCTCCCACCGTCAGAAGCAACGCGTGGCGCCCCATGTCTACGCCAACTGACATACCCGTAACAGTTGCCTCTCGCTTTGATTCCGAGACCGGTTAAGACCAGGGATGGAGTTATTGCCTCTCCATAGCACAAAGCTTGGGCTAAAATATAGAGATCATGTGTTGCCCATGCAGCATGATCCCTCTCTCGGCCTGCCTAGTTCACTCCAGAGGAAAGTTGACACCTATAATCTGGAACAAGACAAGCTGCAGAAGCTGCCGGATCAGCAAAGCAATGCTCTAACTGTCCGCCTGTCGGAGCTTCGATCCTAGACCAGCTGCCAACCAAGGCTTAGGGCCTGGTCTGCCCTGCCATGACTTATTTTGTCTTTGGGTTGCATTTCCTCGCACCAGGATAACACCAATACTCGCACCAATACTACAGAACAAAAATGTATCAATAACTATTAAGAAAGCACTTTACAACACAATCTTCCTACCAACTCTATTTTACCAATGCCAAACCTGGACAATGACAGAAAAAGAGACAAGAAATATAACAACACCATAAATGAGATACCCGAGAAGAATATTCAATGTATCAAGAAGCGATAAAATCAGAAATGAAGAGAAAAAAAAAATTGTTGCGTATCCCTTACGGGACGTTGCAGTCAACACCAGCATTTTTTCAGCTGCTGTTGATGTACTAGGCAAGTGTTATATTCAGTAGTTTGCCATTGCTTGTTGAACGACCGGCTCCCATACCAGCACGTTATAACACAACGCGACACGGTCAGCTGCACAAATCGGTCACAGCTGAGTTTCGAACGCCTGGTAAGCGGCTCACGAACCGCGTTCGCAAGCCTTTAGTTAAAATTAGAAGGAAGCAAGTTTGGCCATGCAAGTAGGTTACCAACTAACAGCATACCACAACAAGCAATGATGTACAGACCAAAGGGAAACAGAGGAAGAGGATGACCACGTAAAAGATGGACGCAGAGAATAACAGATTCCATGGAATATCGATACATGAAACCCATAAGCGGGCACTCTCCCGCTGTTTATACTTCACCTCGATACCGCATAGTACAAGAGGAACATGATGAGATGAAATGAGACGAAGACAATTGGGCGTAGGAAATGGATGACAGAAGACATCATAAAACGCAGGGGAATCGGAAGAATACATATAAAGATAAAAAATAATAAGAAAAAAATAATGAGATTCACGGAAAATTTAGGAAATTGTGCAAAGAGGCAAACATAAAATTGCAGGAAAATTTAAAACCAACACAACACCCGGAATACCAAATAAATTCAGAAAATAATTAATAACATGTCTAAGGAAAGACCGTGAGGAAAGTAACCTGCGCAAGAATCGGTAGCCGTTCTCGCCGCGTTGGTAACTTACCGGGGTATGTGAGCCGGTCGCTCAGAAAGCAATGGCAAACTACTGAGAGTAATCTTGCCTAGTATCTTGCCTAGTACATCAACAGCAGCTGAAAAATACTGATGTTGACGGCAACGTCCTGTAAGGGATATGCAACAACAACAATAATAATAAAGAAAAACCATGAAAGAACACACACATCAACAGGTTGCCTAAAAACAACATATGGCAAAATCATAATAGAAAAATATCAGATTTTATATGCATCGTCAATTTATGTGAAAGACTTTTATGATGATAGAAATGAGGAGCATTATGATATTCGGAATAATATTGAAGGACCATCAAATTTGGAGAAGGAAGTTCAGAATGCTATTAACTATATTAAAACTGGCAAGACACCGGGTCCAGACAATAATATAACAGAAATGATCAATGCCTTTGAAGAATATGGAAGAGACCAGGTAACCAGACTGCTGAACACAATATATGATATTCGAGATATACCTCATGTATTATGTAATTCTGTATTTATTGCAATCCCAAAGAAATCAGATGCCTTGGAATGTCATCAACATCGAACGATTAGTATAATAAGCCACATCGTGAAGATTTTGTTAAGAATCATCATGCAAAGAGTTAGAAAGAAAATACAACAAGAAATAGGAGACGAACAATATGGGTTCGTAGGAGGCAGTGTAAATGCTGAGAAGATTAATTGAGCACTCTATAGAAGTAAATGAAGACCTACATCTTTGCTTCATTGACTACACAAAGGCGTTCGATAAAGTACGACATGTCAACATGAGGAAGATGCTCGCCGATCTTCAAACTGATGGGAAAGACCTTAGACGTGTAACAAACATATATTGGAAACAACAAGCTGCCATAAAGATTGATAATGAAGTAGGCCAATATTACCATGTCAGGATAGATGTGTGCATCATTTAATAGATGTGGCTGTTGCAAACAGTGAACACCTAGGTTTAGAATTAAATGGTTAAAAAAGCACAGATTATGGTCGTCACTTGGAAGAAAGAAAAAAAAAACAAAATGTAATAAGCAGGCAAATGGGAATATTATTAAACATGTAAATCGATACAACTATTTCGGGACAGTAATAACATCTGATGAGAGGTGCCTTGAAGATATTAGAATCATAATCGCCATGTCGAAGGTAGCCTAATGCAAGATGGAAAATATACTGTGACAAAAAATAAAACAGATGTCAATTGCAACCTTAGAAAAAGAATGTTGAAAAGCTACATAGAATATGTACTTTTGTACGGATGTGAAGCGTGGATAATGATCAGATAAGTTGTAAAACATCTAATGGCTGTGGAAATATGGTTTCTGAGGAAAGTGAAATGAATATCATGGACAGACAGAAAAAACCAATGACCACGTCTTACAAGAAATAAATGAAAGCCGTAAACTGATTAGCGACATTAGGTGTAGACAGTCAAAACTTTGTGGACACGTTATTTGAAGAAATACACTGGAGAACTTGGTGACAAGATGTAAGATTGAGGAAAGAAACATGGGGAAGGCTGAGAAGTAAATACCTGGATATCTTGGCCACATGGTAAGGTCGAGGCAAGAACACAGAGTTGATCCACGACCCTGGTGATCGTGTGAAATGGCGAGATATGACCCCTCACGCTTGTCGGCATGGCACATGGTGATGATAATGATGAACACTAAAAAAAAACCAACAAACTAAAGACAGATGGTTTTCAAATCGTTAGTAATCCAAAGAAAAGGGAAACGGGAGACAAAAGCTTACTGCAGTCACTAGACAGTTTTGGCACTGTCACAGACCAGACTTCCCCAGATCTGAGAGCAATCATGCAGGAGATCAACATGAACGAAACATTCATACAAGGGTTAGGAGAGCGAAAACTGATTTCTTATGCTGAAGCCACCACTTTCAACCAACACATCTATAATAAACATATGTCACACCTTCAGACAATTTGGTGAAGGAAGTGAGGCCAAAATAAACATACACAAATCCAAAATAATGAGTCTGGGAAACCGGAAGAATAAAGCAGATGTTCTCCCGGATCTAACAATCAAATCAAAGGCAACATGCAAATGTATGGGATTAAATTTACACGCGATCCCAGAAAACGTACACGGAAACATAGCATTCCCTGAGAAAACAAATTACAGACGTACTACATAGGTACAAATACATTATCAATTTTTAGAAGAAGCACAATTGTAAGCATATTCATTTTTCCTAAGATAATATATTTAGCTATAGTGTTAGATAGCACAAAGCACACAATCACAGACGTAAACAAGCACACCAGACACTTCATCTTCAACAACGGAATACACAGTATACAACATAAAACACTAATACAACAATGAGGACTAACACTTTAAGACTTGGACACAAAACTACAAGCATTAAGAATCAACCATATAGAACACATCATCAATCAACCAGACCTGATTTTTCTCTCTGACCATGGTATTCTTTGCATTTTTCTCAGAAAGCACATTTCCACTGCCATCAGATGTTTTTCATGGTGAAAAATTATACATTTTCAGTACACACACTTTCCTATCCCAAGGTGAAACATATTCATCACAACATATACACAACCCTAACATATACACTGTCGAAACACACACTGACTTCAATTAGAAAACGCATACACTCAACATATACACATCTGTCACAAACTATACACGTACGCTCTTCAATTTATATATGTCATTCATCACTGTAACTTATCAAACACAACAACGTGCAATGGTTATCTTGACCACATCATATATCAAACAGAAGTAAATGTCAAATTGTTTATTGTTCTCATTTCGGGATATATACGTTGAAGAATGATACCAGATGAGCACAAGACAGGGGTACACGTACATAAGAAAAAGTATGATTTGATATTTTAATTGTTGTGTTCTATACTTGGTTATCGTGGTTTGTGAATTACTACACGCGGCCTCACAGTGATTATATAAAGTGCAACAATACATCGTCCTATGTTACTGAGTTATAACGATGACATAGTTGAGCAGAATCCACATACATTATTTGGAGATAGTGGATTAACGCAACATCTGGATGTTGATAAACGAGAAATCATCATCATAATGTGCCCTGCCACATGGTAAAGGCATTCAAGTGTCACCACAGATCTCGGTCCTAGATGTTTTCAGTGAACTCTGTTGTTGATATTCCTCCAAGTCACCGTCTCAGTCCATCCTGAATAATTTATCTCGATTTGCATCTACTCTTTCCCCCACTGATCTTTCTATTCGTCACGATATTATCCAATGTTTCTCTACTCACCACATTACAAAAGAAGGATGTTTGTCTCTTTCTTATATTATATATAATGTTTACCATATATTACCCCTTTCCAGGCAATCGTTGTTAGTTACTTTGGAAGTTCAAGTATTCGCAACATTCGTCACAGGAACCATACCACTGTTGCTTTCAGTTCTTCCTAATTTGTTCACTCTCAATCCATTATCCACTGCTATACAGCAAAACAGGTACTCTATAATACTCCAGCACTCTCGTATTGCATAAGATACTTTTAATTTTCTGAAATGCAGCTTTTACTTAACCTATTCTGCTCTATTATATTATATTTTGGTGTCATCTTTTTATTGGTATAACTTGTTTTCTGTTTTCTTGGTATTCAATTACAGCCCTTTTTACACTCTAAATGTTTAATTGGTTACAACTGGCACCTTTCCGTTTTGACAGACGATAGTTTGGTACATTGTGCTTCAAAAAGACTTAATAACTACGACCCATGGCGGTGGCGAGTGTGGCTGATAAGGCCAATTCGTGCTGTAAATTTTGTCCACAGTGGGTGCATGTGAAAACATGGTCATTTCCACCATCATGCACTATCTTACGTCTCTCACGCTCTGTGTGTGCTTTATCTGCAATCATTTTTCTCCTTTGTCTTTATTCCCTTTCTGATAGTCGCCCTCCACGCAACACGTTCAGCGGCGACTTACTCCTAATGTGTATTATCAATGCCTGTATCAATCGTGTCCCGCTTACACACATCTTTGTATGTAGTAGAAGCTGACCTTGAGATCTCACACTTAATGTATACATATTCCAAAAGTTGTAGAAAATCATTTACATTGTCTGTCGTCAGTATTATGTCATCCGCATAGCGCAGTTGCTTATATAATAACCTTCAAGTGGTGTTCCTGGCCTCTCATCTCTCTTATTATTCATTCGCTCTCAGGGGTCTAGGAGTTACACGACTTTCTACGTAATCCCGTATACTCTCGTGAGTAACGTGACGTGCGCAAGAATTGGTAGCGGTTTTCTCCGCGTCGGTAACTTACGGGGTATGTGAGCCGGTCGCTCAGAAAGCAATGGCACACTACTGAGCGTAATCTTGCCAAGAAATCAACAATCAGCTGAAAGATGGTGATGTTGACAGCGATGTCCTGTAAAGGATATGTGAAAAGAAAACAAAAAAAAAAACAATAGAGATGAAAGATATCCGGCTACAAAACACATCCTTGTCTTACTCATTGCTTATCAGCATGGTTAGCACTGTCCTTTATAATATTGTACCACCTGTTGATGTCATCTTGTCTTTGATATAATCATTGTTTCTGTTTTCTTGATATTCATGGAAGGTCCTTGCTTGCACTATATATTTCTAAAAATTCCATAGATTTGATCTGTTACGTTTTTAACTATCAATACTGTGTCATATGCACACTCCAGCAATGTTAGGATTTATTTTGTTTTGATCTGTGCTGTTCTTGTTTCGCATCGACACATAACATTGGTACCAGGCTGTTTTCATATATTTTGGGATCCGTCTCGGAAAGACGGACGGATAGAACAGAAACTGTTTACGTCATAGATTATATTATGTGGTAACCTAAGATTTTACACAAAAATGAATGTATCTACATTTGTGTTTTATGGGAGATAAAAGATCTTTTGAATGAATCTGATAATGTTTTTCCTGGAATAAAAATAAACATATGTACTTTATAACCACTGGCAGTACGTGTTAAAGTCAATGGTAATAATGTACTGTGTATAGTTTGTTGTTTTGTTTACATATTGTCTTGCAAATCTTTGATCTGACTTTTAGATGTTAGGGATGAATAAAATAAGTTAACCTGACTTAAAGCTGTGGAAATGTAAACACAATAAAAACATGAAGTATAGAGCAGCGTTACAATATAGAATTAGGGAACAAATTGGACGGTGTGGCGACAAGTAATTTCTCAATTCTTTGCTGTCCATAATTATGTCTGAATGCAGTCACTATAGTGTCTACTTCGCAATTTACGTGTTGTTGTGTTTTCTTGTGTTTGTTTGCTTTTGGATGCAAGAGCATGGACAATCTATTCGTCTGTTAAAACTATTAGTGTTTCAGAAATTACAGTATTAAGTACACTGCACAAGTATCAATACATACATATATGTTAATATATGTTTTCATTTATATCACACAGTCGTCCTTATCTTAGAGGTAGTGAAAAAGGTTAACAATCCCGACATACTGGATTCAAATTCAGCTGCAGGCGATTTGCGTTAATTTCACAATGGTACGAGCGTCGGCTTTTTAGAAAGCAATGACAAAGTACGTGACGTAAAATTGCCTAGAAAAACACAAGCAGCCAATAAATGCTAGGGTTGATTGCGATATTGTGTAAAGAAAATGCAATTAATAATATAACTCCTCTTTGAGATTTCCAACTATCGAGGTATTATTAATGTGCACTTGTTTTAACTGTTACTTTCTCTTTAGGCGGTCATTTCGCAATAATTGTACGCGTGTAGTATAGAACTTACTGCACTGTCGGCAAATATATTGTACCTGATCTCCTGTAGACGAAGAATCTCTCATGTCTATTGCCAATGTAATGATTGCGCTTAATCTAAGCATTTTGTTGTTGATCAAGTTTAACCGTTCGTGATCCTGCAAATATTTCAAATGAATACGAACAATTCAAGTTTTAAAAATGACTTTTTCCTTCGACCGTATGTGGGATTAATGTTAAACTGTCACTTGTCGTGTAAACACATTGGTATCTGTGGACATATTAACCACCTTCTCGTTACTTGTCAAGCGAAACAAACTATTCTGTACCTACACAAATACTATTCTTTACACTGTTAGAACGTTCGCCTGCGGGTAATCTTCCGTGCCACTAGAATATCGTCTGTCTGTCTGTTTTTATATGTCTGTCGTATTTTTATATTTTATCTGTCTGACTGTTGTCTATGTAAATAAATAGGGCCGTCGTGTTAAACAGCAATAAAATAATATCAAACAATAATTCTCTATCACAAACTAGAACTATTCGACCTCTATACTTTGTCCTCTGCTATTAGCCATCTATATAAACGACCTTTCCTTATATATATCTTCCTTATATCTTTCAATGAATGAATCACCCAAATAAACGAGAAGTAGATTGTGAGCTTTACTAAAACACGACTACAAGAGACAAATTGGACGTTGCGGCCAAAGCCTTCGTCAGCACAGGACAAACAAATACAAACCAACACAAAACTACATGAAACACACTATGACAATATTATATCTTTCAATGTGTTATCTTTTTGGAGAAAAACTCAAAATTTTAAAGAGCTGGAACCGTTTTTGCAACGAGATTTAAACATTATAATTAAATGGAGTTATGCAAATCGCATGCAATTAGTATGTTAAAACAGCATGTATGCGTTCAACTGTCATGAAAATCAAGCAAGTCTGCAACCGGTCAGTCAAACCCCAAAATTCACGACTGTCTCGGGCTCTACCCTCAAGGAAAACGCCAAGTTTGTTGTGTAAATAATTATTATCTCATACCTTATTTTCTGTAACTGCAATGGTGGGGAAACCAGGGTAAATCGGTGGATGTTCGGACAGTTCATGAGAACCCACACACAAATTCCGTGAGTGAACCTAGGGGGAGATGAAACTTCGCTCTGTAAATAAGACCCCTTCTAGGAGCCTTATAAGGAATTCATGTTTGCTTACAAATCTTGATGTTGATTTCCTGATCTAGTGATAATATGCTGTTTACCTCTGATCCTAGATATGTAAAGTGGTCTACTATCTCCATTTCGGCGTCGTCAATAAAGATTGATGGTACCCCATTTGCACCTTGTGACACAATATGTGTCTTCTTTTTACTAATTGTTAAACCAAATTCAGAACACGCATTGGAGGATAGTAGACGTTGTAATTCTTCCTCAGAGTGGGTCGTAACCGCGGCATCATCTGCAAAACAGCAACTCTCTGATCAGTACCTTGCGAACTTTAGTCTTGACTTTCAATCTGTGAGCATTGTAGAAGCCGCCATCTGAGCGTGAGTGAATGTATATAATATCACCATCCTGATAACGAAAGGCATCTTGTATAATTACTACACTATATTATTGCTACATTATATGATTACTACAATTACCGTAATAGAAATAGTGTCATTGTTGTTGCTAACAATTATCAAAAATATGATGTATGACTGAAATAATGCATGAAAGAGGAAAGACAAGAAGAGCAGAATGTTACATGGGATTCCGTGTCCAATTTTTAATGCCTTTATGACGTAAATAGAATCCATCGATCGTTCCTTCGTTCTTCTTCTATTCCTCCTTCATCATAATCATCATCATCATCATCATCATCATCATCATCATCATCATCATCATCATCATCAACATCATCATCATCATTATAATCTTCTTCTTCAGCTGCTACTACTGATCTATCTTTCTTTCTTTCTTTCTTTCTTTCTTTCTTTCTTTCTTTCTTTCCTTCCTTCCTTCCTTCCTTCCTTCCGTTCGTCCGTCCGTCCGTCCGTCCGTCTGTCTGTCTGTCTGTCTGTCTCTCTGTCTGTCTCTCTGTCTGTCTGTCTGTCTGTCTGTCTGTCTGTCTGACATTCTTTCTTTTTGCTTTCATTCTTTCCTTCTTTTCTTTCTATGAAGCATAGGTAATGAACCTTCTCCCTTAAGGCATCCTATCTTTTACTATCTCAATCCCAGATTATTCGTCTCTAATTCTCTTTTCCGTGGTATTCAGATCTCCTCTAGTTTGCTTGCACTGTGAATTCCAGAGAAATGCGTTTCTGTTTATACTAGTATCAAGTTTTCTCTATGTCAATGGTTCTCAACCTTTTTTGGCCCGTGCCCCCCTTCACCGTATTTTCAGAACGTCATTGCCCCCCCCCCCTTCATATTTCCTATCTAAAAATCCGCCACCCCTACACAGTATACTTAAAAATGGAAGGTAAATTTAATAGCATATACTAAAACAAGTCTAGACATCCACATAAAACATGATTTGTGGGTCTACTTACTCTATAAAATGAATTTTAGAAGGTTGAGATGTACATAACTGTAAAGTATGAAGGGAAAAACAATATCAAGTAATCGGTTCTTGTATTAACGATATCTTGAAATGGTCTTTATCCCCCCCCCCCCTGGAAACCCTAAAATTCCCCCCCCCCCCCGAGGGGGGGGGGATTCCCCACCGGTTGAGAACCACTGCTCTATGTGTTCCCTATCCAGCGTAAGCTACTTTGCCTCACCGCTTGATCCCCCGGAATCTGTTTAGTTACTGATGTCTGCCACACAGATAGTGTAACATCACGTCAGACAAATGGTCATTACATCCAGGATGGGAAGTTCTATCTTCAGACGCCACAGTTATGTCCCACGTTGGGAAGTAAATAACATGGTCTTGTAGGTCCTTGAACGTTTCCTTTTGGATTGTAGTGATATACTGTCCCCAAACATCGCCCACGAAATAGGTGTATGGATCTCTCTCTGAAACATGTGGCCCCTGGGGAAGATAGTTCGTACAACGATGTAGTCAGTGTATATTCTGTTGTATAATGTCATATCATAAAAATGATGCTTTACCAAGTTCACTAGGTAACCAGAAAACTCTTAAGTTCAACATTGGGTCTGGCCATTGAATAACAGAATTACGTAATCTATTTTAATTTGTTTAGAGCACACTTTAAAAAAATAAACAATTAGTTGCATGTCCTTCACAGGACGCAGCAGTCAACCCCATCATTTTCGCTGTTCGTGATTCCTGGGCAAATTTTACGTTCAGTAGTTTGCCATTAGCCGGCTCCCTGGCCGAGAGGTTAGCAGATTTCTCCGTAATCCCGAATACTCTCGTGGTTGACGTGAGTGCACGAGAATTGGAAGCGGTTCGAGTCGCACCAGTGACTTTTGAGAGTATGGAGCCGGTCGCTCAGAAAGTCGGGGCGTAATCTAGCCTAGGAATCAACATACAGCTGAAAGATGCTGATGTTGACCGCAATATCCTGAAACAGGATAGACACGCGGGAAAAAAAAAGTTTGCCATTACTTTCTGAACGACCGGCTCCTATACCTTTTTTCTAAAAAAAACCAGCACCGCCGTGTTTCGAACCCAGGTATACGGGCTCGCAAACCGCGTTCGCAAGCTCTTAGACACGGCTACCGGTCACACTATGAGCACTGTACTATAGAGCACACTATGTGTGTACAATATGAACAGAATAACTGCATTATATAAGTTTTCATGAACCTACCATTTTCCTAGCATTTTGCAGCAATATTTTGACATGACTCTTACCCTTACAAAACCATCGACTACCTTATTCAGAGAGCTAAGAATGCCCGCCTCGACCATGTGCCCGATCGTCAGTAAAACATGGACATTTTAAATTCCTGGCGGCTGTCTTGGCAAGCTGCCTTTTCTTCCTCAGGCCTGAAGAAGTTTGTTTGTTGTTGGTCGAAAACACTATGCGAAAACCTCTAGTTTGTTGTCCGCTTAGCCCACAATTAACAGCTGCTGGGAGACTGTAGAGGTAGGATATTTACGGTTCGTTGAGACTTTGATTGTACTTCCGGTACAATGGCGACGAGATGCCGCGTTGTTCTTCGGGGAGACGCTGTTCAGTGTTTTTCTGTGGATTTCCTGTGGATAGTGTTTTCCTGTGGATTATGTGATGTTATTTCGTGTTTGTTTATTGGAAGTGTTCAAAAGAAGCCACGGAAGGCAGGTGGTGGATGAAATTTTGAGGGCAGCCGACAGATATTTGTTGGTTATGGTCTCGAGTTTCGCGACGGCAGACAGAGGATCTCTTTCGAGAGACAATGGTTGCGGTCATCCGGCCAGTATGGTCACTGTCATAGAGGAAAGCAACGGCAAACTACCTCTTTGAAAGTGCCTAGTACATTATGATTCGCTTCAAGACTGATCATCGCAAGACAAGGACAGAGAAATTAAAATTAGCAACATGGAACGTTAGGACGTTAAACGACGATGGAAAATTAGAGAACATAAAACAAGAAATACAAAGTGAAACAATTAATATTTTAGGGATGTGCGAAACGAGATGGACAGGAGCAGGGTCAAGATAGATGAAGATTTTAAGATTATTTATTCTGGAGTGAAGATCGACAAAGGGGAGTGGCGATAATTTTGGACCGGAAAACATCAACATCTGTTCAAGGATATTGGGCCATGTCGGACATAATTCTACTAGTTAAATTGAGTGGTAGACCTTTTAGCATAAATGTTATTCAAGTATATTCCCCAAAAGGAGAGTCCAGTGAAGATAGTGTAGAGGAATTTTATAATGACATAGAGTCTGCCTTAAAGAAATGTAAAGATTCAGAAATAAACATCATAATAGGAGACTTCAATGCAAAAGTAGGAAATCAAGGAGATAGATACACAGCAGGAGACTATGGTTTAGGAGAGAGAAATGAAAGAGGATACAGACTCGTAGAGTGGGCAAAAGAAAAGGAAATGATTATATGAAACAACTGGTTTAAGCAACACCCTAGAAGATTATGGACATGGAGGAGTCCTAATAGCAGGATCAGAAACCAGATTGACTAAATTCTGATTAGCAGAAGATTTAGAAACGCACTAACAGTAGCAAAAACAGTTCCCAGTGCTGATTGTTATAGTGACCACAGATTACTCACAGGAACATTGAGGATAAAGCTGAAGAAAGTCGAGTATATAACATGGAACACTAAATATGATTTGTGTACATTGAGTAATGACAAGGAAATACAAAACAAATTTAACATAGAAGTACAGAACAGATTTGATATATTCTCTGATCTAGAGATATTATTCCAGGATGTGAATGGTCAATGGGAAATGTTAAAGAATTCAATCAGATTGGCTGCAGAAACAACTATTCCAAAATTAAAGAAGGTGGGTCGTAAGAAATGGATGACTGAAGAAATTTTACACCTAATGGAAACAAGAAGACTCAACAAAAATAATCCTGCCAAATATGAAGAAATTCACAGACAAGTCAGAATATTATGTAGGAAGGCAAAAGAATCATGGCTTGAGGAAAATAGCTTAGAAATTGAAAAACAACACAGCAGTCAAAATACCAAATTAGTGCACAAAAGAATTCAGGAACTTACTAATAAAAGAACAAATACACCAACAGGCACACCAACAGGCTGTCTAAAAACTACAGATGGCAAAATCATAATAGAAAAAGATTAGATTCTACATGTAAGGACCGATTATGTGAAAAACCTGCATAATGATAACAGAGAGGAACAGTATGATATTAGATTTAATAATGAAGGACCACCAATTTTAAAGATGGAGGTTCAAAATGTTCTTAAGCATATGAAAGCTGACAAGGCTCCCGGTGCAGATAACATCACAACAGAAATTATTAAAGCTTTAGAAGAATTTGGATTAGAGCAAGTCACCAGACTGCTGAACACATTATATGACACTGAAGATATACCTTCTGAATTATGTAATTCTGTATTTATTGCAATCCCAAAGAAATCAGGAACCTTGGAATGTGATCAACATAGAACAATTAGTATAATGAGTCACATCACAAAGATTTTGTTACGAATTATCATGCAAAGAGTGAGGAAGAAAATACAACCTGAAATAGGGGAAGAACAATGTGGGTTTGTAGAAGGAAAGGGTACAGTAAATGCTGTGCATATGCTGCGAACAGTTATTGAACGTGCTATAGAAGTAAACAAGGATATACATCTTTGCTTTATTGACTACACAAAGGCATTTGATAGAGTTAGACATGTCAACATGGTGGATATGCTTGCAGATCTACAAATTGATGGGAAAGACATTAGACTTATAAAAAACATATATTGGAAACAACAAGCTGCCATCAGGATTGAAAATGAAGTGGGAAAATATCAACCTATTAAGAGAGGTGTTAGGCAGGGATGTGTAATGTGTCCAGATCTTTTTTCCCTTTAGAGTGAAAATATTTTCAGAAATGTAGAAGATATAAATGGAATCAGCATTGGAGGAAGAAACATCAATAACATTAGATATGCAGATGATACAGTATTGGTTGCAGACAATGGAAAGGATCTGCAACAATTAGTAGACGCGGTTGTTGTACACAGTGAGCAGCTGGGGTTGGAATTAAATTGTAAGAAGACACAGGTTATGGTCGTCACTACGAAGAACGACAATGTAATATACAAGTAAATTCTTCAACAAGAGAATCGATACAATTATCTCGGAACAGTCATAACATCTGATGGGAGTTGCCTTGAAGAGATTAGAACAAGAATCGTCATGGCGAAAGTAGCCTTTAGCAAGATGAAAAACATACTGACCAATAAAAAGATGTCAATTGAAACGAGAAAAGGAGTGTTGAGGCGGTACATAGAGCGTGTTTTTTTTTTAATGGAAACTTGGACAATGTGCAGTCAAGCTGAAAAACATTTGATGGCTACAGAAATGTGGTTTCTGAGGAAAATGCAAAGAGTGCCATGGACTGATAGAAAAACCAATGACCAGGTACTACAGGAGACAAATGAAAATCGTAGACTGATTAGAGAAATTAGACGAAGACAGTCAAAATGTTTTGGACATGTTATGAGAAGAAATGGATTGGAGAACTTATTGACAACTGGCAAGATCGAGGGAAATAGACCAAGAGGAAGACCGAGAGGAAAATATCTGGATGGCTTGGCCACGTGGCATGGACGAGACAGGAACACTGAGCTGATCCACGACTCTGGTGATCGAGTGAAACGGCGAGTCATGACCGCTCATGCTTTCCGGTATGTCACATGATTGATTGATTGATTGATTGACACGTTGGGGTTTCCATAATATTTCTTATAGTCTTTTTCGCCCATATCAGTATGTGTTCTGCTATTTTCCCCTCTGGATATGTAGGTACTTCGTGGCGAAGGAGTTGCAGGCACAGTTCGTAAACCCGCATGCAGCGATCGAAACACAGCTGCGGGCGATGTTGCAGCAGACCGCCTTGCGTTGATTTTTTTTTAAATGGGATGGCTGCCGATCGTTCAGAAAGCAATGCCAAACTACTGAATGTAAACTTGCCAAGAGATCACGAACAGCCAAAAAATGCTGGGGTTGACTGCGATGTTCTATAAAGGATATGCAACTAACCTAACTATGTAGGTAGGGTTACCCTGTTTTATTTGGCGCAGCAAACAAAAAGTTAATTTTACAGCCAAAATGAGTCATCTAAATTTTTGAATGAGACTAAAATACAAGGATCAGTATTCAGTTAATTAGTTTTAATGGGATGCCACGGCGCCTCACCGATGTCAACTGGGATTCCCTTTCAAAGCTGTTGAAGGCTTTTCTTATTCCATAAAAATAAAGTGGCAAGATCGTTACAATGTCTTGGTGTCTTGTAACTCGTAATGCGAAAATTCATTGATGGGAAGTAATTCTTTAATATTTTACTGAAGTTATTTCCCAGTATGCAGACTTCTTCAAGGTGGAGATATTTTTTGATGCTCCTGCGGTATTCTAGTATTGAAAGCTTCATCCCGGTTTGATTGCATCTTATATTTAGCCAAGTAATTCCTTGTTAATTTTCAGCCCTAAAATTGTAATTAATTCATTAGAATGTTTGATTCAGATGATTTCTTGTTTGGATATAGTTTTTGTTTTTTTTTTTCGTCTATAATTCATGGATGCAGTAAGCATTGTTCTAGTAGCACTGCTGCTACATTTGTGTTACGATATTCAAGCTCTTCATCTTCATTAGATTGTATGACTGGCACCTTGCTGTCTTGACCGACGATAGTTTGTAAAATGAAGTTAGCCTCGCCATAACACAAAGCCTGGGCTGAATTTAGAGCTCATGTATTGCCCAAGCGGCATGGTCCGTCTTTAAGCCTGTCTTGTTTACTCCAGAGGAAAGGGAACACCAATACGTCTGGAACAAGTCAAGCTGCAGAAGCTGCTGAATCAGCAAAGCAATACTCTAACTGTCCACTTGTCGGAGCTTACATCCTAGACCATTTACTGTCAAGGCTTAGGTCTTGTCTGCCCTGCCGTGACATTTAGTCTTTAGGTTGCATTTCCTCGCACTAGGGTCAGGCTTATACGCTCCCAATTGCACTCCTCCTCCCAAAGCCGTTGGCACAATGGGGGGTGTCGGGTTTGGTGAGCGCCGGCCAACATTCGGCGCTGACAGAAAGTAGGTAGTACCGTCTGCTGTCATGCGATAGCTCTGTCATATCAGACTAAGACCTGACACTGTTGTATTCTATACTGAGAAGTTATTTGACGTACTTGGTCATCTCCACATGATCAGACATGGACCGGTTATGTCATTCTATTATTGATTATATGCGAATTTTGACACTTTGTTGAGAGAAGAAGTATACTCAAACGACATTGGTAAGATGGGTTTCAATCAATGGAATGGTCTATTATTCAGCCTGGCCGTATGGATACGAGCACTCGTTCTTAAACATCCGGTGTGCTGCTGCCGAGGTAGCGGGTTCAACCCCTACACTGGTTGGTTGGACTAAAATATTGACTTCATGTCCTTGACTTGGAGCCGTAAATTACTCGGACCTCAGAATTTAGATTCGGTTCACCTGATGAAGGGGCGTACTGGCAGAAAGGGATGCTATTCCACATGCAAAAAAACAACAACAAAAAAACAGCCCAGTGCACTAGAAATAGTAGTACGTATGCAGACTACGTTTAAGGTGAAAGGGAGCGAACGCCACACCAAAAAAAAAAAAAAACAGTATTCAGCTAAACTAACAAATATTATCTCTGAATAAATCTTTACCAGCTGTAACAATGCAATTTGCGGATTATATTATAATGTTAGAAGAATTGTAAACTAAACCAAACTTCTTACCCGTAACATTATTAGTACATGTGGATTTCGCTTCAACAGTCTCAGGACAGCATCGCGTACTGCTATTAGAGCCCTCTCGTAGACACTGAAGTGATGCGCCGTGAAGTGAAGGTAGTGGTTGAAAACGATAATATAACGACCTTGCGACGGAACCGAACCCAATATTTTCTCGGGTGAGTGGAAATAGACAGTGTTAATGAAGACATCCTGCAATGAAAGGATGTATTTATTCTGTGCAAAACAATATGCGTTGTGAATAATTATAATAAAGGCTACACACTTAAATACCACACACACACACACACACACACACACACACACACACACACACACACACACACACACACACACACACACACACACACACACACACACACACACACACACACACACACACACACACACACACACACACACACACACACACACACACACACACACACACACACACACACACACACACACACACACACACACACACACACACACACACACACACACACACACACACACACACACACACACACACACACACACACACACACACACACACACACACACACACACACACACACACACACACACACACACACACACACACACACACACACACACACACACACACACACACACACACACACACACACACACACACACACACACACACACACACACACACACACACACACACACACACACACACACACACACACACACACACACACACACACACACACACACACACACACACACACACACACACACACACACACACACACACACACACACACACACACACACACACACACACACACACACACACACACACACACACACACACACACACACACACACACACACACACACACACACACACACACACACACACACACACACACACACACACACACACACACACACACACACACACACACACACACACACACACACACACACACACACACACACACACACACACACACACACACACACACACACACACACACACACACACACACACACACACACACACACACACACACACACACACACACACACACACACACACACACACACACACACACACACACACACACACACACACACACACACACACACACACACACACACACACACACACACACACACACACACACACACACACACACACACACACACACACACACACACACACACACACACACACACACACACACACACACACACACACACACACACACACACACACACACACACACACACACACACACACACACACACACACACACACACACACACACACACACACACACACACACACACACACACACACACACACACACACACACACACACACACACACACACACACACACACACACACACACACACACACACACACACACACACACACACACACACACACACACACACACACACACACACACACACACACACACACACACACACACACACACACACACACACACACACACACACACACACACACACACACACACACACACACACACACACACACACACACACACACACACACACACACACACACACACACACACACACACACACACACACACACACACACACACACACACACACACACACACACACACACACACACACACACACACACACACACACACACACACACACACACACACACACACACACACACACACACACACACACACACACACACACACACACACACACACACACACACACACACACACACACACACACACACACACACACACACACACACACACACACACACACACACACACACACACACACACACACACACACACACACACACACACACACACACACACACACACACACACACACACACACGATGTCCTGTAAAGGATATGCAAACATTTTTTTTTTTTAAATTTTTGTTGTTGTATCAAATAACATGTTTTGGGCTTATAACAAGATGTACCATTTAGCTGAAGATGATCTCTCTACATATGCTATGTGTCTGTGATGTGGCAGCGCCATCGCAATTTGTAGGCCTGAGAGCAAGGAGGAATAAGTGGTAATTCTTTCTATTACTATGGCAAGCGACGAGTCCAGGCGTCGTACCCGCACCCGGCCATGCTCATGACATTACTAGCGCAGCTCGCTATCAACTTCGCTAGGGTGCCCACCGTATATTCTATTATCTAATATGTATGTCTCCAGCTGTTAGAAGGGTTTTGGTTATTATTAGCTTTTAAACCTGAGTGGTTCTTGGAAGCAACGATAGCGCAGTGGTTATGGCTATTGCTTCTCGACCCAGTATTTATGTGCTTGAATTCCTATTGACCTGCGCCTCCTGGTTGATCCCACTTTCCCTGCCTAAAATTGGTCGCAGCAATTGCTATGTGAAGGGTGATCGACTTGATACAGATCACAACACACACTGGGTGCAGATTGGTCTCAATAAATATTGCGTTTACCTCCCTCTTTGTATTATATTATTTCGAGGACACTGTCTGTTTGATATCCAGTGTCTTTTATATTCCAGTCGCTCCTCAATGTGAAAGTCGCTGTCTTTTGGTTATAATGAGAGTTGCGTAGGCAGGATTACTCAGATGGAATTTTAATCTTCTAGAATCATATAGCCAGTATGCTTCTAGATGTGAAACAGTGGCTGTTACTTGTACAATGTAATTGAAAGTGGGAGCTGAGGTTTTCAAACTTGAGCCAATTGTCTCATCTAGTCGTCGGTGATATCGACATGGTTGAGTTTGTAACAGATGCCCCGCTACTGACATCTTCTTCATCAATGCTGTTGTCTGTGAGTCTTTGTGACAAAGTTTGGTTACGTCGCCTGCCTCTCGGTCCGAAGGTACTGAGTTCGATTCCGGACTACGTCGTTCGGTTCACGGGAGCAATTTTCTTGGAGACTCCTGGGGTTCGTCTCTGGAGCTGCAGATTTCACGCTTTGTGAGACGCTTATGACAGATCAACCTGTTGAAAGAGACCTGAGCCATATGGAATAAAGCCCGGTGCAATGAAGTCGATCCATTTGCCTTTTAACTCCTCCCCTCTCTCGTGTGTGTGTGTGCATGCGTGCGTGCGTGCATGCGTGCGTGCATGCGTGCGTGCATGCGTGCGTGTGTGTGTGTGTTTGTGTTGCTGTCTCGTCCAAGTTATTCCTAATAGTTTTTTCACTCATGTTCCATGATCACTGTCATACAGCAAAACACGTATTATATAATATTTCAACACTCGCATATTACATTCATTTATAGCATAGGATTGCATGAGATACTTTGCATTGTCTGAAATGCAGCTTTTGATGACCTATTCGGCTATTAATCTCCAGCTGATGTTATAAGTGCAGTTAGGTAGGTATCACCTTGGTTAAGCTATTTAAGAATCTCTGAAGTTTCAAATAATCGAAGTGATAGATGCAGCTGTTGCATTATCAAATGATGGCCTATGAATCATTTCTTTATACGATATTAAGATCTGCATTATACCCTGAGCAAGATTGTTAACATTGGGTTGTTACATTATGGCGCATACGTATGCCACTTATTGATTAAAAGCCTAGCCTCGCAGTTTGAGTGACGCGATCTAGTTCTAGGGATGTAGATTTACTCACTGAGTGGTCTCGAGGTATGGTGTCCGCCTCGGGTGCTAGAGGTCCCAGGTTCTAGCCTCGGCGAGGGCCGGAATTTTTTTAACGTGGACTTCTCGTAACACAATTTTCCCTGGTCTCTGGATAATAAGATCGGGCGTCCGTGTGTATTGTTGCGCACGTAAGAAATCCCTGACAGTTGGAAATCGAAAAAGAGTAGACTAACGGCGCTGTCCTGGCAAAATTTCGAGTTAAACATCTACCCAAAGTATTTCAGGATCCTCGGCGGTGCTACGGAGTTCGTGCACTGAGCTTAGATTCTCCGCACTCAGGCTTTAGGTAGGAGTAGAAAGGAGCACTTATGGGTTACACCAGTTTGCCGTGATGTTGATCCGTCGACTAAACTAAACTAAAC
Organism: Cepaea hortensis; assembly: GCA_963921405.1. Lineage (NCBI taxonomy): Eukaryota > Metazoa > Mollusca > Gastropoda > Stylommatophora > Helicidae > Cepaea > Cepaea hortensis. The sequence continues at coordinate 48,805,859 of OY992889.1, read as the reverse complement.
TTTACTCACTTATCTGAGGTGACGTATGTCATTCTCCATGTGTCCATAGAAACACATGCGGGAACACACTTAGACGGGTCAAATGACACTCAACGATGCTTCTTGGTTAGAAAGCGAAGGCAAACTACTGAATGGAAAGTTACCTAGAAAGTCAAAGTGGGGATGGGGGTTGATTGTAACGTCCTATGCTTATTTTCATTATTATTGTCAGTGAATATATTCTACTTCTTCTGTGAGTCTCTGTTTGTCTGTCTGTCTGTGTGTATGTGTGTATGTGTATACTGGAAAGATCGAGAGGAAGAGAGGCAGAGGCAGACCAAGAGAAATGATGCTGAAGGATTGAGACGGTGGCATGGAGGAATATCATCAGCAGAGTTGATCCAGAACACCAAAGACCGAGATCTGTGGAGAGCCATGAACGCCTACCAGCCGGCAGGGCACTTGATGATGTATATATATATATATATATATATATATATATATATATATATATATATATATATATATATATATATATATATATGTATATGTGTGTGTGTGTGTGTGTGATGTGTGTGTGTGTCCGTCTGTATGGATGGATGGATGAGTGAGTGGGTGGATGGATGGGTGGGTGGGTGGGTTGATGGATGGATGGGTTGATGGATGGGTAGATCGGTGTGTGTGAATGTGTGTATCTGTCTGTATGGATGAATGGGTAAATGGATGGGTAGGTGTTTGTGTGTGTGTATGTGCGTGTGTGTGTGTGTGTGTATGCCTGTTAGAAATATTCTCTATTATCCATTACAAAATACAGGGTTGTTATTTTATGTTGTTTACATTACCACAGCTGTACCGCACATGTAACTAATTCTATTTTGTTAGTTGTGTTTGTGTTTTTTGTTCGCACATCATATTATAGGACATCGCTGTCAACACCAGCATTTTACCGTTGTTGTTGATTTCTTAGCAAGATTATGCTCAGTAGTTTGCCATTGCTTTCTGAGCGGCCGGCTCACATATCCCGTAATTAACGAGCGCGGCGAGAACCGCTGCCGATTCTCGCGCAGCTGCATTTGATCACTTGGATAAAGGGATTACGGAGACAGATTCTATTCATACCGCCTTGTTAAGTCGCTATTTGAGACACCCTGGTCTGTCTTTGCACCATGTCACGAAGCAGGATCACGCTATGGATCTGTAATGCTGTGGAGTCATATCGTCTTGTAGGCTCGATGCACGGATGGTAAGGTATTGTCATCTGTTGACGAGCCAAGGGTGCAGTCGTTGAACAGCCGCCCGGCCGCTCGCATTACATTGTCAGCGTACTTCGCTATGGTTGAACTAATCACTCCCCCCCCCCCCCCCACCCACACCCCGGCCACCCCCACTCCCGCCATTATTTTAGCTCTGTTAAATCAATGAACCGAAAACAACCTACGATGGGTCTCTGAAGTGTAAGGACTATAACTCTGTGTAGGCCTGAAACCACTGGGGAGTTAGTGGCTAGGCTGTCCCCTCACTAAGCGAAAGACGAAAGCAGAGGCTGAACCGCGATCAGGACATAATCAGTGTAATCTCTTACTTGTGACGTTAACTCGACAGCTGGTGAGACAATAATATGATGTAATTCTTTTTTAATTGTGGTAGTCATTCAATATTCTCGTCCGGATGTTTATCTTAAGTGAGCAATATCAAGCAATCCCCATCTAACAACGGGGGAAACATATTTTATCTGCAGAATCCACAAACAGAGATGAGTAGATCTTCTTGGTTCAGACTTTTGATTGTTATAAGTACTTTTGCGACTGTTGGCACGATGCTCTTTTTCCTACAGAGGTATGTTTATGCAAATGGTAGTTTCAATGCGCCAGTACAGTACTAGAGTAAGAAATAGGTTCACAGGTTTTTATTCATAGAAATGTCACACACTTTGACTATTTTGTTTTCATTCATTCATTCATTCATTCATTAGCATGTCCCTTGCAGAACCTCACTCCCATAACAACCTTCCGAAAAACTTCTCGATCATACCGAAAAACTTCTCGATCATAAGTAAGGTGTACCGCGTCCGATACACCCATCTGGAAATCGTACGCCACATCCTGCACCCATCTTCTCTTTGGCCTTCCTCCTCCTCTCTTCCCGGGCATATACCCCTTCATAATTGATTTCTCCAAACTTTCACGTGTTTCAAGTGACTAAACTATTTCAGTTTTCTTTGTTTTATCGTCTTTAGTAGCCAACCTTCTTCAATATTCAGATCTTGTCGTATGGATGCATTTGTTCTTTTCTGTATCCAAGGTATTCTTAGAACCAGTCTATGATATTTATATTCAAAGGCATTTATGCGATGTTCAGCTTGTTTAGTAAGTGTCCAGGTCTGACAAACGCATGTTGCAATGGGAAAGATGCATGCTCATAAAAATCTAATTTGTGTAGCTCTGTCTGTCTCCCTCCACAATTTATTCAGTTGCTTAGTATTTGAAGAGCAATAGATATTCGTCTTTTAGTTAATTTTGTAATAATTGTAATACATGACCCAAGATATTCAAAATTTTCCACCATTTCCAATTTTTCTTCATTAACGTATATTTATTTCTCTATAATAGTTGTATCTGTATACATTATCTTTGTTTTTGCTACGTTACGATATAGGTTGTGATTTTCGATATTCTTTTGACTTGAGGTTATTATTAGTTCTATACCATTCTGTGATGTGGATAGTAACACGGTATCATCAGCATATCGAATCAGTGGTATTTCATGACCACCGATATTTAGGGCATCATATTGCTCCTTGTTTATATCATTTCTGACATTTCTCATTATATTTTCGGCGTACAGGTTAAACCAATAGAGGTACAGCACAAAACTCCTTGCTTGATATCAAACCAGTCTCGCCATCTATTCTAACCACTGCTTGTTGGTCTAGATCAGAGGTTCCCAAACCACGGCCCGTGGGCCACATGTGGCCCGCCAGCTGTAAGAAAGTGGCACGCGAGGTCGCAGCTAAGGTCGCAGTTTTTGTTAGAGCAAAATACGATAATTTTGAAGTCATTGAAGAACTTCTAGGACTTGAATCAATGCATGCAACTACCAAAGGGACTGATCTGTTTGAAACTCTGAAGTTGTGTGTAGAGAAAAACAACGTAGAATGGACCAAATTGGACAGTGAATGCACCGACGGTGCTCCTGATTTGACGTGCAAAAAGTCTGGATGTCTAGCATTGGTGGAACAGTTTCTTGGCCGCACTATATTAAAATATCATTGTATCATTCACCAAGAAGCTGTGTGTGGAACTAGAAACATGTCATGGATGTTGTCCAGAGATGTGTGAGCAAAATTCGAAGAAAGGAGCTGAACAGCCGTTAGTTCAGGTAGTTTCTATCAGACCTGAACGAGGAATACGGTGAGCTACTGTACACTGTGATGACAAATGGCTATCTAAAGGGAAAGTTCTGTCACGTTTCTGGGCACCGAAAAATAGTGTCTATCTGTTTCTGTCTGGAAATAAAAAATACATTGCTTACAGAACGGGAATGTCTGCTGAACGATGACTGGCTTATTGACTTGGTATATTTGGTGGACATCACGTCTCATTTACACTCTTTAAATGCGAAGATCCCCCCCCCCCCCCAAAAAAAAAACAACAACAACAACAACAAACTATTCACAAATGTGTGCGATGACATTTCTTCATTTAAAATGAGACTACGACTGTTTATCGGACAGCTGACTAAAGGGACTTTAGAGGTGTTTTCAACTTGTGGTGTAAAATAAATTTGACTTGTTACAGTACAAAGTAAAAGCTGAAAGTATTCTGGATATCTTTCAGTCGAGATTTCCAGAGATCACAATAGAGGAGAAAAATGTCGCCCTCTTCATAAATCCGTTCGTATTTCCTATTGCCAAGCGCTGTCAATTATAGCAAATTCTTCAGCACGAAGTAATTGATTTGAAATGCAATTCTGCACTGAGATGTAAATTTCTGAAGCTGCCTGCTTCACCTTCAGCTAATTATATGGTTTAATTCTGGTGACTATTGCCTGTCGAACAATTTGAACACTTGCGTTCATTCGCCCTGAGATACATTTGTCGTTTTGGTTCGACTTACAGATGCGAGCAGTCATTTTCACCAACGACCGTAAAAAAAAAAAAAAAAAAAAAAACAAACAAACAAACAAACAAAAAACAAGCAACGTTCCAGACTCACTGACAGTAACCTAGCTTTGCTTATGACTGTGGGCACGCAGATTTGTGCCCAGACATTGATAAACTGGCATCTGAACTTAAGTAACTGGTCATGAAGAACAGTTACAATTATAAATTAATTACATTAATAGCGGTTTTCGAAGCTGATTAAAAATGTATTCTTAAATGAAATTTTGATTGTAAACAAAACAAACAAACAAACAACCCCCCCCCCCTCCCCCTCCCCCCCCCCCCAAAAAAAAAATGACCGCAGTGAAGTACTGACATTGACAGCCCTTAAAGATTTAGAAGTTTGTTGACCAATGTTAAGAAAGGTAAGAATGATATTGCACGACTTTTATAATTTTATAACGTCGTGGCCCGCTTAACTACCTAAAATAGTAGATATGGCCCCCTGCTTGAAAAGCTTGGGAACTACTGGTCTAGATAGAGAAGTGTTATGAGTTGTACTACATGTGATGGCAAGACAATTTTCCTCATGATTTCCAAAACTTTCTGATGTTGTACACAGTCAAATGCGTTTGAATAAGCCTCAAAACACGAGAATAGGTTTACATTAAATTCGCTACACTTCTCTATTATTAAACGCATATTGAGTATGTGATCTTTTGTTCCTCTTCCTTGTCTAAATCTAACTTGAACCACGTTAATCTCCAATCTTGTCCATGGGACACATTTTTCAGTCCCATTTCCATCCCATCACATGGTAATATTGCCTGTCCCAACCCATTGGATTCCCATGGGATTCCCATGATAATACTAATATGGAATACAGTTCAAATAAAATTATGAAATTTATGAAATTTTAGAGTTAGTGTCTATTAAATAGGACTACACGTCAAAGAGACAAGTAAAATAACAGAAATTATTAATTTTAATATTCAAGAATATTTTATTAAAACAAAATGTAATCTAAATAGGACAATTCAGTGTCATTCTGTCACTCTCATTCTGTTTCTGAGTCACTCTGCTCATTCAGCACATTATCAATTTCCTGCTGATCGACTGTTTCTAATAATTCAGTTAATCCAGGTAATCCCTGAACCATTTCTACAATTTTCATCTTACATGCAAATGTGATATACTCAGGGTTTATAACGAGAGCTGGTAACATCCGTTTTCGTAACTTACTCAACAACAATCCAGCTGCACTAAATAAGCGCTCTACTGCCGCTGAGGACACTGGTATGGCCAAAACAATTTTCGCACTTATTGTTAGCAGTGGAAACCTATGTTCATTTTCCCAATAATTTAATGGTTGTGAAGTTGGTTGCCGTAATTTTTGAAACATGGTGACTTCATCCTCAAGGCATTTGCATCTGGGGTCATCAAACTTAAGTGGTTTGTTTGGTGGAGGATCAAAAAATAAGTCAAAATCACTTTTCGGCTTTTATTCTACAATTCCTGCTACTTCACATACAGCAGATGATTCAGAAGAAAGATTTAAATCTTTGATGAATGAAATAACAGTTGGAACAACAGACTTAGAAAAAGCGATCCAATCATTGGCCCATTTATTGGTGTCCACATACCCTTTCTTCTTAGTAACAACTGACTTGACCATGTCTTCTATTTTGGCTTTAATGTCAACTCCAGTAAGGAATGTTGCAGTAACTGCCAAAGAACTACCGCAATATGGCCAAAGGTTTTCTCCAATAATTTTCTGAAAGTTCTGACAATATTTCTTCACCATGCTGCTGGAAGTTTCTTCGTCAATATCAACAATAACTTTGTACAACCGATAGTCTAGGAGGAAGTATAACAGCAAAATTAAATGAGATGTAGCAACATCAATTTCTAGTTTGTCAAAAATAAAGTTTTGAATTTCTCATGTATGTACAGCATTCCTTTAATCTGAACAATATTCGGAATGTGGTTTAAGAATTCTTCATCATCTTAATTAAAGTAATGCGAGTAGTTTTTTAAATGGGCATTGAAACGTTGGTAATATGATCGCATGCTCGCATTTATTAATCTATCAGGTGTCCCACCACGAGATAAAGAATTGATACAAGTATATAAAGAAAAAGGAAGGATAAAAGGCTTTAAAAAGGTTTTAAAAAGTTGCTATGACATGTCCATGTGGCCCATGGGAAATACAAATGTTTGCTGTCACGTCCCATCCCATCCCATGGGACGTTTTCATGAGAATCTCATTCCTTTGGACAAGCCTGTTAATCTCTACATCCATTTCCTTACAAAGTTTTCCCATTATGATGTTTAGTTGAATGTTACTTGCATGACTGATCAAGGCAACACTTCTATAATCTACATAGAGTTCAGGTTCTGTCTCTGCTGTTATTGGTTCATCTATCTCATTCATATCCGCACAGTCACTCATATCATACATTCCATTGTTGTATTCCCACCATCGTTATAGAATTGTTCTAGATTCTGTTAGGACATTTCCCAGATTGTCACAGATAACATTTAATGCTTGAACATTTCTTGTCAATAACTTCATTTCTTTGAACATTTCGTAATCACTTCCATTCTTATGATAGTACTCTGTTCTGGTACAGCGATCTTGCTTATACTAAATGTTGTTCATGTGTGTGTTCTTTCTTATTTCTCGAGTTGACGATTTATAATTCATCCTGCTGTTATTGATTTCACATCTTTTCTGTTTCAGTTCCCATTGTTATTTTATTAATCCTGACGTGTCTGATGTAATCCATGGCTTATGTTGCTTATTCTTGGTACTAATTCAATATTTGGTTGCTGTTGTCAAGATATCTCTAGCTTGCACTGCCAATTCATCAGGTGTTAATTCCTCCAGTATAAACATCAAGTCTCTAAAACGATTCCTCACTTCTACGTTTTATTCATCTGGTATTTTTGTGAGATAAAAACAAAGTAGTCTTGGTCGTCGGGTAAACTTTTTGAGTTTTACTTTCACATGTGCTTGTAATAAATGATGATTAGTGTCACAGTCTGTTTTTTCTCCCGATGTTATGCTTGATCTCCATCTTCATTTTATTAAAATATAATCTATCTGGTTTTTGGTAGTACTGTCCGGGGACTTCCATGTGAAGAGTCTTCTTCTTGGATGTTGTTTAAAAAGTGTTTTGGCTATCGTTGACTCATTTTCTATGAAAAATTCAATTAATTTGTCACCTGCAGCATTTCTATTTCCCAATTAAATTTTTCCTAAACCGTGTCTCTCATTTTCAGCTCTTCCTGTACCTAATTTTGCTTTAAAATCTCCTTTTATCATTGTTATGTAAATATGACCAATCATATCTAATGTGTCTTGCTGTAAAAATCTTCAATTTAATCCTCCTCTGCCGTTGAAGCTTGCATACTTTTGTATGAGAGTTTTTTTTTTGTTTTTTTAAATGGTGTTTAAGTATGATAGTGGGGATTTTATCACTAACCGGGTTATATACAATTAAAGCTTTTGCAGTTGTTTTATCTAAACAAAATGCCACTCCGCTCTGGCCTCCGACGTCTCTACCAGAATATATGAAGAGACTTCCAGTTTGATTTGTTAAATGTCCATTACCTCTCCAGCGATGTTCACTAATTCCTAAAATTTGAATATTTAACCTCTCAATCTCATCACATATTACCTTTAGCTTTTCCTCATACACACTTCTCACATTCCACGTTCCTCGTCTCACTCTGCGTCTTAGTCTGATACATGGCATTTCCTTGGTAACACCGTCGGGATTAATTCCGTCATCACGATTACTGGTATTGGTCTCTGTGTCACACTATTCCCTATTGTTATATGATCTGTCTGGCCTGAGGGTTTCACCACTAGATCTCTTTCTTATTATGTTTTCTTTCATTGTTGTTAAGGTTTCTTGGCAAGTTTTGTAGAAGGTAATTTGCAGTTGCTTTCCCTCTGGACACTGACTGTACTAGTCGGTTGCCACAGCCATTGTATCTGCTGATGAGATCATCTGCCTATCACCGCAGAGTGAAGATAATAACCAACAACAACCTGTCGGCTGCTCTCACACCCACCACCTGTCCGCATGGCTTCACTTAACTCTGATAGACGTAAGGGTGGGGATGGGCGTGGGTTGGTGGAGGAAGTGGAGATAAACCGGTACTCTTCATTGCCCAAGGGTGTCCCGTAGACTAACGGTTTGATTTCATAATCAGCAAGAATTGGAAAATTGGAGATTTTACATGTGGCAGAACACTAGAAAGCAACACTTTTCATGTTACAAGTAACATTGTCTCTCTCTCTCTCTCTCTCTCTCTCTCTCTCTCTCTCTCTCTCTCTCTCTCTCTATATATATATATATATATATATATATATATATATATATATATATATATATATATATATATATATATATATATATAGACAGTGTTACAAGTATAAGGTCTATTACATTACCACAAGCTGCCATCAGAATTGTTAATGATGTAGGACAATATCAGCCTATTAAAAGAGGTGTGAGGCAAGGATGTGTAATGTCTCCAGATCTTTTTTTTTTCCCTGTACAGTGAAAATATATTCAGAAATATAGACGATATTGAATAGTAAGAAGACACAGATTATAGTCGTCACTGGGAGTAAGGAAATACCACAATGTGATATACGAGTAAATGGGCATATTCTTAAGCAAGTTATCTCGAAACAGTTATAACTTCTGATGGAAGATGTCTTGAAGAGATTAGAACAAGAATTGCCATTGCGAAAGTAGCCTTTTGCAAGATGAAAAACATACTGACCAATAAAAAGATATCAATTGAAACAAGAAAAAGAGTGTTGAAGTGCTACCAATAACCTGTACTTTTGTATGGATGTGAAACGTGGACGATGAGCAGACAAGCTGAAAAACATCTCATGGCTGTGGAAATGTGGTTTCTGAGGAAAATGCAAAGAATACCATGGACGGACAGAAAAATCAATGAACAAGTCCTCCAAGAAACAAATGAAGATCGTAAACTGATTAGAGTCATTAGACGTAGACAGTCAACATTTTTTGGGCATGTTATGAGAAGAAATAAATGACTTGGAGAACTTGGTGACAACTGGCAAGATCGAAGGTAAGAGACCAAAGGGAATACCGAGAAGTAAATACCTGGATGGCTTGGCCACGTGGCATGGTAGAGACAGAAACACGGAGCTGATCCACGACTCTGGTTGTCGAGTGAGATGGCAAAACATGACCGCCAATGCTTATCGGCATGGCACATGATGGATGGATGGATATTAACTAAAATTTTGAATGAAATTTACAGCAGTGGATATTTACCGAGCGATATGCTAAAATCTGTATTTATAACTATGCTAAAAAGACCAGGAGCAACTGAAAGTGAAGATTTGTGTACAGTTAACCTGATAAACCATGACAGTAAGCTTCTACTCAGAATTATAATGAGAAGAACAATAAAGAAAACAAACATGTACATTAGCGACGAACAGTATGGATTTGTGGAAGGACAGGTTATAAACAATGCAATATATACATCTCCTTTTCTTAATGAGTATTGTTGATAATCAATCCTCGATTTCTTCTGAAGTCTACAAAGCAGTTGTATTATCCACACTGCTATATGCTTGTAACACCTGGACTGTTTATCAGCGACACGCTAGGAAATTAAACCATTTCCAGACAGTCTGCCGTGGGAAGTTACTGAAGATTAGATGGCAAGACAAGATCCCAGACACTGAAGTTTTAGAAAGAGCGTCCATGCCCAGTATCCACACTCTACTAATGAAGAATTTTTTACATTTTTTACGGACACTTATAGAAAGGTCAATAGAATCACAGAGAGACACATATTTGTGCTTCTTAGATTATACTAAGGCATTTGACAAAGTAAATCACGACGAACTGATTAAAATGTTGAAAGATATCAACATCGATGGGAAAGATCTTAGAATAATAAAGAATATTTACTGGAACCAATTAACAGCAATTAAAATGGGAAATAAAGAAGGTAGGTATGAACAGATAAAGCTAGGAGTACGACAGGTGTGTGTGTTTTCATCGTATCTCTTCTCCCTGTATAGCGAAGAAATAATGAGAGAGATCAAAAAGAAGCCAGGAAGACTAATCGGAGGTTATAATATAAACAATAACCGCTATGCAGATGGCACAGTATTGATGGCGGCTAATGCAAAAGACCAACAACAGTTGTTGGACATTATAGTAACAGAGAGTGCGAAAAATGGACTCGTCCTGAATATCAAGAAAACAGTAACAATGGTGAAATCAAAGCAAATTGTATCACCAAAAAGTGACATAGAAAAACAAAGGACAATTCTTAACCAAGTGGATAATTTTAAATACCTAGTTTTAAATACCTAATTTTAAATAGCGGCGAAAGCGATTGTATATTTATATTGCCAAATACCATTTATTCTGATACTATGTTCCATTGAATTGTATCTTTCCATTAAACACATAAAATTGTTTACCGACGTTGATTGATGCTTGTTAGTATGTAAATCACCTGCCAGGGCGCAAACAAGTTAATGAACTAGAACCCTGACAATATGCATGTGATAAAAATGTCCTGATTTGTTTTCTGGTGTATTGAAATAGTCCTTAACAATGTTTAACTACTGCATTGCTATTATCAGTTTACATCTGGCTTTTTATGAAATGTCCCCAGTTTTGTTATTTATGGAGCCAAGATATTACAGTTTATAACATTTGCAATTTCTTCATTGTGGATAGTGATCTTTGATTAGCATGACATTTTATTTGTTTTGTTTCAGTTCAGAAAACTATTTTGATTTTTTGTGTGTGTGGTGTCAGTTGACAGACATGATCAGATCTTCTAGTCCTTTAGCACTATTTGAGAGGAGGACCTTGTCACCTGCATATCTAAGTTCTGGGATGGGATTTGTACCAGTTAAGAAGAGATGACATCAGTCTCTGGTTTCATCATTTAAAAAAAAAAATGTTTCTTATGACATGTTCTGCTATATATGTTGAACATGTATTGGGCAGAGAATACTCCTTTTACGCATCAAACCAGTGCGGGTTAACCTTCCCGGATGTAGGTGATTAAAAACAGTTTTCATTAAAAATAATGGATGGTATGTGGAAGGACATTCTTAAGTTAATTTTGTTTTTGTTCATACTTTATGCATAATATGTAAGTATATTTTGTAATTTGTTGAAACGCATTGCACACCGATTCGTCACACAAACGCCGTGTTAAACAGCCCTACACAAATACCATACACCCAGCACGCCTGTTAAAATACTAAAAGGACATTGTTTTTGTATACAATTAACGTTTTTAGTTGGCAGCATGTGAGGTGTGAAAGAGAGCATGTGGTGTGTGGAAGGACATTCTTAAGTTAATTTTTTTTAATATGAATTTAATGAGACGCTCCCCGTCAGTGGCTGGGAGAAGCCGTGCCGGGTCAGATAGATAGACAGACAGACAGATAGTTGGGAACGGGAGCTTATATGACTACTTATATTAATTAAATGAGATGCTCCCCACCAGAGGCTGGGCGAAGCCGGGCTGGGTCAGACAGACAGACAGACAGACAGACAGACAGATCCCCTCCAGGACCTGGGCGAAGCCGGGCCGGGTCAGCTAGTATATATATATATATATATATATATATATATATATATATATATATATATATATATATATATATATATATATATATATATATATATATATATATATCAGGCAGAATTCATCTTTGATGTTTCCAACGCCGTTGGTGTTTGATACATATGGAAGCACTAACACTCTCATGCGACGTGAAAATTATTGGAGAATTCCTGGTGGCAGGTCATCATTACTTTTGCTCACAAACTCCAGCATTGACTTGTACACAGACTTTAAGAAACTCCGAGAGGTAGGGTTTCATTAACAGCTTTACATGCCTTGTTTCATCTTGTTCGTATATAATGACTTTGCTTCTACTTTTGCTGGAATAAGAATAAGTCTATTTGTTGTTGTTGTTATTGTTATTGTTGTTGATGACGATGGGAATGATTATACCTTATTTATGCATTAATGCACCCATAAATATGCTCGCATAGAGAGGCTATACTAAGGGTGTTCTTTTGACCTTTTACGCTTCCCTTACTACTATTAGATTCAAGAGCACTTCCAAATACTGATGTTGATACTGATTACAAACCAGTCATAATAACAAAGTTTTCAACATACAGGAAAATAAGAAACAAAAAGGTAACAACACATGTCATCAATTATAGGAGGCTTCAGGAAAATACAGTTAAAGGACGAAATCAATCAAGAAATCAAAAACCTATTTAAGAACATCCCTAATGACAACCCAAGCGTAGATACGGAATGGACAATTTTCAAGGCTGCCATGCTCGACACACTGGAAAATAAATGTGGAACAAAGAAAGTAGGGCAGGACAAAGGATTAAGAACAGCCTGGTGGAACAACGAAGTTAAAGATAGCATATTCAAAAAGAAGGTAGCGTTCAAAAAGTGGATCACAGCTAAATCTGAACAAGACCTTGTTACTTATAGAATAGCACGACGTAATGCCAAACGAACAATTAGAGCATCTAAAGATGAATCCTGGAGAATATACGGTGAACAGATGGCGACCCTTAGCAAAGAATACGCAAGAGAATTTTATAAACGTGTCAACACAATAAGAAACAGAGATGTATGCTACAACCCAGCCACCACCATAAACAGCAAAAGAGGTATACCGATATTTAATCCACAACAAAGACTAACAAGGTGGGCAGAATACTTTAAAAAACAACTTAACCCCACACATAACATAGAAAACCTCACTTTTGTGCCTAAAAGCCAGGGACAGCAAGAACCAAATTTCATACCTGCAGAAGTCAAAGCAGTTATACAGAAAAGTCCTAAAAACAAATCACCAGATCCCAATGGAATAACCACCTAAGCTATTCAGGCCTGTGGGGAAACTGGAGCTAAATAGCTAACAAGACTTTTTAATATAGCATGAGAAGAAAGAAAAGTCCCAGATGATTGGCAACAGGCAATAATAGTACCAATATGGAAAAAGAAAGGCAATATTAGAAAGTGCGAAACATGTAGAGGTATATCACTCATGAGCAATATAGGGAAAATGTATGCAAAACTATTGGAACTTTTGCATTTGATATCAACAGTTAAGCAAAGCACAATTCGGTTTTCGGAAAGGTAAAAGTTGCACTGATGCATTATTTACACTCAGACAAATATGTGAAAAAACTATCGAATATAGTGACCAGCAGAATATTGTGTTTGTAGATCAGGAAAAGGCTTTCGATAGAGTAGACAGATTCAAATTATGGACCATCCTTGAAGACTATGGGATAGAAGAGCAACTGCTAGAAAACATCATAGCCATGTACCACTCGAGCCAAAGTGCAGTAAGAACACAAGAAGGTATATCAGATATGTTCACAGTCAATACAGGAGTGAGACAGGGATGTGTGCTCTCTCCCCTGCTATTTAATATCTACATGAACAGAATTTCCAAAGAAGCCAAGTCTCGACAGAACAGATTCAGAACATTTAGAACTCTTTACTCCACATGAAACAACTGACCCCGCAGGGAATAAATGAACTTCTATTTGCAGACGATCAGTGCTTGTTTTTGTAGCGACGAGGGCAGACTAACAAATCATATTAATAATCTGAGTTCAACATGCAGGAGATACAATATGAGCATAAATACAGCCAAAACCGAAGTAATGCGAGGTAGCAGATCGTCGGGTCCATTAAGTATACAGATAAATAGAACAACTCTGAAACAAGTTAAAGAATTCAAATATCTTGGAAGTATGATCACAGAAGATGGCAGATTAGACAGAGAAATTGAAATCAGATGTCAAAAAGCTAGTGCACTTACATATCAACTATCACCCTTACTGAAACATTCAAATATACCCATGCCCGCAAAACGACAGATAATAAACAGCATGTTCACACCAAACCTTTACTACCAATCTCAGACCTGGACTTTATCCAAATTACACCTTCGCAAAATCAACACCTGCGAAATGAGATGCCTGAGGAGAGCTGCCAACTTAACAATCCGAGACCGAGTTAGAATTGATATTATCAGACATACAGTGGGATCAACACCTTGTGCCACATTTATTGAAAGACAGAAGATCAAGTGGTTTGTCCATGTCGTTAGAATGCAACCATCAGCAACTACCATCACTGGCCTTACATCAAAGACGAGATCACGAGGACGTCCAAGAAGAAATGTGGTTGACTACATCAAAGAAATTGTACAACCACACGGATTGACTTTATCCAGTGCCGCCCACTGGGCGCTGGAGCGCAAAATATTCCTCCCCACGACGCTTGACGGCAGAAGTGGAAGATGATGATGATAATAACGTTTCCCTTATCCTCTCTGACTCTGTGTTCAGTTCTTAATCTGTTGTAGCATTAAATGATTTACTAGATCGCATTGACTAGTGGATGAAACGCATGCCATATATATATATATATATATATATATATATATATATATATATATATATATATATATATATATATATATATATATATATATATATATATGGCATATCCTATTTACAGGATATTGCAGTCAACACCAGTACGTTTCAGCTGCTGTTGATGTCTTGGCCATTGCTTTCTGAACGACCGGCTCACATACCTTTCCGTAAAAAATCAACGCGACGTAATCCGCTGCCGAATCTCGCGCAGCTGTGTTTCGTACGTGAGTATACAGGATTACGAACAGCGTCCTTAACCCCTTCGCCAGGGAGACAGGCCAAATCCTGTATATACATATGTTTGTTGGCGATCGCTTGCTTTGAAGTCAAACGTAGCACATACAGTCGCTACTTCCCTCGTGCACTAGACTGATTTATGTGTGTGGATTAGCTTTCCCTATTACCAGTGTCTCTCGCCATCAGGCGGACCCACTCCGACTTCTGAGGTACAATGAACATAAGTTCCTTTTCTAATTTTTCATGCAAAGACTTAGAGACTTGGAGCTGAACATTCCAGCAGTCTTACAGTTAAGATTATCATCTATGCGGGATTGCCATTACATGTTTACACACACATAGACCTACTTTTCTGGATTTTACGGATTAATGTAATTATGAGGAAGATGTGGAGTTGTGGCTTTAAAGAAGAAGGATGAGAACACCGTCGACATGTATAGAAAGAACATTAAAGAAATCTAGAAAGACGTTAGCTCCCACAGAGAACTGTTTCCTTGCATCAGAAGAAAACAGTCCACATTCATTAGGCATGCCATGATAAGAGGAAAACTGGAGTATATCGTCACAACGGGAACGCTGGAGAGGAACAGAGGTAAGGGGTGAGCATGAGAGATTTTGCTGGACTGTTTCACATCATGGCATGGAGAAACGTAGGTGTCAAACATGATTGGAATCACAGGGGACAGAAGTCTGTGAGTAGACATGATCACTAACGCCATACTATATGGACTATGAGAAGAAGAAGAAGAAGAAGGGTCTGAAAACGAAGTGTAAACATGTCATATACGACATAGTGTGAAACACGATTTTGAGGCGACATCTCAGCACAAAGCACATATTATCATCATCATTTATGTCGGTATAATCCATTTTGCTACCAACATGTGTTTATAATGTTCCGCTTAATGAACAAAATCAGTTTTCACACGTTCGTAATAATTGCGTTTGTCGCCTCGCATACTATGCATTATTGTCCATTGGGGAAAAAATATGCAGGACTGCGCTACCTCAATTAGAGCAAATATACATTTTACTGTGAAAAAAATGCACACACAAGTTTGCCAGTAAAATATAAGTTTGTTTAATCAATTGTAAGATTGATGCGCACGACTTAGTCTTACAAATGCGTATTCTCTCTTGGGCTGGGTGTAGAGCCCGTTGGGTTACATATTTCAATATCTATCAAGTTATGCAGATACCATAAGTAAAAAATAAGATTTTACAACAATATCTGGTCTGTGTAATGATGCGTGAACAAAGAGAGATCTAAAGTGATATTAGTCCTCCTCCTCTTCTTCTTTTTCATCTCCTCCTCTTCTTCGGTTTCTTCTCCTCCTGCTCCTTATCTTCCTCCTCTTTCTGCTGCTGCCCTTCAGCGATTAAAATCTGCTATGCGTCTATTCCGGCATGGGTTAACACTTATCAAACTTGTTATGAGTTTTTTTTTTGTTTTTGTTTTTTTGCATATCCTTTACAGGACATCGCTGTCAACACCAGCATCTTTCAGCTGTATGTCGATTTCTTGGCAAGATTACGCTCAGTAGTTTGCCATTGCTTTCTGAGCGGCCGGCTCACATACCCCGTAAGTCACAGATACGATTCGAACCACTGCTGATTCTTACCGTCATCACGTTAACCGACGAGAGTATACGAGATTACGGAGAAAAGTCATAACCTCTAAGCCACGAAGCCGGCTTGTTATGAGTACTTATCTCAACATCAGATATATTCCTTGTATTATACAATTTCTTTCAATTCGGACATAATAGCAAGTGATGCAACAGAAAGAACAATGTCGGCATTTAACAGAAGATCCATTCACAATGTTTAAAAGCCAGCCCTCCAAAACTACACAGTTCACAGCTGAAAATGATATCAGCCGCATTAAGCTTGCATTTATGTAAGTATTGTCTTCTCTAAGGTGACATTTCACTAGGAAATAACGTAAAGGTGTTTGATGTTTAGTTCCTCGCCAGCCACACACACATACACACGCATACACACACACCTCTATCTATCTACCTATCTATCTATCTATCTATCTATCTATCTATCTATCTATCTATCTATCTATCTATCTATCTATCTATCTATCTATCTACCTATCTATCTACCTATCTATCTACCTATCTATCTACCTATCTATCTACCTATCTATCTACCTATCTATCTACCTATCTATCTACCTATCTATCTACCTATCTATCTACCTATCTATCTACCTATCTATCTACCTATCTATTTACCTATCTATCTACCTATCTATCTACCTATCTATCTACCTATCTACCTATCTACCTATCTATCTATCTATCTATCTATCTACCTACCTACCTACCTACCTACCTACCTACCTACCTATCTATCTATCTATCTATCTATCTATCTATCTATCTATCTATCTATCTATATATCTATCTATCTATCTATCTACCTATCTACCTACCTATCTATCTACCTATCTATCTACCTATCTATCGACCTATCTATCGACCTATCTATCTACCTATCTATCTACCTATCTATCTACCTATCTACCTATCTATCTACCTATCTATCTACCTATCTATCTACCTATCTATCTACCTATCTATCTACCTATCTATCTACCTATCTATCTACCTATCTACCTATCTACCTATCTATCTATCTATCTATCTATCTATCTACCTACCTACCTACCTACCTACCTACCTACCTACCTATCTATCTATCTATCTATCTATCTATCTATCTATATAACGAACGAACGAACGAACGAACTTTATTTTAAAAGAGTAACAAACTGGGCGCGCAGGCCCGTCTTACATTCAGCCCTTTCAATCACTCATCTTTCATTCATCAAATCTGCATGTTACATTTACATAGGGGAAAAAACATTGTCAAATGGATTTTGTAAGCATAAACAATGCATATTAAAGCATGATGCATTCACATGGAAAAAAGATATTGTCAAATGAAAGTTGTAAACATAAACAGTACATATTGCAATATTGTGAGACACATCCCCCATCAACCCTCACATCCCGCAGCCACCCACACATCCCACAGCCACCCTCACATCCCCACCCACCACACCCCCACCCACCCACACATACATCCACGGACTCACACAGACCCAGGCAAACATACATGCCGCCACCCACCCACTGATCCCCCACCCACACACATTTCTCCGCCCACACACATATCCCCACACATCCCATAACCGATACGCACACACCCACCCACATATTCCCCAACACCCACCCACACACCCACAACCACCCAGCAAAACACACATCACAAAACCACACACACACACACTTACCCCCGCCAACCCACGATATAGATATATATATATATATATATATATATATATATATATATATATATATATATATATATATATATATATATATGTCCTGTAGGAAAAACCTTTGTGAATAAATGTGTTGTAGGAAATACCTTAGGGACATTACACACGATTCCGACAAACCCGTCTTCAATCACCTCAGTTCTTCTAATCACAATGATGTATGTGTCATTGGCACAAAGTTATATAATTCAAACTTTTCAGTTAGACTCACATTGGAAAGCCGTTCAATACAGCTGTAATTAATACTATAATAGACGCCACAGTTTAACTAAATTACCCACTTCCACGTCTTGTTTACCATGTCTCCATATCTAAAACTTTACCCTTCACGTTTGGAGTGTGCAAAAACTGTGCTTCAAACGTTTTGATTTTGGCATCTAAACACATGAAACACTGTTCACTTGTCCTATCCATGAAAACTGTCCTCTCTTCTTTTACAGTTCAGATTTATAGTTTGTATATTTTTGTGTTATCTACAATAATATTTACTTTATTAGTTAACTTTGAGTCGTTTCCAAAAAAAAGGTCATTAAAACCGAAACTTCGGATTTGTGTGGTGGTGTTAACGTATCCATTACATATTTCCATAACGTTATTATTTATTTATTGTGCTATCCATTTGTCTACTAGTCTTCTTTGCGTAGATACTGAAAAACTCTCACGCAGTAGTTGTATCAAAAGTAACACAAATACTACCAAGGTCTGACTGCGGTAAAGCAGATGATACCAGACTCCTCAAGTAGTTGTGCCTACGGTAACGCAGACACTATAGGTAACGCAGATACTACCAGTAATGCAGACACAAGGCAGATCCCTGTGGCAACCCAGGTGTAATAGTACATAGGTCAGAAGTCCAAGAACCTATGCACAGTGCAACCTTACGCTCATAAATGACCGCCACAACCCATCTAACAAGGCAAGGGCAGACTTCCATGTCCAACAGTCATATCAACCGATAACACCTGACCCTGTTATACCATCCTCCAGGTCAAGAGCTATCGCAATTGTCTCTTGTTTATCCTGGAAGCCCTCGTAGATATCAAATACAAAAGTTGCAGCATTGGCCCAGGTGTCCTTTCCAGGCCGGTAACTCCAGATTTCTTGGCAAGATAACGAGGCACATACTACCTGTAACTCATATCTACCACTTTTTTTGTTTGTTCGCATATCCTTTGCATGACATCGCTGCCAACATCAGCATCTTTCACCTGATTGTTGATTTCTTGGCAATGATGCAGATATGCCCAAAGTCGCCAAAGTCGAATCGAATGGGTCGACTAATTAAGCGAGACACAAATCAGCTGTCTTGTAAATTATCTGCTATTGGAAGGCGCTAGACATATGTATCTGCCTAAATAACATACAATGTGTCACATGACCTGCTGAACCTAGGCAAGACGTTTTGTTTTATAATGCCACTACGAGTCAATAATAAGCTAAACATGTGTTTATAATTTAAAAGTTCTTGGTTTTCCCTTTCTTCGTTCATCTTTCGAGGGTAGTGCGTCACACCTAATTTATATTTTCATCAATGTAATATAGGTGTGGAGGAGCGTTGTATCCAGAATTTTTGGCAGCGATACCCAGAGAAGAACTGTACCCGTTTGAAGCCTTTTACTTATCGGACCCGCCATTCAACAATAAGTTCATATGGGGCCGGGTATGTATGCTGTCACTGACTCTACATGCTATGGTATGTTATGTTCAACGATGTCACTGCACATTGGGAACTCCCATACACGTTCAGTCCTCAAATACAGCAACCATCCCAAAGTATTTCGGCTCCCTATTTCCATAAAGAGCTTGACCATGCTTCAGTCCCAATTGGAGTATCTGGCTAGTGTCGGCGTCTCATAAGTGTTCGCCAACCGTAATGCATTGATTATATCAGCCTTGCCCATACTTCTTCCCATTTATATTGGGGCATAATTTGTCAGCTGGTCTTTGCATTCATTACCTTTAAATCCGGCCTGTCCGGGTGCGAACATCCTTGTGATCGATGTGGGGCGCGGCTTCGGAATGATGTCTATCCATTTGGAGCGGACACTGCCTTTTGCGATTTTCTGTTGCAAATTCATGGAGTCTGATATGATTATCACCCAAGTGGCTTCCTGCTCTGTTACCATAAGGTTCTCTGATGGCAAATGTGATCTCTACAATCAGGCTTGATTTAGTTGTCTTGAATGCACCACTATCCTCTTTGATTGTTCTTCCTATCTTCAGTGTTGTGTAAGCCCACAATAGCCTTGAACAGCGATTCATGGACTGATATGTACATATGATGACGACTTCTGGACGCAGATTTTTTTCGATAATTTCGTTTATCTCAATGTCAATTGATGCAGTGAGTTAACTCTAAATGCTCCAAATTACCCAGCAAGTTAACGGCAAAGACTAGTGTTTACATAACTTATGTATGCAATGAATTCATTATGTGGATGGAAAATTTGATAACATTAAGAAAGAAATGAGAATATTGAATATTAACATGTTAAGTATATGTGAGGCCAGATGGAAAGTAATGGACATTATAACATACGAGGAATACAGCATAATCCATTCAGGTGGAAAGAAAAAAAAAACAATGAGTGGTAGCACTTATAATGGAAAAAGAGAGATCAAAATCGATCAAATGATATTGGACTGTGCCAGACAGAATATTACTAGTAAAGTTGAATGGAAAACCTTCGATATCAACATCATACAATTGTATGCACCATGAACAGACATGGAGAGCCATGACTTCTGCCCTATGCGCCGACTTAGGTTCAAGAGGAAAGCCTAACTAACTAACTAACTAACTAATGAACAGACAGCAGTGATGACAGCTTTGATGAATTTTACAATGATTTGGAGAATGCCTTCAAGAAATGCAATCATTCAAAATTATGTATCATAATGGGTGACTTTAATGCTAAAGTTGAAAATCACTAGGACTGATGCATAGTAGGCAAGCGTGGGCTGGTGGAACAGAATACAAGACGTTGCAGACTTGTACAGTGGGCAAAAGAGCATGATACGATTATTGGTAACAAGTGGTATCGACATCACACCAAGAGCTTATGGACGTGGAGGAGTCCTGACCATAAGAAATCAGACTGATTACATTCTCATCAACAGAAGATTTCGAAATGCCTTACAATTCGCAAAAACTACACTAAGCCACAGCGACCATAGAGTAAACATAAGGAATATACATATGACATTAAAGAAGGTCACATATACACCAAGAAACACAAAATTTGATCTAGGTGCACTGAAGACTGAGGAGATAAAAGATAAAATCAACATAGATGTCAAGAACAGATTTGATGTATTATCCGATATGACAAATTATTTCAGTTTGTCAGCGAAAAATTTGAAATATTAAAGAAATGAGTCAAACAAGCTGCAGAAACAACTATCCCCAAAATGACTCTGATGGGACGTAAGAAATGAATATGAAGACATCTTAAAACTAATGGAAATAAGAAGAAATAACCAAAAAAAAAATTATTAATATGAAGAGATTCGTAATAAAATTAGGAAACTGCAAAGAGGCAAAAGAAGCATAGCTTCAGGACAATTGCAGAGAAATTGATAACCAGCACAACAAGCGGAATATAAAATTATATGCACACAATATGTATAGTATACATATATACATGTATATTATATGTACAATATATATAAAATTAATGCACACAAGAATTAATGACATCACTAACAAAAGTACAAACACATCAACGATTTGCCTATAAACTAGGGCTGCGGAAGTTTATTATCTTTTTTTTTTACCATTAATTTTTTTTAAAATGATTAATCGAAAACTTTTCTCCCATCACTTATACAAATGAACCGGATGTCGAAAAATGTTCGGACATTTTAAACATAGTGCTACAAACACAACTGAATAGCAAAATTGTGCTGAGTCACCATTGTGTAAGCTACAGCAAGATGCACCAACATAATGAAACAGTATGTTTATTATGCTACAGAGTCTTCTACAGGTCAGAGAAGCATTAACCGTCTACATGTCAGATGAAAAGAAGCAATACAAAGGTCCAAACTGTCAGATTCAGATTGGGAGAAGATTTTGAAATATGTCAAAGGTTTGGACTTATTCTGCCAGACCACGGTCCTGCTTGGCGGTCAAATTATGTTTCATGTAGCTGTGTATTGCCACTGCTATCATCGTTGACAAAGCATATGACTGTACGCGATGATGATCCGGGCCACATAGCTAAATTTAAGGCAGCACTTATTAATGACTTCAGTGAACGTATAGCTAGATGACAAGTATTGAAATACTACAGATTGCAACAGCACTTGATCCACACTACAAATATCTAAAGTATTTGTCAAAAGATGCAAGAGAACGTACTCGGTCACGTATTGAACAACAAATAGCAGTTCATGTTCAAGATGAGCAGATGGAGACTGCTGCAACGAATGACATTGACAATGAAACTATATGTAAACCAAATGAAGAAAGTATTAAGCTAATTGAGTCTGAAATGGAGAAGAAAGTTGCTGAATCGGTTGACCCTTTACAATGGTGAAAACTTAATGAACATCGATATCCAAAACTGACATTCTTTGCCAAGACCATTCTGTGCATACTGGCTACCTCAGTTCCATGTGAACCATTGTTCAGCTCTGCTGGTTATATTGTTAATAAGACGCGCTCGTCACTTGAACCAAATACTGTCAACGTACTCGTCTGTTTGCCGGTCTCCCTGGTCGAAGAGCTAGCAGCTTTCTCCGTAACCCCGAATACTCTCGTGGTTGACGTGAGCGCACGAGAATTGGAAGCAGTTCGTGTCGCGCCAGTGACTTATGAGAGTATGGAGCAGGTCGCTCAGAAAGTCGTAGCGTGCTGATGAACGTAATCTAGCCTAGGAATCAACATACAGCTGAAAAATGCTGATGTTGACAGCAATATCCTGAAACAGGACAGAAACGCGGAAAAAAACTACTCGCCTGTTTGCATAGTTGGTTATTAGATGACATATGAACAAGACAATCCAGTGGTATTTCGAATTTTGACAAATACTACTATAATGTGATTTATGTGACTACTAGCTGACCCTGCCCGGCTTCGCCCAGTCCCTGGTGGGAAGCATCTCATTTAATTCATATAAGTAGTCATATAAGTTCCCGTTCCCGTTACCGACTATCTGTCTGTCTGTCTGACCCGCCCGGCATCGCCCAGCTCCTGGTGTGAAGCATCTCATTTAATTTATATAAGTAGTCATATAAGTTCCTGTTCCCGACTGTCTATCGGTCTGTCTATCTGTCTGCCTGACCCTGTCCGGCTTCATTAAATTCATACAACAAAAAAAGTAACTTAAAAGAACGTTCTTCCATACACCATCCATTATTTTTAATGAAAACTCTTTCTAATCACCTGCATGACTACAGTAACTTCTTAAGCAAAAAAAGATGAGTTACAATGTTATGCATTGTGCATCATTTTTATGAAAACTTTAAAAATGCCTTACAGATTGTATCATTATTTATTATAACTCATATGCCGGTACATAACTATGGACAAAGAATTTATAAATCTTTGAAAACGATGCCACAATATGACTATAAGTTATACAGAAAAGTTATGCCCCTTGAAATAACTTTTACAGAGTTAGGTCCCCTGAGATATATGAAATTATGATGAAAAATGAAAAATGAAATAATACTGAGTAAGCAGGCGATTTCACACTAACAAAATATCACAGTTGACAGCCCTGGAATGAAAGGAAGGCGTGTAGAAAATTTCATCTCAATCGGATGGGCCGTTCGCGAACAAATAAAGGACATACATACATACAGAGATACATAAATACGGACGCACATCCTAATTAGTAATTTATATATAAGATAAATGTTTTGCTTTAATCGAAATTAACGATTAATTAATCGTTACTTTTTCAAAAGTTAACTATTAAATTTAAATTAATCGGTCGCAGCCCTACTATAAACCATAGATGACAAAATCATAATAGAAAAAATTAGATTTTACATGCGTGGTCAGATTATATGAATGATAAAAAGAGACTAGTAACAGTAAAACATTGTACGCATCTATAAGAAAGGAGCAAATATGCTATATGGTCATATAATGAGAAGAGAGGTCTACATAACCGCTGAGCCACAATTCGCTTCATCTTCCAGTGGGCTGATGGCGAAGTAAAAGGTTCAACCCCTACACTAATCAATTAGCCATCAACGTTCACTTGTCGGTTAGAAAGCAATGAGAAGTTCCTGAACATACATTCACCTAGAAAATAAACCTCCTAAAGTTGTTAGGAAAAAAAAAAACCTACCCAGGAATAAATAAAGCCCCTTGGCTTTGGATGGAACTTGAACAAATGCATGCTGAACTCAAGACACACCGATCTGTGAGATGCATAATTCTTTGGAAGTCCTTGTAAGAACAAAGACTAGGGCAACAAAGCCTGACAGAAAATGTATGCATGCAGAACAGAGCCCCTAAGCCCGGGAAGGCAATCTGCCTTTGGGGAAAGAAATCTTGAAAATAAACCTCAACCGTCGAAGTCGGAAGATTTTGGCCCAAATGGTACGCAACTAGAAAGCGGTCATACACACTACAATGGTTGCTATGCGCCACGCAAAAGATCGCAGAAGTACGTAACTAGATGTGACTTGCTCCCTTCTAAAGAGGAATGGAGAAGAATAATTACGACCAAAACGTCAAGTGTAAATTGCCAGTTTTAGATTCGTATGTTTGAATGTTCTAACATGTGCTGCAGTATGCTTCTTAACCAAAATGTACATAGTATTGTTCATCTTTTGATTAAGCACGACATTCTTTGTTGGCGACGCTGTGTCCTTCGTCATCAAAATGCTTGACGGAAAGGGCAGACCAAGGTTGAAAGGAGGGGACAGGATCAAAGTCTGGCTGAAAGATGTCAAATTTAATCACAGCATTAGTGCGACATTACCGATTTCAACAATGGGACATACCTGGCAACAACAGTGCTACCATGGACGGGAACTGTACGGTAAGTGTCAGTGTTAGTGTGCGAGTGTTTGTGTGCGGGTGTGTGCGTCGGTGCGTGTGTGGGTGTGGGTGTTTTGCACCAGATCTCTATTTCTTAAGGCTTGCAAAAAGGGACCCTGAGTTTCCCTTTATACCGTTTTTGTTGGATATGTATTCAATCAATGTCAGTTAACGGAGCTTGTTGGTCTACCCTTGTCCAGCGGATATAGTAGAGAAGATGACATATGTGTGACCTACTTGTTGACCGTCTTTGTGACGAAGGAGTTACGGAAGCAGTTTGTAAATCCTGAATACCGCGCTCGAAACACAGCTGCGGGAAATTTCGTAGGAGACCGCCTTTCGTTGGTGTTCATGAAATGGTATTAGTGCTGGTCGTTCAGACAGCAATGTCAAACTACTGAACATAAACTTGCCAAGAAATCACAGGCAACCAAAAAAATGGTGAATTGACTGCCACGTCCCGTTTTACTAACATTTTTTGGGGGTTACTCTCCATGGTAGGAGAGGTTTCTGTATCTCGCTTCATTGATGTCTGTTGTTGTGTTTTAACCTCAGGCTGAATAGTCGGGAATGGCATGAAATGTGTTTCGACTGAAACCACTAACATATCTGCATAATTATAAACAATCCAGATTTTCTTCTTCTTATAGCCCATGTCATGTGGCGTTGGTTATCATGTCGTTTTGTCTCGTGTGCTGCCAATGATTTCTGATACTGATGTTCCTCCACTCCATGCTATCAAACTGTCTAGCACCAGCTCTCTTGGTATCTCCCTGCCTCTCCTCCCATCATCCGCTCCCTATCCCCATTTTCCCCATTGTGACGACATACTTCATCTTTACTGTCAGAATCTCCAATAAGGGTTTAGAGAGTTAATAGGAGTTAAGACAAGTGTAGTAGGGAGACACCAGACAGGAGACACACCAGCGCTATAAATAGCTTCACCTGGGGACACATTTGTGTCAACCAAGGCAGCATTAAGGACAGTTGAGCGAGGGCTTCCCCAAGCCATTGGGAAGCTTGGCCTTACGAGTAACCGTGGAGTACCCGGTTACTCAAGCTCACGAGCCAGCGTGCTTGGGACTCCATGCACGCAAGACTCGCTAATGCACGGAGGGGACAGCGTCCGTGCTTGACCACGCAATGTGTAGCGTGTGGACAGACCCGACTGGAGACGATTAGAGAGTAGACGTGTTCTTGACAAATGCTATAAGTTTCTAGGCAATAGTTAAATATTAGGCTTTAGATTTAGATTGTGATTACTAGCATCATTTCTCACCACTTCATTACATCCATGTTGTTTAATGTCAATGAAGCATACCGCTCGCAGAGCTTATAAATTGCCAGCTCTAAATAAAAATGCATTCCTTTTGCAAATGACACGAGTTGTTATTTCGTGCGGTGCAAAAGTAGGGGAGTCCTGAAAGACCTGTAGCAAGCAAGTTGCTGACATTTACCCTTCTCGTAACATGCCCAAAGAATGTGGACTGTCTGCTAACATGAGTAAAATCAGCTTTCTTCGTGCGTTAACTTCTTTAAAGTTTCTTAATGGCGCTTATTACCCATCCATGGTGTTCTCAAAATTATCTATAAAACCACATCTCCGTAGCCTCCGTATAATCGTCAAAAATCGCGCATTCGCACTTGCGGAGCGCTATCAAGAACAAGTTCTGAACAGTTCAAGAAGCCTCATACGGGGGAGGAAATGTAAAATGTCACGTGGCAAGACCAACAACAAGAAACACCAGACTCAAAAGATGTATAGCGTGGGAGCCGACAAGACGAGCGGAGAGAGCCTGCCTGCGAGCTGCAGCAAACAACCTGAACCGACAGATACTACTGAAGCTACCACGAGGAAGATCGACGACAACCCACCACGGACAAGAGCCAAGACAGCTGAGAAGAAGGAGGAGAAAGACACCAGAGTCAGAAACACCGACCCACAGATGATCATATGGGTTGGCAAGCGTATTCAAGTAGAGCTGTCAGACGAACAAATCCTAAAGCAGCTACAAGAAGAGAATCGTCACATCCGAATCTTGAGAGCGGAGTGGATCCTGCTTTACTCCAAGATCCCTAGAACCTCTCACTAACCTCCCATCCCCATAGTATTTCTGCCAAGAATATCCCCTTGAGACATATATCCATTGTCCAGGTGGACCCGACCACTCACGATGTCTTCTCTTGTGGCGTACAGGCGGGATCGTAACCTCAGGGTACATAACAGTCTACCTCAACCTCACAAGTATCTTCCTGGCACGGTGGCTTGTCTGTGATCGCGTAGTAAGACCTGCCAACATGTACTTCAAACCCAGAGTCTGGCACTCCCTAAGACGACTTTCCACATCCGTGAGGGCTTCTAATGCACGAGTCGCAACGTTATCTATGCGATTACTTGCAAACGTTGTGACATGAGATATATCGGACAGACAGGTTTACGTCTTGCTGACAGATTTAGGCAACACCTTTCTGATGTCATCAGTGTCACCCAGAAATCAGTATCCATGCACTTCAACAGTCCTGACCACTGTGGCGTGGCTGACATACAGGTGACGGCGATCACATCGTGCGCATCCCACGAACGGGATCGTCTCATCTTCCAGTTGGGTTCACTCTCCCCTCACGGTCTCAATGTCCTACACAGTTTCATTTAACTTCCAAACCTCACCCCCTAGTTGTATAGTCCACTAAAGAGGTAGTTGCATGTCCTTTGCAGGACGTCGCAGTAACCGGAGCATTAATTTTGCTGTTTGTGATTTCTTGACAGGTTTGCGTTAGGTGATTTGCAATCGTTTTCTGAGCGACCGCTACTCATGCCCCTCTGTGAGGACCAACGCAATGAAATCTTCCGCAGCTGTGTTTCGAGCGCGGAATGAGAAATTGCTAATTGCGAACTGCGTCCGTGACATCTTCGCCAATCCTAATTTTTACCTTCCGCTCTCATGGGCGCCTCTCCACCCCCACCACCTTCCCGCTTATTCTCCCGCCGAGTGGCTTAGCCAATACCTGAGCTTCTTTTCAGTCGCCCCAAAATAGGATACAGATTAAGATAATTACCCTTAATATTGTCATGTAGTGTGTTTCATGTAGTTTTGTGTCGGCTTGTGTTTGTTTGTTCTGTACTGACGAAGGCTTGGGCCGCAACGTCCAATTTGTTTCTTGTAATCGTGTTTCAGTAAAGCTCACAATCTATTTCTCGTTTTTTTGGTGATGCATCCAAGATCCCTACCACGCTAGCGGTGGTAACGACTGAGGGCGGCGAGATACCACGCCAGGTATCGGTAAACAAGAAAGCACAACAGCCTAAAGGATTCATTCCAAGAATTACTCAATGTTCAAGATGCCAGAGGGCAGGCCACAGTAGAGCAATATGTCACTATAAGACAGAGATCTGCTGATGCTGCGCCGATCACCACGCCTTCAGGGAGTGTTCACTGGCCAAGCAGGACACGGACTTCTGAGCACCCAACAACAAGAGAAAATGCTCCAACTGTCTGGGCAAGCACGGGGCAAGACACCTGGGCTATCCGTACCTCCAAAACCAAAGAGACGTTTTAAAGATCGCCATTACCACAAAGACACCATATAAGGAAGCAATGCGGAGGTGCCAGACAGCCACGTGCATCTCACAAGCGGAGAGAATTCAACTACAAAGCCAGATAGACGAGTTAAAGAAACAAGTCACGCTATTTCAAACACCGGCACCAACCAGTGCACAACAATAGAAAAATGCTTGCTGAAATGAAGGAGATCCAGAAAAGCATAAAACAAGAGATGAAGCGCATGGCCGAGATGAAGAAAGAGAACGAAGAAATATTACAAATGATCAAGACCGACAGAGAACTACTGAGCGCCGAAAGGGAACCAACTCAAACCAACAGAAGCCACGCAAGAGACCACAGAAAAGCCTCAAGATTAAATCCAACAAAAGACCACGCCAGAACCGCAAGCTAAAGCCAGCAGCCCAACCACGACGCCCAATAAATTCAAGGGGAAACCAATATCCCACCAGACCTCTGTAGAAAACCTAGAGGAGCACCATGACGGCGGCACAGAGGACACGCCGTCGTCACCATGGCTTACACCTGTAATTCCATTGGAGATTCTCCTCAAGGAGAACGCAGAATACGAAATGAAAGAGGAACTCAGGCGCAAGGAATTCAGAAGGCGCAAGGCAGAAAAGGAAAGCAAGAAGCCCAAGAAATTCTAGGGGAAACTAATGTCCCGCCAGGACTCTGAAGAATACCCAGACATATACTATGATGACGACCACCCATAGTCATACTATTATGATGGCACAGAGATCGTCCCGTGGTTGACCACAGAGGTAGAAATCAAAAGACAGCAGAAACTCAAACTCAAAAGTTAAAAAAGGCGCAAGGAGGAAAATGAAAACATCGAAAAGTTTCTTGAGACAATACACACAAAAGGAGGCAAAAAGACCAAATAAAACGTCATTATAAGGACTGCAACCAGTCGAGCCAGGAGCCTTCACTAAACAAAAGAAACCACAAGAGGAGACGGGCACAAAGGACAGCCGCTTACCAATCCCCCAGCTGACGTCACAGACACAAACGCTTATGTAACCAGTCCGAGTTAGGACTAACTCGTAAGAGCGCACAAGACAAAAGCAGTGAAAAATCCCACAAAAACCACGGATCTCAACTCTAACCACGGCTGAAAGAAGCAGGTTGAAAGAGACCGAATTTGGAATATTTGTTTACGAATCAAGTCAAGCCTCCACATAATCCTTCTCTTGTCTGCTAATTGTCTATGATTCGTTCCATACATCAAGATTTGATCAGTATAGCGCTTAAGAACGCTTTTTCTCACAACCAAACACTGCATTTATCATAATCATCATGAGTCATGCCGAAAAGCCCAGTCGGTCTTGGTTGGCCGTCTCCACGAACCACAGTCTTGGATCAGGTCTGTGTTCCTGTCCCAATTATTCCCTAGAGGAAAATCATCCGGGTATATATCTCTGTCTTCCTCTTGCTCTTATACCATCAATGTTGCCAGCTGTCACTAAGGTTTCATGTTGATTGCACGCCCCAAAACGTGCCCATTACAATCTTTACTGTCCGTATCTAATTTTATTTTTTATCTAATCGTACGCCCCGTTACTATAGACACTATAAGATAAAACCATCTCGTTGTAAACATATTGTACTGGGCACCGTTGGGACCTGGTGCTATTTTGAAGTGGGACTTCTTAACCTCTGCTGAAATCTTCAGCAACGAGAGAGGTTTGCTGATGAACTCAACTCTCATATTAACTGGAAACATGAGGATTTCTACTATCGGAGTTGGACTTTCCTCTAATCAACTGAATACGCATTTTGCAGATTTTCCATCAACTCTTCTTTGTCGATGTTAAGTGCACCGTTACGTGGTTGTTTAAACATATATATGAAAACTTGAATGGTTTTCTAAATAACCTGTTTCTTACCTTCCAAATTTTCCATCTGTTTCAGTAAAAGCGTTTAGCTCGCTAAATTAGCATTGTGGTGATATTTAAAGTCCCTACTTCTTCCGCAATCGATCTTACCCACTTTCATTGACGGTACTGATCTTTCCAAGCAGCATTCTAATTTTCTATACTTTCACTTCTTCAGTTCTCCGTGTCGCCTATTTATGTGCGGGTTGACGTCGTTTGATTACCTCGTCGACCCCAACTACAACGCTGACATTAAAATGTTTTGCATATCCTTTACAAGACATCGTTGGCAACAACAGCATCTTTCAGATGATTGTTGATTTATTGGCAAGATTACGCTTTCTGAGTGACCGGCTTCATACTCTCATAAGTCACTGGCGCGACTCGAACCGCTTCCAATTCTCTTGCGCTCACGTCAACCACTAGAGTATTCGGGGTTACGGAGAAAGCTGCTAACACCTCGCCCAGGGAGACCGGCAAGGCGGACATTAGCGTACATGAAATCGTTTCTAATTTCACTTTCAGCGGCGACTGCTTGAGTTAGAATCCAAATACTGGCAGAGCGTACGATCCACCCTTTTCCTTACCGTTTTTTCCCCACTACCTGCAAATAGAAATCCTGCTAATCTGGCCTTAGGATGGGTGTACGTATTTTTGTTGCTGTTAATTTTAGAATTTGAAAAATTAAGTACATTCATGCTAATTATTGAGAAATATTGATCATCACAGAAGAGGAGAAGGACATGAGCTAGGACACTTGCCTGTCGGCCCGGTTGTTATGTGTTCGAACCCATATTGAGGCGGGGAACTTTATCAATGACCCGGGCTGTCAGATCGATACAGCCTAAACTGAATACCAGGAAATATCTTGGGGTGTCAAGGCGACCTGTGTGACCTGACCACATCACTCCTCGATTGCTGATTGGTTTTAAAGCCCGGGGTTAACAGCGTATACCCAATACGTTCATGACCTGTAACGATCTCGTGCAATTATTTTATTGATCCTCGTAATCATTACAACATATATCTATAATGTTAGCTTTCAGGAGTGTTTTCTTTAAAGGCTATTTAAAAGGCTACGGTACTTACATCATTGCACCAGAGTTGATCCCACATGGTCTCTTTCCGCATGTCGGCTTGCCGAAAGCATCGCACAAAGCACAAACTCCGTAGCTCCAGCGACGACCCCCAGGAGTCTAACTTTCAGATATGTTATCAACTACGGGCAGAGTACTAATTATATTATGTGTTTCAATCCACAGCGTTATGGCCACTTTAAGACAACCCAGAGAATTCTTCAGAGCGTTAGCTTACGTACACAGGACTCTTAAAAGCACAATACCGTTTTTTGGAGCATATATCAATGCCAAGGTATACATAATATATACACTCTAGAACTGTGGCACTGCATTTGACAATCTTAAATGAACCGGCTCCGTGGCGTGGTGGTTAAGGACTTAGTTCGTAATCCCGCAAACAGCGTTCGAAACAGAGCTGCGTTGTTTTTTTATGAAAATGGTATGGGTGCCGGTCCTTCAGAGAGCACTGACAAAAATTGTAAAAATTGTAAATTGTAACAAGCTACGTGGAGGGTCCCAAATAGCCCGGTCACAATATTTCAAATATCTTCTATAGCCCTGGCTGGAATAAGTCTTTACCTGCCAACCCTCCTCCCGTTTTCCCTGGACACACTGTCACGCTTCCTTTCGACCTAGGGACCTATTTCCTGCAGTGTTCTTCTGGCTGACGCATAAATAACATGACAGTCGTCAGAACAACTTGGAAGTAATTTTATTAACCTAATCAAGAACAGCACAGGAACATATAAAGGCAGATAAACAGATAGATCTACACAGACACTACACTGGTAAAGTTCCAACACAGAGCCTCAAGTCGCCACAGTCACAGATCCAGCTTCAGATACTGTCTGATCTGTCCACACACTTCTCACCAAAGATGTCCGAATCTCCTTCCTTCTCCAGCAACTGGGTGTAGGTTCAACCGGCTTTTGTAGAATCCAAGCGACTGGTGTGTTGAGGACTTCTGTTCATTGTCATCTGAATTAGTTCGGCACTAGGTCTTCACTGACCTATGAAAGGCTTTAGTGTTGCCGATAAGGTGAGGTGTTTGTGAAGGATAATGGATGGGTCCTTTTAATGTCCGGTATAAAATGGGTAGGCCCGAAAATCACTCTCAGGCTCCCTCCAGACAACAACTGCTCTCAGGCGTATGTTGTTAAAACAAAACCGGCAATGCACCAGTCATACAAACTGTCCTTGCCTCAAGACCTGCACCTTGCCTCGGTCTCAGAGTTAAGCACACCAAACCTTGAGTGGGCCTCGTTGGACATATTGGCGTTAGCCTAGAAGCACTGGTGATAATGTCCCTTAGAAGACATAGTCACTTCTCATAGAAGAGGACCCTGGAAATGATAAACAAAACCTGAGCGACTGGGCTGACTCATGTATCACACAAATACACTATATTTAATACCTGAATGACTAGGCCTGACCTGTCAGGTAGCCCCTGGATTGGCCACGTCCGGGTTTGAGTAGACCTCCAGCTGGACGAAGTCCGGTTGTCTTTTTGGCCACAAGACACACCCTCCACACTCATACCAAGCCTCCGCCTCAATCCTCTTTGCTTCGCGCACAGCCTGTCTGTAGTCTCTTTCCACTTCCTGCACATATTTCTGTAACTCCGCTCCATCATATCCCATCTCACGCCCTGTAGCCTGTACGTCAGCGACATTAAACCCAGCTGATGCCATCTTGAACTCAGCGGGTAAGGGAAGAGGTAATTGTCTAATAAAATTTTTCTCACAATTACACAACAAGTTACATTACACGACCACAACACGTCGTATGTCGGTCAGTCTGTGTCAGGAAGAGTATAGACAATAGCCAGGCACGGTAGGCAGAACCTATTGATAGAAGACAAGGATATCTGTCCCCTATCACTACATCAGCCAAAACTCCACCAGGATTTCAAATATCCCGGGACGTGCCCCCAGAAATTGAAACGCCAGTGGTCCATGTCCTTATGCATTCTTTTATTTTGGGTAGACAGGGGGGAAACGGCTTTCGGAAGCTCTCAGTTCTCTTGTTCTCTCAAATCTCCATGAAAGATGGTTCTTTGGGTTATCTTCCTATCACAATCTTTACATGGAGCAAGTAGCCAATGTCTTTCACATCGGGTAAACCCGATGGAGCGCCTTGCGCCAAATGTGCGCTGGTGCGGCTGCTAAGCAATTCATGGCCGTGTACACACCTACCGTTGGATAGTGGCATCTTGTCAAGTCGATTTGAAGATTGGGACAGAGATGCAACATCCTACTGAAGTGGTGAAGAAAGGTAGGGCTTGGGTTGTGGGTACTCCAGCCAAACATGGAGTTATAAATATACAATGTGTTGAAGGGGAAGATGAATTGGCGAAAGGCCAATCATAACCAATGACGAGTTGGGTGACCGTTAGCCGATCTGGCTGCGCGTCTTGTCCTTGGCATAGCCGGGGAAGTGAATCTGAACCATATATCTCCCAAGAGGATTTCAATTGTTCTTGGCGTCAGATGAGCTGTTGCTGTCTTTCTATCTACGGCTTGAATTGGACAGATTGTCATCTTTCTGTTGTATATACTCAGTGGATGGCTATGGTATTCTTGGGGATGGGGTACACCAATCTCTGATCTATCTTCTTGAGCCAGAAGAGGCCATTCACAGGACTATCTCTTTCATCTGTTACTAGATAGGATGATGTAGGGAAGATAATGGACTTATTTATCTCATTTAGAGAACCTGCATTCCGCTAAATCTATGTGTTCTGTGGGGCACTGCTGGTACATTGCGGCGACAGCTCAAACAAGAGCAGAGCCGGGAGGGGGTAGTATCTTCTTTCCTATTCTTGCAGGGAGTGGGGAACTACACTGCGTGCCATACAACCCCATTACTATACTATTAGGTAATGAGATGTAACACACAGATTACTAGGCGCACCACACCACAAGATCTTGCGGGTGAGAAAGGCATGGTTTGCAAGTGAGAGGGAAGCATGGGAATGAATGTGCCCAATCATAATAAAGGCTTGGTATGAGTGTGGAGGGTGTGTCTTGTGGCCAAAAAGACAACCGGACTTCGTCCAGCTGGAGGTCTACTCAAACCCGGACGTGGCAAATCCAGGGGCTACCTGACAGGTCAGGCCTAGTCATTCAGGTATTAAATATAGTGTATTTGTGTGATACATGAGTCAGCCCAGTCGCTCAGGTTTTGTTTATCATTTCCAGGGTCCTCTTCTATGGGAAGTGACTATGTCTTCTAAGGGACATTATCACCAGTGCTTCTAGGCTAACGCCAATATGTCCAACGAGGCCAACTCAAGGTTTGGTGTGCTTAACTCTGAGACAGAGGCAAGGTGCAGGTCTTGAGGCAAGGACAGTTTGTATGACTGGTGCATTGCCGGTTTTGTTTTAACAACATACGCCTGAGAGCAGTTGTTGTCTGGAGGGAGCCTGAGAGTGATTTTCGGGCCTACCCATTTTATACCGGACATTAAAAGGACCCATCCATTATCCTTCACAAACACCTCACCTTATCGGCAACACTAAAGCCTTTCATAGGTCAGTGAAGACCTAGTGCCGAACTAATTCAGATGACAATGAACAGAAGTCCTCAACACACCAGTCGCTTGGATTCTACAAAAGCCGGTTGAACCTACACCCAGTTGCTGGAGAAGGAAGGAGATTCGGACATCTTTGGTGAGAAGTGTGTGGACAGATCTGACAGTATCTGAAGCTGGATCTGTGACTGTGGCGACTTGAGGCTCTGTGTTGGAACTTTACCAGTGTAGTGTCTGTGTAGATCTATCTGTTTATCTGCCTTTATATGTTCCTGTGCTGTTCTTGATTAGGTTAATAAAATTACTTCCAAGTTGTTCTGACGACTGCCATGTTATTTATGCGTCAGCCAGAAGAACACTGCAGGAAATAGGTCCCTAGGTCGAAAGGAAGCGTGACAGTGTGTCCAGGGAAAACGGGAGGAGGGTTGGCAGGTAAAGACTTATTCCAGCCAGGGCTATAGAAGATATTTGAAATATTGTGACCGGGCTATTTGGGACCCTCCACGTAGCTTGTTACAATTTCTGGGGGCACGTCCCGGGATATTTGAAATCCTGGTGGAGTTTTGGCTGATGTAGTGATAGGGGACAGATATCCTTGTCTTCTATCAATAGGTTCTGCCTACCGTGCCTGGCTATTGTCTATACTCTTCCTGACACAGACTGACCGACATACGACGTGTTGTGGTCGTGTAATGTAACTTGTTGTGTAATTGTGAGAAAAATTTTATTAGACAATTACCTCTTCCCTTACCCGCTGAGTTCAAGATGGCATCAGCTGGGTTTAATGTCGCTGACGTACAGGCTACAGGGCGTGAGATGGGATATGATGGAGCGGAGTTACAGAAATATGTGCAGGAAGTGGAAAGAGACTACAGACAGGCTGTGCGCGAAGCCAAGAGGATTGAGGCGGAGGCTGAGGTTAAGAGGATGGAGGCTGAGGCTAGGAAGATGGAGGCCGAGCAGGCAGTCAGAGACCATGAGTTCCGTATGAGAGAGTTGGAGCTGAAAGCTCAAACTGCCAAGGAAAGAGACGGTGCAGTGGGAGACGCAGTTCTCCCTGACTCAACAACTTCTGGTAGCGATCCATACCAGGCAATGAAGTTCCCATTACTCCCGTTCGATGAACACAAAGATAAGATCGACCAGTATCTTCACAGATTTCTGTCGATGGCTTTGGCTATGGGATTGGAACGAGGGAAATGGAACTTGAAACTATCACAGGGCCTGAGGGGGACCGCGTACGAGGTCTATTCTAGGTTGCCACCTGGTATGGAGAATGACTATGAAGCTCTGGAGAAAGCACTTTTGAAAAGGTTCCAGATGACAGCTCATACTTATCGACAACAGTTCAGAAAGTCGAAGAGAGAGCCAGGAGAGATGTTCGCAGCCTACAGTGTCAGATTGAAGTCTTACCTTTTGAAGTGGATGTCTTTAGCTGGATTTGCTAACGACTATGAAAGTTTGGAAGAATTGGTGGTCGTGGACCAAATGAAGAGAATGATGCCTAAGCCATTGCAAACCTTCTTGCTTGAAAATGGGGCAGAAAGGTTGGACATAGTGAACACGTTGGCGGAAAGGTATGTGCTAGCTCATGGGGATAATGGGGAATTGTCACAACCCAATCCCCGACCACCAGACACATGGGCTGGAAAGAAGAAGAACCCTAAAACAGCTCACACCAAGAAGGAGGATCCTTTCGATAAAGTTCCTAGTAAGAAACCCTCTGGTAAGAGTCCACCTGGATCTCCTAAAAGAAAGTGGAGTGAAAAGTGGTGCGCCTATTGCAAATCTCCCACACACAATACGGTAGATTGCCGGCGTAAACAGAAAGACTCTCACTATGCTGCTTGTCTTGTAGAAACCGGGGAAGGGTCTCACAAGGAGGTAGAAGGGAGGGATCTTGGGAACAAAGATTTAGAAAAACCACCAGTAGTAGAAACGGTACTTGTGAACGGTCAACCAGTTGAGTGTCTCTACGACACAGGTCTGCAGTTTGAGGCTGTAATTTCATCACATTTGGTGAGCCCAGAGCAGCTAACCGGGGAATCTATTGAGATTCAAACGGCGACAAAGAGTGCGGTAGCGATGTCTCTTCCAATTGCGAAGGTGGACATCAAATCAAAATATGTTACCGGCACTATACAGGCAGCCGTTCTGCTAGATCCTATCTTCCCAATGATCTTGGGTTGTCGCTACGTCTTTCTAGGGATTCCAACCGAACCCATGTACGTAGGGGCAATGCAAACCAGATCTCAATTGGAGGATGAGCAGACGCCGGCCTTGATTGTGAATCCCTTGCCTGGGGAGTTACGAGCTGCTCAAAGCCAGGATGCTACTTTGCAACCTTGCTTCAACCAGTTGCCAAAAGGTTCTGACCCACCAAGACGGGGTCAGTATTATATGAAGAATCGGTTACTGTACCGGAGAGCCGGAGTGGAGGATCACCAGCATGGACAGCTGGTGGTTCCTAAGGCTTATCGGGAACAGCTTCTTCATATGGGACACACCATTTCTTTCAGTGGACATATGGGTGTCGGGGCAACTCTCCAGCGCATTTCCTGCCATTACTACTGGCCAGGGATGACTGGAGACGTGCGTAGGTACGTCAAGTCGTGCCCAGAGTGCCAGCGTGTGGCACCAAAACACTGGACAGCTCCCGTAGTTCTGGGAGACATGCCCATTATGAACTCTCCTTTCGAGAGAGTTGCCATCGATCTTGTTGGTCCTCTTCCTAGGACTAGGAAGAGGAATAAGTACATTCTCACGATGGTGGATTGCTGTTCCATGTGGGGCGAGGCGATACCTTTGGCCACAATCGACTCTAAGCGAGTGGCTGATGCACTGATGGAGACCTTTACTAGGTTGGGATTTCCCAACCAGATCCTAACGGACAATGGGTCTCAGTTCTGTGGTAAGCTGATGGAAGAAGTCTTTCGTATCTTCCAGACCAACCACATTCACACAAGCCCGTATCACCCTCAGTCTAATGGGCAAGTAGAGAGGTTTAATGGTACCTTGATGACCATGCTTCGGAAGCTGGCACAAGAGAAACCAGACAGATGGGATGAGTATATCTCAGCCGCCTTGTTCGCCTATCGGGAGGTTCCCCATGGGTCGACCGGGTTGCCTCCAGCCACTCTACTATTCGGGAGGCCAATCAAGGGTCCCTTAGAAGCCTTATTGAGATGTTGGACAGAGGAGGAAACTTCTGAAGAAGCTGTATCCTCATATAAATACGTCGAAGAGTTAAAGAAGAAACTCCAGACGGGTTGGGCTTTGGCAGCTCAGAATCTGAGGGCGGCCAGAAAGAGACACGCGGCCTACTACAATAGAAGGACGAAAGATAGGTCTCTTAAGGTGGGGGATCGGGTTCTGTTGTTACTTCCAGTAGGTTCCAATAAACTCGAGATTGGTTGGCAGGGGCCTTTCCTGGTGGAAAGGGTTGTCTCCCGCACCAACTATGCCATCCGGATCAGGGGGAAATCCAAAATCTTCCACATTAACCTTCTCAAAAAGTATGAAGAACGATCTGATGGTACTTCTCTCCCACTCATGACTATGGCGGTCGCGATGGAAACTGAATCGGGCGAAGAAACGGATAGGGGGTATCCATTACACCCTGGGGAAACCTATAGGGATGTACATATAAATCCTGATCTGTCGGCTGAAGAAACAGACCGTGTCATCCGTTTGTTGGAGTCCCATCAGCAGATTCTTACCGATCGGCCAGGGCGGACAGGGTTGGTCGAGTTTGATATGACTCTGACTACCCAAGACCCCGTTCGCCAGAAAATATATCCAGTGCCATTTTCGAAAGAGAAGGCCCTGGAAACTGAAATCCAGAAGCTTCTGGACGACGACATCATCACTCCTTCGACTTCTCCTTATAATGCCGGGGTTGTCTTGTTGAGGAAGCCAAGCGGGGAACACCGCTTATGTATTGATTACAGGCATTTAAATAGTTGTACGACATTCCAAGTTGAGCCGTTACCAAACACAAATCAATTGTTTGCCAGATTAAATAGGGCAAAGTACTTCTCAAAAAATGATTTAAGCCGGGGATATTATCAGATCCCTGTGAAGCCTGAGGTTCGGCCCATGCTCGCTTTCAGTACTCCGAGTGGCCATTACGAATTTAAGGTGATGCCTTTTGGGCTGAGCAATGCGCCAAGTGTGTTTACACGCATGATGAGAAAGTTATTAGACCCTTTAAGGGATCCCTCTGTCGTCTCGTTTATGGATGATATTCTCATCGCGTCTGACAATCTGAAAGATCACCTGAAATCCTTGGAAAAGATCTTCATAAGATTGAAAGAGGAGGGGTTAACCGCCCGTCCAGCCAAATGCATGATTGGATATCAATCCTTGGAATTTCTGGGACACACTATTACCCCAGGGGGACTGGTACCGGAAGAAAAGAATATTGAGAAGGTCCGTCTCGCACCCCGTCCTAAATCCAAAAAGGATGTTAGGTCTTTCTTGTCTCTGTGTGGGTTTTACCAGAAATTCATTCCAAAGTTCAACGAAATTGGAGCGCCGTTAACCGAAACCCTGAAGAAAGGATCGCCAGATCCTATAGTCTGGACCCCGAGCTGTGAAGAGGCTTATGGGAAGCTGAAACAGGCGTTGGTGGATAGGCCAGTCCTGCAACTCCCGAATTTGGAGAAAACGTTTGTTCTGAGAACCGACGCGAGTAACATAGGGATTGGAGCAACTCTGTTGCAGGAAGGGCGAGATAATCCTTCGGTGTTGTGTCCGGTGGCGTATGCCAGTAGAAAACTGTTACCCGCCGAACGGAATTATTCCACCGTCGAACGGGAATGTCTAGCTCTAGTGTGGGCGGTACAGAAATTTCAACCTTATCTGTATGGAGTCCAGTTCAAAGTGCAGTCCGACCATCAACCTCTGACGTTCTTGGCAACTTCTAAGAAACTGAACGCGAGGTTGATGAGATGGTCATTGCTCCTACAACCGTATCAGTTCACGGTCGAATACATCCCCGGAAGGGAGAATGTGGGAGCAGATTTTTTATCACGGCATCCTATGGTTGAATGTGAGGGTGGGGTCATTCGAACAGAACCACTGACAGTAGAAAGTTCGTAGGGTTCGACTTTCTTAAGAGGGGGCCTATGTAGCGAAACGCCAGTGGTCCATGTCCTTATGCATTCTTTTATTTTGGGTAGACAGGGGGGAAACGGCTTTCGGAAGCTCTCAGTTCTCTTGTTCTCTCAAATCTCCATGAAAGATGGTTCTTTGGGTTATCTTCCTATCACAATCTTTACATGGAGCAAGTAGCCAATGTCTTTCACATCGGGTAAACCCGATGGAGCGCCTTGCGCCAAATGTGCGCTGGTGCGGCTGCTAAGCAATTCATGGCCGTGTACACACCTACCGTTGGATAGTGGCATCTTGTCAAGTCGATTTGAAGATTGGGACAGAGATGCAACATCCTACTGAAGTGGTGAAGAAAGGTAGGGCTTGGGTTGTGGGTACTCCAGCCAAACATGGAGTTATAAATATACAATGTGTTGAAGGGGAAGATGAATTGGCGAAAGGCCAATCATAACCAATGACGAGTTGGGTGACCGTTAGCCGATCTGGCTGCGCGTCTTGTCCTTGGCATAGCCGGGGAAGTGAATCTGAACCATATATCTCCCAAGAGGATTTCAATTGTTCTTGGCGTCAGATGAGCTGTTGCTGTCTTTCTATCTACGGCTTGAATTGGACAGATTGTCATCTTTCTGTTGTATATACTCAGTGGATGGCTATGGTATTCTTGGGGATGGGGTACACCAATCTCTGATCTATCTTCTTGAGCCAGAAGAGGCCATTCACAGGACTATCTCTTTCATCTGTTACTAGATAGGATGATGTAGGGAAGATAATGGACTTATTTATCTCATTTAGAGAACCTGCATTCCGCTAAATCTATGTGTTCTGTGGGGCACTGCTGGTACATTGCGGCGACAGCTCAAACAAGAGCAGAGCCGGGAGGGGGTAGTATCTTCTTTCCTATTCTTGCAGGGAGTGGGGAACTACACTGCGTGCCATACAACCCCATTACTATACTATTAGGTAATGAGATGTAACACACAGATTACTAGGCGCACCACACCACAAGATCTTGCGGGTGAGAAAGGCATGGTTTGCAAGTGAGAGGGAAGCATGGGAATGAATGTGCCCAATCATAATAAAGGCTTGGTATGAGTGTGGAGGGTGTGTCTTGTGGCCAAAAAGACAACCGGACTTCGTCCAGCTGGAGGTCTACTCAAACCCGGACGTGGCAAATCCAGGGGCTACCTGACAGGTCAGGCCTAGTCATTCAGGTATTAAATATAGTGTATTTGTGTGATACATGAGTCAGCCCAGTCGCTCAGGTTTTGTTTATCATTTCCAGGGTCCTCTTCTATGGGAAGTGACTATGTCTTCTAAGGGACATTATCACCAGTGCTTCTAGGCTAACGCCAATATGTCCAACGAGGCCAACTCAAGGTTTGGTGTGCTTAACTCTGAGACAGAGGCAAGGTGCAGGTCTTGAGGCAAGGACAGTTTGTATGACTGGTGCATTGCCGGTTTTGTTTTAACAACATACGCCTGAGAGCAGTTGTTGTCTGGAGGGAGCCTGAGAGTGATTTTCGGGCCTACCCATTTTATACCGGACATTAAAAGGACCCATCCATTATCCTTCACAAACACCTCACCTTATCGGCAACACTAAAGCCTTTCATAGGTCAGTGAAGACCTAGTGCCGAACTAATTCAGATGACAATGAACAGAAGTCCTCAACACACCAGTCGCTTGGATTCTACAAAAGCCGGTTGAACCTACACCCAGTTGCTGGAGAAGGAAGGAGATTCGGACATCTTTGGTGAGAAGTGTGTGGACAGATCTGACAGTATCTGAAGCTGGATCTGTGACTGTGGCGACTTGAGGCTCTGTGTTGGAACTTTACCAGTGTAGTGTCTGTGTAGATCTATCTGTTTATCTGCCTTTATATGTTCCTGTGCTGTTCTTGATTAGGTTAATAAAATTACTTCCAAGTTGTTCTGACGACTGCCATGTTATTTATGCGTCAGCCAGAAGAACACTGCAGGAAATAGGTCCCTAGGTCGAAAGGAAGCGTGACAGTGTGTCCAGGGAAAACGGGAGGAGGGTTGGCAGGTAAAGACTTATTCCAGCCAGGGCTATAGAAGATATTTGAAATATTGTGACCGGGCTATTTGGGACCCTCCACGTAGCTTGTTACAGGTATGGGTGCCGGTCCTTCAGAGAGCACTGACAAACAACTGAACATAAACTTGCCCAGGAATCACGAACAGCCCACAATGCTGGGGTTGACTGCTACGTCCGTAAAGGATACGCAACTAACTGTTTTATTTTAAATGCCACCATGTCTGTATAGTTGTCCAAAGATGAAATAGAAGCTGTGGTAGCATAGTGACTTGTTAACTTGCTTACCAAAAAAGTGTGATGAGAACGGAGGCAACATGCTTGCTTCGGGCATAGTGGCTGACCTCAATTAAACAATCAAAAATAGAGAGCATCGGTTGAATTGATGCCCAGGAAATGCTGGTGTGATGGGAAGCGAGCAGGTGGACAGATTGGCCGGGTCTACACTACCTGGTGGGGTATTGGTGCATGATAAGACAGACAGACTGGCTGGGTCTACACTACCTGGTGGGGTATTGGTGCATGATAAGACAGACAGATTGGCTGGGTCTGCACTACATGGTGGGGTATTGGTGCATGATAAGACAGACAGACTGGCTGGGTCTATACTACCTGGTAGGGTATTGGTGCATGACAAGGCAGACAGACTGGCTGGGTCTACACTACCTGGTGGGGTATTGGTGCATGACAAGGCAGACAGACTGGCTGGGTCTACACTACCTGGTGGGGTATTGGTGCATGATAAGACAGACAGACTGGCTGGGTCTACACTACCTGGTGGGGTATTGGTGCATGATAAGACAGACAGACTGGCTGGGTCTGCACTACCTGGTGGGGTATTGGTGCATGATAAGACAGACAGACTGGCTGGGTCTGCACTACCTGGTGGGGTATTGGTGCATGATAAGACAGACAGATTGGCTGGGTCTGCACTACCTGGTGGGGTATTGGTGCATGATAAGGCAGACAGATTGGCTGGGTCTGCACTACCTGGTGGGGTATTGGTGCATGATAAGGCAGACAGACTGGCTGGGTCTACATTACCTGGTGGGGTATTGGTGCATGATAAGACAGACAGATTGGCCGGGTCTACACTACCTGGTGGGGTATTGGTGCATGATAAGGCAGACAGACTGGCTGGGTCTACACTACCTGGTGGGGTATTGGTGCATGATAAGGCAGACAGATTGGCTGGGTCTACACTACCTGGTGGGGTATTGGTGCATGATAAGGCAGGCAGATTGGCTGGGTCTGCACTACCTGGTGGGGTATTGGTGCATGATAAGAGCAGACAGACTGGCTGGGTCTGCACTACCTGGTGGGGTATTGGTGCATGATAAGGCAGACAGATTGGCTGGGTCTACACTACCTGGTGGGGTATTGGTGCATGATAAGGCAGACAGACTGGCTGGGTCTACACTACCTGGTGGGGTATTGGTGCATGATAAGGCAGACAGACTGGCTGGGTCTACACTACCTGGTGGGGTATTGGTGCATGATAAGGCAGACAGACTGGCTGGGTCTACACTACCTGGTGGGGTATTGGTGCATGATAAGACA
The DNA here is from genome assembly GCA_963921405.1 of Cepaea hortensis. NCBI lineage: Eukaryota > Metazoa > Mollusca > Gastropoda > Stylommatophora > Helicidae > Cepaea > Cepaea hortensis. The sequence continues at coordinate 48,761,867 of OY992889.1, read as the reverse complement.
GACAGACTGGCTGGGTCTGCACTACCTGGTGGGGTATTGGTGCATGATAAGGCAGACAGACTGGCTGGGTCTACACTACCTGGTGGGGTATTGGTGCATGATAAGAGACAGACTGGCTGGGTCTACACTACCTGGTGGGGTATTGGTGCATGATAAGGCAGACAGATTGGCTGGGTCTACACTACCTGGTGGGGTATTGGTGCATGACAAGGCAGACAGACTGGCTGGGTCTACACTACCTGGTGGGGTATTGGTGCATGATAAGACAGACAGACTGGCCGGGTCTACACTACCTGGTGGGGTATTGGTGCATGATAAGACAGACAGACTGGCTGGGTCTGCACTAACTGGTGGGGTATTGGTGCATGATAAGGCAGACAGATTGGCTGGGTCTGCACTACCTGGTGGGGTATTGGTGCATGATAAGGCAGACAGACTGGCTGGGTCTACACTACCTGGTGGGGTATTGGTGCATGATAAGGCAGACAGACTGGCTGGGTCTACACTACCTGGTGGGGTATTGGTGCATGACAAGGCAGACAGACTGGCTGGGTCTACACTACCTGGTGGGGTATTGGTGCATGACAAGGCAGACAGATTGGCTGGGTCTACACTACCTGGTGGGGTATTGGTGCATGACAAGGCAGACAGACTGGCTGGGTCTACACTACCTGGTGGGGTCATTGTGCATGATAAGGCAGACAGACTGGCTGGGTCTACACTACCTGGTGGGGTATTGGTGCATGGTAAGGCAGACAGACTGGCTGGGTATACACTACCTGGTGGGGTATTGGTGCATGATAAGGCAGACAGATTGGCTGGGTCTACACTTCCTGGTGGGGTATTGGTGCATGATAAGGCAGACAGATTGGCTGGGTCTACACTACCTGGTGGGGTATTGGTGCATGATAAGGCAGACAGACTGGCTGGGTCTACACTACCTGGTGCGGTATTGGTGCATGATAAGGCAGACAGATTGGCTGGGTATACACTACCTGGTGGGGTATTGGTGCATGATAAGGCAGATATGATGGGGGATCTTTGGAATCGTATGTATTGTACAGAAGAACAGATAAATACTCACAGCTTGTAGAGAATGGTGCCTAACCCCTTCGCCGTGTTTTCAAAGCGCCCATTGTTTAGGTGGAAGAGAACATGCTGGCAATTTATTGTTTGCCATCTTTTAACAAAGAAGGTGGTGTACTTATACACCGAAAAGTACAGTAAAGCTTCGATTAACCGTCACTCGTTTAAACGATGGTTTCTGTTTTCCGCCATCGTCTTAAAAAAATACGTGAGCATCAACAAACAAATGTACATGTCTAAAATTGCGTACGGATTACTTTTACACTCTACTGTATAAAGCTGGACGTGACTGTACTGTATGATGGCGGAAGTAGCTAATCATAGGTGGTGGAAATGTAGTCACTCAGAAGCAGACATAATGTTATCAAAGTGCATCGACTGGTTTGAAATGCAAGAGGAGGAAAATGTAACACAGATCCAACTTCTGCGTAAGATACATAAATAACAACGCCCCACAGAAAGCTCGAGCCTAAACAATACAGAAGGAGATGACATATTATTTTAAAGTAACGTAGGTTTATAGTATTACAATACATTTCTGTACATTACTACTCCTATATTGAAATTCATATCGATCGTTTAATAAAATTAAATACAATATGTATGCATTATTCACTTTTAAAGAAGTTTATTTTCATTTTTGTCCTAAGCCCGCAGTGAAATCCGATTACTGCACATATGTATTAAGTGTTTTTATTTTATTTCTTAGTTTATGTTGTGCTCCTACCGTCATGTGTCTATTACAGTTTTTTTTTCCTCTCCTGCATATTATACCTCCTGTATTTACGCCTTCTGCTCAACAATTTCAAAGCTATAATTTTACTCTTAAATTTTTTTAAACATCGCCCTCGATGTTTCTGTACTAAACAGTATGTTTACTGTAATTTGTATTAAACAGTATTTTAATATTTTATTGGTCACACAGGCTAGCGAAAGTGCTCCTTGCAGTCCCATGCCAATTGTTCCTGGTTATCAAATGTCCGAGTTATGCAATTTGACGTCAGAAAACGGGTTTCACTGGTACTGTGGTCGCCCTAGCAAACGGGAGCTAAACTGTTCGGATTATCACCTGCACAGGTTTTCGAGGGAACATATCGATATGCCAGTCACACCAGCTGAAGATATATTACTAAGACAACCGATCAACCTGTAAGTAAGTTAGATATTGTAGATTTGTCGTAATGGCTTGGGTTTCATGGCAGATGAATCACTGAGAAAAAGAAAAGACATTGGCAAGAGGGTCGACTTTATTGTCTCTTTATTCAAAAGCGGCCTGCCGAAAGCATCGCACCAGGCACAAACTCACTGGCTCCAGCGACTATCCCCAGAAGTCTCCAAGAATATTGCACTCGTGAACCAAACGACGTAGACCAGAATCAAACCCACAACTTTCGGAGTGTGAGGCAGACGGCGTTACCACTTCGCTAAGGAGACTCCTTAGCTAAAGAAGACAATAATCTCATCACATCTCATCTTGTTCCTCTTGTACCTTGCGGGGTCGAGGTGAAACATAAACAGCGGGAGAGTGCCCGTTCATGGGCTTCATGTATCGACATTCCAATAGACTGTAATTCCCTCTGAGAACACAATAGTACAAGCACACATTGCATTCTGCCCGAGTGCGAATGGCGACACTGTAGATATACTTTTGTAGAATAACTTCTCTCGTCCAACTGGGTATGATTTATTCTTCTCTTCTTCTCCAGTCAGCACCCTGGTCATTTCTCAGCATATAACTTAGCTGATAGATACCACGACTCTTCACCATAACACAACATAACAATAGTGGACAATGAACTCGAACAGCAGTCGACTCAAACGTCAGTTGCAGTTTCAGGTGTATAGTATTCTACACAAACTAAAGTAGACATCACCAATATACAAATCAGATGACCGACACTAATTTCACATCACAAGTATCTACACAAACACTATTTAAAAGAGTGGCGCAGTGTTGGCCATTACTCTATCTGAACGTGGTCCGCACGGAACGAAGTCCACGGCAAGAATGCTCTTGTCACCTTCGCGATCACGTGGTCGCTCCGGTGACAATCTCGCTCGCCAGAAGGGTCACAATCCACGATTGTCCCGGCCTTCTGGGTGACGTTTCGTCACTATGCCATGAGGTACAATTCAACCTATGGCATTACACTGGCTGCCGAGGAAAAAATTGGGCACCTGATGTTTATAATACATATAACCAATATATTCTTATTAATTATAATATAACTATCTATTTAGTTCCTCTATTGTCTAGGATAACTCGTCCGTACTTCTTTTTGTAATTCTGAAATAACAAGAATTCATTATCATCTTGTTTTAAGAACCGGATACCTATCTCTAATTCTTAACATAGTTTACTAGCGCTTACTAAACTTTTACTTTGTTTCACCTAACTCCAAATTTCCACCATTCTAATATGAACCTCTAGAACCAACATATTTAGTTCTCCATATTTGTTCTATTTTTCCTTTACGCAACCAATATTTTGTTGGTAGGTAGCGTCAATCGTGGTCACAATACATTGACCATTACTCAACTTCCTCTGCTCATGTGCGCAATTATGAAAAATCACTCGTCCACAGTCTACCAGAATTCTCCAAGTGTATTATATTCTACAAAGTGAATTGTCATAATAGGCATAGTATGTCTTTAATAATGTAAGCATACTCATCAATACATCTTGCAATAGTCTATGAAGAGTGGATGAATACCTCAGGCCCATCACACACAAAAAACTAATTTATATGTCGGACACGCTATTCCGGTCTAACTCCAAGACGACGTGTAGCCCCAGTCTCATTGTCCAATTCAGAGGACTGAGGTCTAATCTGCCTGAGATCCAATGCCCCTCTAGACATCCCCAGCAGTTCCTCATCACCACCCTTCTCCATGCCACTACGCACTGGGTGGAGGTACGTGTGGGTTCTGGAACTATCCTAATCTCATCCCAGCATCATGGTATATGATGTGCCTCTCTCTTTTATTCTTGACCTGTACCACTTTCAATCTCTGGCATCCTAGACTCTGCTTCTAATCGATGAACCAATTGAAGTTAATAAGTTTGAGAAATCTTATGTTCCTGACCGCTTTCTTCCGATTAAACCACATCATTATGCTTCAAATGTAGTAATTTGTGGGTCTTCGTCCTCTGTGTAGTACTCTCATACCCTTTACATCTAAGGATGTTTCTTCTTTAAATTAATATCAAAATCAATCAACCAATATAAATAAATGTAACATAATAGTAATTATCAATACAATATATCTCTCAATCAATCAATTAATAAATAATATATGAAATCAACCAATAAGTCATTATATTCTCTTTACTAAAATTATATTCCATTTAAATCAATTGTTCACAATATGCATTAATAAGTATCAATAATAACTATTCAATGGTAATAATAATAATACTATATTTGTAATATTCCATAAAGTAATTACTAATCAATTTCTATATAATTAATCAAATCAAATCAAATCAACTTTATTAGGGTCACAAATTGGGCGCGCAGGCCTGTCTTACATTCGGCCCTTCCAATCACTCGTCTTTCGTTCATCAAGAGCATTATACATTTACATAGGAAGATAAAATAAACATTGTGAAATGAATGTTGTAAACATAAACAAGGCTAATTACCATGTTATGAAGCCCATCTCCCACCTATCCATACATCACCCCACCCACACACACCCCCACCTACCCACACACACGCGCACCAAGGGACACATACACACCCCCACCTACCGACACACACGCACACCAAGGGACACATACATACCCCACCAACCGATCCATCCCCCTCCCGCACATCCCCCACCCACACACACTGCCCTCACCTAATTATATAGTGGATACTTATATAGCAATAAAACTAATTTTCCCAAAACCATCTCTTCTTACATTTAAATTCTAACTCATTATGTATGGCTTTGTGGCACCATGAATAAATGTTAGTAAAACATGCAATCAATCAACAAAATATTTACATAAGTTAGTTTTGTACAATAAGTTAATCCATAGTGCCTACATACATGAGTGAGTATTCACCCGCTACTAAACAAACATTTATATTAATCATTTCGCAATGCGCCATTGCTACCCCTGACGCAAAAGCACATCACCAATGACAATACCGATGTGGTTTTACCTGTTCAAGACTTACTTCAATATTACATTTTTTTTTTTTTCTGAAACCAAAAATATAAATCAGTGTTCCCTAAATCATAACTGACCCGCTATCCACCGACATGGGTTATTAACAAAACAAACCCCACCAAACCATAACTGTGGCAAGCAGAACATTTGACTTAGCTTTCTGTCCCATCAATTCTGTCTTTCCACCGTGAAGATGCACACGCCGATACGCAGAGGAACGTGATAATCCACATATCGACAGAGCTCACCCAAACCAGCGTTTTCCCTCAAGCTATCCCACCGGTGCTGCACTGCAACGACATAGGCCGTGGCAGCCTAACGTCCACTGCATCTGTGTCCGTCTTCCAGTCGTCTTGCCATGCTCGCCACTGGAGCCAGACGGACACAGACGAGTGAGCGGGGGCGAAGGTGTTGCGCGACCACTTCCTCGCTATATAAAACCAAAGCGCAAGTCATTCGTTCCTCATCTAAAGATGTAGTGTAATGAATGGTCCTCGTCATTCATGATGGACGAACATCGCAACGTCTGATGTTACCAAATGTACAACCCCGACAAGCCAACATTTAGGACCTCACCGATTCAAATGCAACCCTTCAATCTATCTTAGATAGTATTAACCCAAAATCCAATAATCAAAGTTAACCAACTACCATGCACCAAACTTAATCCTATTTGACCTCATCTCGAACCGATGCTCTCTCAACAGTTGCCAAACCGCTGCAGTACTAGTGCGACCAGATGTTAAAATTAACTACAACACCGCCCTAGCAATACCGAGACATCAACAGTCCTAAAGGAAGTCCTTTCAATAGTTAGGTGTTAGTTGTTAAATCAATACATTACATTTCTTTGAACTCAGTAAATAAATAATTAATTCTTCATATCAAACAATATTAGTTCTATAAACAGTAAACATCAATCATTGCTATGCAAATATATAACTTACAAACACTGAGTTAAAATATTAATGTAAAGTTTCCATTAATCAATAATATTAACACATTACAATTAGTAAACTTCATTCCTGGGGTCATACTTACGAAACCCAGCTATCTAATTCCGTTAATTTATTATCATCACAGTGATAACACCAAGAAATTAATACAATATATACTAGTTCCCTTTTTTTTTTACCAACAAACGAATAATTGATTCTTCCCGAAAATTATTAAATATTAGATATATACATCTCTAATTTCAAAGCTACTAAATTAACTAACGTAAAATTCAAATTAATAATGTCAACGAATCAATATTATATTTTCTATTAAGTCCTTAATTGCAATACTAATTATTCTTAAATATGATAATGCTCTCTTATGAGCTTCTATTCAACTAACATATTTATGATTTAAAAAAAATTACGTCTATAACTTACTTTTACTGATCTATTGGTTTCGCCACATAAGCACTAATTAATTAACTAACTCCTACATTCATTATAAGCTGTTGATAAAATAATATCTTAGCATAACAGAAGATTCTGAAATATAAAGCAACTGAATTATCAAATTGCCATAATTAATGTATTCTTATAAAATTTTGTTGTACCTGCTCCAAGTTATTACTATTAATACTCTATTTTGTTATCAGCTGGTACACACAAGCTTACTTTCCGTTAATAAAAACATTATAATCTAATACAAAAGTTAACTCTTCCTTCACTCCAATTAACTAATCACAGATAATCAAATGTCTTCATATTAATTCACTGTATATTATATTATGTATGTATTATACTGACTCTGTCGTTTGTTTACATTCGCTGAGTGCCTGATGCATAAAATCAAAATCACAGTTGACGTATAACACCCTAAGTAAACAATAACAACATGTGACATTAACATATAACTACACTCTTAATAACAAATACTAAAATTACACCCTTTTTTTAAGGTAACGTTCGTTTATCTAATTGCACAACGCGCGTAGTCTATATATCACAATGTTCTTAACTTAAAATATCCCTATGTTTGTTTACCACTTTTCTAAATTACAGTCTTTAATCACACAGTTAAGGTCTTTAACCTAGTTTAAAGTTACCCTAATAGTGTATACTTAATGTTTTTCCGCAAGTTATAAACTACACATTTAAGATTATAAGAATATAACACAGGTGTTCTATCAAATATCGGCCTTTTACAAAGTCACACAGCTCCGGCGTTTCTATAGTTTTGGAATGTCTCTAATTAATACAAATTGTTCATGTTCTTTTTATTTATAATACTGTTCAGTGTTGAATTTCTCCCGCATCATTAACGGTTTATTTCAGACTAGCTGATCATGTCCTCATATCCCGATTCGTTGACCTGTGCGTCCGTCCATCGAATTTACACCAACTGTAACCGGCTATAATGTTCACTGTTTACATTAATCACCTGCTTCGTGACACAATAGACTTTTAACACCGTTTCCCTTGCTGTAGTTCTGTTTTGAACTTCTGAACTTGACCTGATTTATTTCTCATAAACCGATAGTTTCTGTCGTGTTGTGTGTTGACCTAGATATTACTGTCCCACCGTTCACACGAGCTCATAACATTCGTTAGTGTTTTTCGGCACTGTCTTTAGTTGCTCGAAGTACTGAAACTGTTTATTCAACTCACATAGTCACATTTTCTATTTACCATACTTAATAAGTCCCCTATTTAATATGTCGCACTCGGTGACTATATATTTTGCAAACACTGTCCAACTGTTCACACCATGTTTATAAGAATCACTTCTAGTAACATGTCCAGAGTTATTTCCTCCACTTTCTATTTTCTTCATTGTTGGCGATTTATAGAACGTGATTGCAGCTCTGCTTAATTGTTTAGTATCAACATTCTATTCACAATATTACACTGTGGTTCTTTCCAGCGTTTGAATTAGTGAAGATTACCTACATATATTCACCATGTATGGACATACACTTTCTGTTAGCAACTGCTCTGTTTGTAGAGTCATTACCTATACGTTCAACTTTAAATTGACGATTGTTACTTGCGTAAAATGCTCACGTGGTCTCCAGGTTTATTTGGACGAATTCCCCCATGTGCCAGAGTGCACATGACGTTCCTTTCGATATAATTTTGTTGAATTACTTCTCGCGTCCAACTGGGGTATGATTTATTCTTCGTTTCTTCTCCATTCAGCACCCTGGTCATTTCCCCGCATAAAACTAAGCTGAGAGTTACTACGACTCTCCACCATAACACAACATAACAGTAGTGGACAATGAACTCGAACAGCAGTCGACTCAAACGCCATTTGCAGTGTCAGGTGTATAGTATTCAACACAAACTCAAGTAGACATCACCAATATACAAATCAGATGTGCGACATTAATTTCACATCACAAGTATCTACACAAACACTATTTAAAAGAGTGGCACAGTGTTGGCCATTACTCTATCTGAACGTGGTCCGCACGGAACGAAGTCCACGGCTACAATGCCCTTGTCACCTTCGCGATCACGTGGTCGCTCCGGTGACAATCTCGCTCGCTACATAGGTCACGATCCACGATCGTCCCGTCCTTCTGGGTGACTTTTCGTCACTATGCCATGCTGTACAATTCAACCTACGGCACATTCTATCAAATGAAGAACATGTTACGCAAAACGTCTTTGTCATTGGAAGTTAAAAAAAAAGAATGCTTGTATGTTAAGTAGAACCAGTTTTAAAATAACGCTACGAATCCTGGACAATTCGTAAACAGACGGAACAATCCATAGAAGCCTTGAAAATGTGATTTTATAGAAGAATGCTGAAAATTGATTGGACAGCCAAAAAGCACCATCTGTAGATTTTCAAGGAGGCCAAGTCGCAAAGACAACTTTTCACAAACATCAGAAAGAGACAGTCATCATTTATTATTCACATTAGGAGAAGAAAAAAAATTGGACCATGTTGTAACAACTGGAAATATTTGTGGAAACTCAGATGTTGGAAGGTAGTGAGAGAAAATTCTGGACAGTCTTGTGTCATGGCACGGAAGGGAGTCAAAACATGAACTGATCCATGCTGTTGGAGTTGTATCGCAATTTGTGGAGAAGGATGATCGCCTACGCTTATCGACAAGGCACTTGATGATGATGATGATAAGGACTGCGTAACATGTGGGTGTAATTATAAGTATCAGAGACAACAAGAACTCAGCATTGTGCACTGACATATCATAGTACCCGTTGTGGAGTGGGTCAACCTTTGGGTCGAGGCCTAATTGTACAAATTTGAATCCTCTCTGTCTTGGCCTCTTAAAAAGAAGTCGACATAGTCGACTTCATTACACCGGGTTTATCCCACATGGTTCGGTCTCTTTCCGCAGCGCGGAAAGCGTCGCACAAAGAAACGAACTCTGTAGCTCTAGCGACGACCCACAGGAGTCTCCGAAAAATTTCACTCGTGAGCCGAAGGACGCGGCCCGGAATCGAACCCTCAACCTTCGGAGCCCTAGTCAAACGGCTTGACCACTTCGCCACCGAGACTCCTGTCTTGGTCTCTTTCAACACAATAACATTGCTGATGTTGGTAGCCCAAGATACGCTCAGAAGTATGATGTAAAACCACATACCTATGCATCCACGTAAAGAGATTATACTGTATAAGTAAGCAATACGCGTTCTATAATCACTAACACGATTTCATTGTCATATTGTCAATGTGTGACCATTATTGTCACTTTAACAACAATTAGCAGACGAGTGAGGCACTTTGTGGAAGCTGGGACGATGTGGTTGTAAAGAAGAATGGCGAGGACACTGTGGACTGACAGAATGAGCACTTAGGATATATTGAAAGAATTTAACACACACAGATAATTGGTTACTCGCACCATAAGAAAGCAGTCTACATTCTTTGAGCATGTCATGAGAAGGAAAAAGCTGGAGTATGTCGTTACAAGGAACAATTGGAGGGGAAGAGAGACAGGAGAAGTACAAAAGAAGAGATGTTGGACATTTTGACACCTTGGCATGGAGGAACATCAGTATGGTTTTCTGAACACGAGACAGAAGGCTGTGGGCAGCCATGATCCCCAACGTAACAAGTAATGGACTATCGGAAGAAGAAGGAGTCGGGGGAGGAAGGGGAGGAGTATCAGAAGAAGAAGAAGAAGAAGAAGAAGAAGAAGAAGAAGAAGAAGAAGAAGAAGAAGAAGAAGAAGAAGAAGAAGAACAACAACAACAACAACAACAACAACAACAACAACAACAACAACAAGAAACAACACAACATAGTCGGTGGTCTAATTTAGGTTTATAATGTCATGATATTGTCATGAGGGCTTGGACGAGAGTACGACGTCTGTGAACCTTTTCTGCTAAGAGAGTGACAGACTGGCACCTAATCCTCCATGTATTCAAGCCTACAACATGTCATTATCCAAACACTTCATATACCCATGACTGGTTCCTGCTTGGAGACTTTTAAATGTCGGTTTTATTAATATAATCAACAACGTTGTAATCCTGAATACTTTTTCTGTATTCCACAGAAGCAATTTCTTGGCTGGAGATATTGTCTTAAATGTAAAAGCAAGTAAGTCAATGATGAAACTGTATTAGCATTCTATATACATTCACGGGTATTGACTGGCACTCACGAAATTAGGATCTTCTGCTGAAGGAACAAGTGTACCTCGACGTGCGGTAAACTAGACTCTTGAAAGATGCCGTCATTAGCTAGGCGTGTTCTCCACCTGAATCAAAAGCTGTGCACAAGAGACATTATTGGGTCCAAGAAATGTCTATGTGCAATGAGTCCCAAACATTAACTAGTATAGGTTAAATAGCAAACACAAAAACAAGTCGGGCGTTATAAAGGGTCTGGTAAATTATTAACATTTAAAGAACATATATGATTCTTGATTCAAATACTCAAGACAAAACAAACATAAATTGATTTGTTGAGGAATCATTGAAAAAGCACGAGAAATCAGTTCGACTTTTTTCATACTTGTAAATATTTTTCCTATAAACAATCATGTTTCCTTCTGTCTGTAGCAATTATGTATAGTGTTACAATTCCTAGTTTCGTCTTGGGCACCTCCGTGTAGACAATGAAATCTGTCATCGACTTGCCGTGTCTGTCTTAGTTTATCTGTAACTTCATACTTCTACTCACGAATAATTATAACACAAAATCCAGCACGACATATTAAATGGTACGACCACCTCACACGATTGCCCTGGTACCATCTGCCACAAAGAGCCACATTGAAGAAATATAATTGATACATGGCAAAGGGAAGAGCAAGTAAAAGAGAGAGTGATGGTATCAAGAACACCATCAGAGAACTGAATACCAACTTACAAAGAGCATTAGAAAGAGCTCATAAACGATCTTTACTTCTTTCTCCAACCCCCCTCCCCCAACCCCCCATCCTCCATCGAACCATCGAACACACTTCACTGAGGTAAATGGAGGAAGAGAAGAAGAAGTAACTAATGTGCTAATGTCATTAGCCTCTTCCAGGCAGTCGTTCTTAGTTACTCCGGTTGTAAAGGGTCTCAGGAAATACATCTTGATGCCATAACAATAAAATATTTTATAAAGAAGGTGGGTTGTAAGAAATGGATGACTGAAGAAATTTTGCACCTAATCGAAACAAGAAGACTCAACAAAAATAATTCTGCTAAATATTAAGAAATTCACAGACAAGTCAGAATATTATGTAAGGATGCAAAAGAAGCATGGCTTGAGAAAATTGCTTAGAAATTGAAAACCAACACAACAGTCAAAATACCAAAGTAGTGCACACAATAATTCAGGAACTTACTAATAAAAAACAAGTACATCAGCAGGCTGTCTAAAAACTAAAGATGGCAAAATCATAATAAAAAAGAGCAGATTCTACATGTATGGACAGATTATGTGAAACACCTTTATGATGATAACAGAGAGGAACAGTGTGATATTCGATGTAATAATGAAGGACCGCCAATTTTGAAGATGGAGGTTCGAAATGTTCTTAAACATATAGAAGCTGGCAAGGACCCGGTGCAGATAACATCACATCAGAAATGATTAAAGCTTTAGAAGAATATGGAATACATCATGAACACAGTATATGACACCGGAGATATACATTCTGAATTATGTAACTGTATTTATTGTAATCCCAAAGAAATCAGGAGCCTTGGAATGTGATTAACATAGAGCAATTGGAATAATGAGTCACATCACAAAGATTTTGTTACGAATTATCATGTAAAGAGTGAGGAAGAAAATACAACTGAAATAGGGGAAGAACAATGTGGGTTTGTAGAAGGAAAGGGTACAGTAAATGCTGTGTATATGCTTCGATCAGTTATCGAACGTGCAATAGAAGTAAACATCCATCCATCATGTGCCATGCCGGTAAGCGTGGGCGGTCATGTTCTGCCATCTCACTCGATCAACAGAGTCGTGGATCAGTTCCGTGTTTCTGTCTCGACCATGCCACAAGGCCAAGCCATCCAGATACTTGTTTCTAGGTCTTCCCCTTGGTCTGTTCCCCTCGATCTTACCAGTTGTCACCAAGTTCTCCAAATCATTTCTTCTCATAACATGCCCAAAAAATTGTGACTGTCTACGTCTAATGTCTCTGATCAGTTTACGATCTTCATTTGTTTCTTGAAGGACTTGTTCATTGGTCTTTCTGGCTGTCCATGGTATTCTTTGCATTTTCCTCAGAAACCACATTTCTACAGCCATCAGATGTTTTTCAGCCTGGCTGCTCATTGTCCAAGCTTCACATCCATATAAAAGTACAGGTTCTATGTAGCATCTCAACACTCTTTTTCTCGTTTCAATTGACATCTTTTTATTGGTCAGTATGTTTTTCATCTTGCTAAAGGCTACTTTTGCCATGGCGATCCTTGTTCTAATCTCTTCAAGGCATCTCCCATCAGATGTTATTACTGTTCCGAGATAATTGTACCTATTCACTTGTTGAAGAATATTCCCATTTACTTGTATATTACACTGTGGTATTTCGTTCTTCCTAGTGACGACCATAATCTGTGTCTTTTTACAATTTAATTCTAACCCTTGTTGTTCACTGTGTGTAACAACCGCATCTACTAAATTTTGCAGATCCTGTTCATTGTCTGCAATCAAGACTGTATCGTCTGCATATCTAATGTTATTGATGCATCGTCCCCCAATGTTGATTCCTTCCATATTTTCAATATTTCTGAAAATATTTTCACTGTACAGGGAAAACAGATCTGGAGACATTACACATCCCTGTCTCACACCTCTCTTAATAGGCTGATATTGGCTTACTTCATTATCAACTCTTATGGCAGCTTGTTGTTTCCAATATATGTTTTTTACAAGTCTAGGGTCTTTCCCATCAATTTGTAGATCTTCAAGCATCCTTATCATGTTGACATGTCTCACTTTATCAAAAGCCTTTGTGTAGTCAATAAAGCAAAGGTGTAGATCTTTGTTTACTTCTATAGAACGTTCGATTACGGTTCTCAGTATATACACAGCATTTACTGTACCCTTGCCTACTACAAACCCACATTGTTCTTCTCCTATTTCAGGTTGTATTTTCCTCCTAACTCTTTGCATGATAATTCTTAGCAAAATCTTCGTGATGTGACTCATTATACTAATTGTTCGATGTTGATCACATTCCAAGGCTCCTGATTTCTTTGGGATTGCAATAAATACAGAATTACATAACTCATGAGGTATATTTCCAGTATCATATATTGTATTAAGCAGACTGGTAACTTTATCTATTCCATATTCTTCTAAAGCATTAATCATTTCTGTTGTGACGCTGTCTGGACCGGGGGTCTTGCCAGATTTCATATGATTAAGAGCATTCTGAACCTCCGTCTTCAAAATTGCTGGCCCTTCATTGTTATTTTGAACAATATATTGTTCGTCTCTGTTATCGTCATAAAGGTTTTTCACGTAATCTGACCATACATGTAAAATCTGATCTTTTTCTATTACGACTCTTCCATCTTTTGTCTTTAGGCAGCCTGCTGATGTACGTGTTCTTTGATTAGTAATCTCCTGAATTCTTTTGTGCATTAGTTTCGCATTTTTACTGTTGTGTTGTTTTTCAATTTCTCTGCAATTTTTCTCAAGCCATGTTTCTTTAGCCTCCTTACATAAGGTTCTGACTTTTCTGTGAATTTCTTCATATTTGGCAGGATTATTTTTGTTCTGTCTTCTTGTTTCCATTAGTTGTAAAATTTCTTCAGTCATCCATGTCTTACGGCCCACTTTCTTTACTTTTGGAATAGTTTTTTCTGCTGCACAACTGATTGAATTCTTCAGCATTTCCCATTGATCATCTACATCTTGAAATAGGATCTCTAGATCAGACAATAAATCAAATTTGTTCTTTACTTCTATGTTAAAATTATCTTGTATTTCTTAGTTTTCAATTTGCACAAGTCATATTTAGGGTTTCCTGCTGTATACTTGACTTTCTTTAACTTTACCCTCAATGTGCCAATAATTAATCTGTGATCACTGTAACAGTCTGCATTTGGAACTGTTTTTACAAATGCATTTCGAAACCTTTTGCTTATCAGGATGTAATCTATCTGGTTTTTAATCCTGCTGTCTGGACTCCTCCATGTCCATAATCTTCTAGGATGTTGTTTAAACCAGGTGTTTCCTACAACCATTTCTTGTTCTTTTGCCCATTCTACAAGTCTGTAACCTCTTTCATTTCTCTCTCCCAAACCATGGTTGCCTACACTGCATCCATCGCTTTGCTTTCCTATTTTTGCGTTGAAATCACCCATTATGATATTTATTTCTGATTTTTTACAGTTCTTCAAAGCAGACTCCATGTCATTATAAAATTTCTCTATACTTTCTTCACTGCTTTCACTTGTTGGGGCATATACTTGAATTACATTTATTTTAAAAGGTCTTCCGTTTAATTTTACTAATAGAACTCTGTCTGACACAGCCCAATATCCTTTGACAGAATTTGCTGTTTGCTTATCTAATATAATGGCTACACCTCTTTGCTGTTCTTCTCCCCCCGAGTAAATAATCTTACAATCCTCTCCTGTCCTTATCCCTGCTCCTCTCCATCTCGTTTCCGATATTCCTAATATGTTAATCTTCTCTCTCTCCATTTCTTTTTTGATGTCCTCCAACTTTCCATCTGCATTCATTGTTCTAACATTCCAAGTTCCTACTTTCAATGATATTAATCTTTTGCACCTAGTAGCCTGTTGACGGTCTGGAGTCACCTGGTGCGCATGACTATCCCTACCGGGCGAGGCTGCTCCTATGGAGCACCCATTTACGCCGTTTCTCTGATTATCGATAAGTGAACACAACATGATTTTCTTGGCATGTGTAAAGAAGGTAGTTTGCCATTGCTTTCCTTCCCAGCAGTGACCATACTGGTCAGTGACTGTAGCCATTGTCTCCTCAAAAAAGGAGATCCTCTGCCTACCGTCGTGAAAGTGGAGACCATAACCTACAACTATCTGTCGGCTGCTCTCCATCTTCATCCACCACCTGCACCCATGACTTCACGTAACCCTGATCGGGGGGCTAAACGGGTACTCCACCTTGCCCAAGGGTGTCCCGTAAACAAGGATATACATATTTGCTTTATTGACTACACATAGGCTTTCGATAGAGTTAGACTTGTCAACATGTGGATATGATGCAAATTGATGGGAAAGACATTATGTGATAAAAATATATATTGGAAACAACAAGCTGCCATCAGGATTGATAATGAAGTGGGGCAATACCTGCCTATTAAGAGAGTTGTTAGGCAGGGATGTGTAATGTCTCCAGATCTTTTTTCCCTATACAGTGAAAATATTTTCTGAAATGTAGAAGATATAAATGGAATCAGCATTGGAGGACGAAACATCAAGAATATTAGATATGCATATGATACAGTATTGATTCCAGACAATGGGCAGGATTTGCAACAATTAGTAGATGCGGTTGTTGCACACAGTTGACAACTGGGATTAGAATTAAATTGTAAAAAGACACAGATTATGGTCGTCACTAGGAAGAACGAAATACCACAATGAAATGTATAAATAAATAGGAATATTCTTCAACAAGTGTATCGGTACAATTATCTCGGAACAGTCATAGCATCTGATGGGGGATGCCTTGAAGAGATTAGAACAAGAATCGCCGTGGCGAAAGTAGCCTTTAGCAAGATGAAAAACATACTGACCTATAAAAAGATGTCAATTGAAACGAGAAAGAGAGTGTTAAGGGGCTACATAGAGCCTGTTCTTTTGTATGGATGTGAAACTTGGACAATGAGTAATCAACTGAAAAACGTATGATGGCTGCAGAAATGTGGTTTCTGAGGAAATGCAAAGAATACCATGGACAGACAGAAAAACCAATGACCAAGTACTGCAGGAGACAAATCAAAATCGTAAACTGATTAGAGAAATTAGACGTAGCCAGTCAAATTTTGTGGACATGTTATGAGTAGAAATGGATTGGAGAACTTAGTGACAACTGGCAAGATCGAATGGAACAGACCAAGGGGAAGACCGAGAAGAAAATACCTGGATGGCTTGGTCACATGGCATGGTCGAGACAGGAACACTGAGCTGATTCACGACTCTGGTGATCGTGTGAAATGGCGAATCATGACCGCCCACGCTTTCCGGCATGGCACATTATATATATATATATATATTCTGTGCAAAACAATATGCGTTGTGAATAATTATAATAAAGGCTACACACTTAAATACCACACACACACACACACACACACACACACACACACACACACACACACACACACACACACACACACACACACACACACACACACACACACACACACACACACACACACACACACACACACACACACACACACACACACACACACACACACACACACACACACACACACACACACACACACACACACACACACACACACACACACACACACACACACACACACACACACACACACACACACACACACACACACACACACACACACACACACACACACACACACACACACACACACACACACACACACACACACACACACACACACACACACACACACACACACACACACACACACACACACACACACACACACACACACACACACACACACACACACACACACACACACACACACACACACACACACACACACACACACACACACACACACACACACACACACACACACACACACACACACACACACACACACACACACACACACACACACACACACACACACACACACACACACACACACACACACACACACACACACACACACACACACACACACACACACACACACACACACACACACACACACACACACACACACACACACACACACACACACACACACACACACACACACACACACACACACACACACACACACACACACACACACACACACACACACACACACCATCACTCTCTCTTTTACTTGCTCTTCCCTTTGCCATGTATCAATTATATTTCTTCAATGTGGCTCTTTGTGGCAGATGGTACCAGGGCAATCGTGTGAGGTGGTCGTACCATTTAATATGTCGTGCTGGATTTTGTGTTATAATTATTCGTGAGTAGAAGTATGAAGTTACAGATAAACTAAGACAGACACGGCAAGTCGATGACAGATTTCATTGTCTACACGGAGGTGCCCAAGACGAAACTAGGAATTGTAACACTATACATAATTGCTACAGACAGAAGGAAACATGATTGTTTATAGGAAAAATATTTACAAGTATGAAAAAAGTCGAACTGATTTCTCGTGCTTTTTCAATGATTCCTCAACAAATCAATTTATGTTTGTTTTGTCTTGAGTATTTGAATCAAGAATCATATATGTTCTTTAAATGTTAATAATTTACCAGACCCTTTATAACGCCCGACTTGTTTTTGTGTTTGCTATTTAACCTATACTAGTTAATGTTTGGGACTCATTGCACATAGACATTTCTTGGACCCAATAATGTCTCTTGTGCACAGCTTTTGATTCAGGTGGAGAACACGCCTAGCTAATGACGGCATCTTTCAAGAGTCTAGTTTACCGCACGTCGAGGTACACTTGTTCCTTCAGCAGAAGATCCTAATTTCGTGAGTGCCAGTCAATACCCGTGAATGTATATAGAATGCTAATACAGTTTCATCATTGACTTACTTGCTTTTACATTTAAGACAATATCTCCAGCCAAGAAATTGCTTCTGTGGAATACAGAAAAAGTATTCAGGATTACAACGTTGTTGATTATATTAATAAAACCGACATTTAAAAGTCTCCAAGCAGGAACCAGTCATGGGTATATGAAGTGTTTGGATAATGACATGTTGTAGGCTTGAATACATGGAGGATTAGGTGCCAGTCTGTCACTCTCTTAGCAGAAAAGGTTCACAGACGTCGTACTCTCGTCCAAGCCCTCATGACAATATCATGACATTATAAACCTAAATTAGACCACCGACTATGTTGTGTTGTTTCTTGTTGTTGTTGTTGTTGTTGTTGTTGTTGTTGTTGTTGTTGTTGTTGTTGTTCTTCTTCTTCTTCTTCTTCTTCTTCTTCTTCTTCTTCTTCTTCTTCTTCTTCTTCTTCTTCTTCTTCTGATACTCCTCCCCTTCCTCCCCCGACTCCTTCTTCTTCCGATAGTCCATTACTTGTTACGTTGGGGATCATGGCTGCCCACAGCCTTCTGTCTCGTGTTCAGAAAACCATACTGATGTTCCTCCATGCCAAGGTGTCAAAATGTCCAACATCTCTTCTTTTGTACTTCTCCTGTCTCTCTTCCCCTCCAATTGTTCCTTGTAACGACATACTCCAGCTTTTTCCTTCTCATGACATGCTCAAAGAATGTAGACTGCTTTCTTATGGTGCGAGTAACCAATTATCTGTGTGTGTTAAATTCTTTCAATATATCCTAAGTGCTCATTCTGTCAGTCCACAGTGTCCTCGCCATTCTTCTTTACAACCACATCGTCCCAGCTTCCACAAAGTGCCTCACTCGTCTGCTAATTGTTGTTAAAGTGACAATAATGGTCACACATTGACAATATGACAATGAAATCGTGTTAGTGATTATAGAACGCGTATTGCTTACTTATACAGTATAATCTCTTTACGTGGATGCATAGGTATGTGGTTTTACATCATACTTCTGAGCGTATCTTGGGCTACCAACATCAGCAATGTTATTGTGTTGAAAGAGACCAAGACAGGAGTCTCGGTGGCGAAGTGGTCAAGCCGTTTGACTAGGGCTCCGAAGGTTGAGGGTTCGATTCCGGGCCGCGTCCTTCGGCTCACGAGTGAAATTTTTCGGAGACTCCTGTGGGTCGTCGCTAGAGCTACAGAGTTCGTTTCTTTGTGCGACGCTTTCCGCGCTGCGGAAAGAGACCGAACCATGTGGGATAAACCCGGTGTAATGAAGTCGACTATGTCGACTTCTTTTTAAGAGGCCAAGACAGAGAGGATTCAAATTTGTACAATTAGGCCTCGACCCAAAGGTTGACCCACTCCACAACGGGTACTATGATATGTCAGTGCACAATGCTGAGTTCTTGTTGTCTCTGATACTTATAATTACACCCACATGTTACGCAGTCCTTATCATCATCATCATCAAGTGCCTTGTCGATAAGCGTAGGCGATCATCCTTCTCCACAAATTGCGATACAACTCCAACAGCATGGATCAGTTCATGTTTTGACTCCCTTCCGTGCCATGACACAAGACTGTCCAGAATTTTCTCTCACTACCTTCCAACATCTGAGTTTCCACAAATATTTCCAGTTGTTACAACATGGTCCAATTTTTTTTCTTCTCCTAATGTGAATAATAAATGATGACTGTCTCTTTCTGATGTTTGTGAAAAGTTGTCTTTGCGACTTGGCCTCCTTGAAAATCTACAGATGGTGCTTTTTGGCTGTCCAATCAATTTTCAGCATTCTTCTATAAAATCACATTTTCAAGGCTTCTATGGATTGTTCCGTCTGTTTACGAATTGTCCAGGATTCGTAGCGTTATTTTAAAACTGGTTCTACTTAACATACAAGCATTCTTTTTTTTTAACTTCCAATGACAAAGACGTTTTGCGTAACATGTTCTTCATTTGATAGAATGTGCCGTAGGTTGAATTGTACAGCATGGCATAGTGACGAAAAGTCACCCAGAAGGACGGGACGATCGTGGATCGTGACCTATGTAGCGAGCGAGATTGTCACCGGAGCGACCACGTGATCGCGAAGGTGACAAGGGCATTGTAGCCGTGGACTTCGTTCCGTGCGGACCACGTTCAGATAGAGTAATGGCCAACACTGTGCCACTCTTTTAAATAGTGTTTGTGTAGATACTTGTGATGTGAAATTAATGTCGCACATCTGATTTGTATATTGGTGATGTCTACTTGAGTTTGTGTTGAATACTATACACCTGACACTGCAAATGGCGTTTGAGTCGACTGCTGTTCGAGTTCATTGTCCACTACTGTTATGTTGTGTTATGGTGGAGAGTCGTAGTAACTCTCAGCTTAGTTTTATGCGGGGAAATGACCAGGGTGCTGAATGGAGAAGAAACGAAGAATAAATCATACCCCAGTTGGACGCGAGAAGTAATTCAACAAAATTATATCGAAAGGAACGTCATGTGCACTCTGGCACATGGGGGAATTCGTCCAAATAAACCTGGAGACCACGTGAGCATTTTACGCAAGTAACAATCGTCAATTTAAAGTTGAACGTATAGGTAATGACTCTACAAACAGAGCAGTTGCTAACAGAAAGTGTATGTCCATACATGGTGAATATATGTAGGTAATCTTCACTAATTCAAACGCTGGAAAGAACCACAGTGTAATATTGTGAATAGAATGTTGATACTAAACAATTAAGCAGAGCTGCAATCACGTTCTATAAATCGCCAACAATGAAGAAAATAGAAAGTGGAGGAAATAACTCTGGACATGTTACTAGAAGTGATTCTTATAAACATGGTGTGAACAGTTGGACAGTGTTTGCAAAATATATAGTCACCGAGTGCGACATATTAAATAGGGGACTTATTAAGTATGGTAAATAGAAAATGTGACTATGTGAGTTGAATAAACAGTTTCAGTACTTCGAGCAACTAAAGACAGTGCCGAAAAACACTAACGAATGTTATGAGCTCGTGTGAACGGTGGGACAGTAATATCTAGGTCAACACACAACACGACAGAAACTATCGGTTTATGAGAAATAAATCAGGTCAAGTTCAGAAGTTCAAAACAGAACTACAGCAAGGGAAACGGTGTTAAAAGTCTATTGTGTCACGAAGCAGGTGATTAATGTAAACAGTGAACATTATAGCCGGTTACAGTTGGTGTAAATTCGATGGACGGACGCACAGGTCAACGAATCGGGATATGAGGACATGATCAGCTAGTCTGAAATAAACCGTTAATGATGCGGGAGAAATTCAACACTGAACAGTATTATAAATAAAAAGAACATGAACAATTTGTATTAATTAGAGACATTCCAAAACTATAGAAACGCCGGAGCTGTGTGACTTTGTAAAAGGCCGATATTTGATAGAACACCTGTGTTATATTCTTATAATCTTAAATGTGTAGTTTATAACTTGCGGAAAAACATTAAGTATACACTATTAGGGTAACTTTAAACTAGGTTAAAGACCTTAACTGTGTGATTAAAGACTGTAATTTAGAAAAGTGGTAAACAAACATAGGGATATTTTAAGTTAAGAACATTGTGATATATAGACTACGCGCGTTGTGCAATTAGATAAACGAACGTTACCTTAAAAAAAGGGTGTAATTTTAGTATTTGTTATTAAGAGTGTAGTTATATGTTAATGTCACATGTTGTTATTGTTTACTTAGGGTGTTATACGTCAACTGTGATTTTGATTTTATGCATCAGGCACTCAGCGAATGTAAACAAACGACAGAGTCAGTATAATACATACATAATATAATATACAGTGAATTAATATGAAGACATTTGATTATCTGTGATTAGTTAATTGGAGTGAAGGAAGAGTTAACTTTTGTATTAGATTATAATGTTTTTATTAACGGAAAGTAAGCTTGTGTGTACCAGCTGATAACAAAATAGAGTATTAATAGTAATAACTTGGAGCAGGTACAACAAAATTTTATAAGAATACATTAATTATGGCAATTTGATAATTCAGTTGCTTTATATTTCAGAATCTTCTGTTATGCTAAGATATTATTTTATCAACAGCTTATAATGAATGTAGGAGTTAGTTAATTAATTAGTGCTTATGTGGCGAAACCAATAGATCAGTAAAAGTAAGTTATAGACGTAATTTTTTTTAAATCATAAATATGTTAGTTGAATAGAAGCTCATAAGAGAGCATTATCATATTTAAGAATAATTAGTATTGCAATTAAGGACTTAATAGAAAATATAATATTGATTCGTTGACATTATTAATTTGAATTTTACGTTAGTTAATTTAGTAGCTTTGAAATTAGAGATGTATATATCTAATATTTAATAATTTTCGGGAAGAATCAATTATTCGTTTGTTGGTAAAAAAAAAAGGGAACTAGTATATATTGTATTAATTTCTTGGTGTTATCACTGTGATGATAATAAATTAACGGAATTAGATAGCTGGGTTTCGTAAGTATGACCCCAGGAATGAAGTTTACTAATTGTAATGTGTTAATATTATTGATTAATGGAAACTTTACATTAATATTTTAACTCAGTGTTTGTAAGTTATATATTTGCATAGCAATGATTGATGTTTACTGTTTATAGAACTAATATTGTTTGATATGAAGAATTAATTATTTATTTACTGAGTTCAAAGAAATGTAATGTATTGATTTAACAACTAACACCTAACTATTGAAAGGACTTCCTTTAGGACTGTTGATGTCTCGGTATTGCTAGGGCGGTGTTGTAGTTAATTTTAACATCTGGTCGCACTAGTACTGCAGCGGTTTGGCAACTGTTGAGAGAGCATCGGTTCGAGATGAGGTCAAATAGGATTAAGTTTGGTGCATGGTAGTTGGTTAACTTTGATTATTGGATTTTGGGTTAATACTATCTAAGATAGATTGAAGGGTTGCATTTGAATCGGTGAGGTCCTAAATGTTGGCTTGTCGGGGTTGTACATTTGGTAACATCAGACGTTGCGATGTTCGTCCATCATGAATGACGAGGACCATTCATTACACTACATCTTTAGATGAGGAACGAATGACTTGCGCTTTGGTTTTATATAGCGAGGAAGTGGTCGCGCAACACCTTCGCCCCCGCTCACTCGTCTGTGTCCGTCTGGCTCCAGTGGCGAGCATGGCAAGACGACTGGAAGACGGACACAGATGCAGTGGACGTTAGGCTGCCACGGCCTATGTCGTTGCAGTGCAGCACCGGTGGGATAGCTTGAGGGAAAACGCTGGTTTGGGTGAGCTCTGTCGATATGTGGATTATCACGTTCCTCTGCGTATCGGCGTGTGCATCTTCACGGTGGAAAGACAGAATTGATGGGACAGAAAGCTAAGTCAAATGTTCTGCTTGCCACAGTTATGGTTTGGTGGGGTTTGTTTTGTTAATAACCCATGTCGGTGGATAGCGGGTCAGTTATGATTTAGGGAACACTGATTTATATTTTTGGTTTCAGAAAAAAAAAAAAATGTAATATTGAAGTAAGTCTTGAACAGGTAAAACCACATCGGTATTGTCATTGGTGATGTGCTTTTGCGTCAGGGGTAGCAATGGCGCATTGCGAAATGATTAATATAAATGTTTGTTTAGTAGCGGGTGAATACTCACTCATGTATGTAGGCACTATGGATTAACTTATTGTACAAAACTAACTTATGTAAATATTTTGTTGATTGATTGCATGTTTTACTAACATTTATTCATGGTGCCACAAAGCCATACATAATGAGTTAGAATTTAAATGTAAGAAGAGATGGTTTTGGGAAAATTAGTTTTATTGCTATATAAGTATCCACTATATAATTAGGTGAGGGCAGTGTGTGTGGGTGGGGGATGTGCGGGAGGGGGATGGATCGGTTGGTGGGGTATGTATGTGTCCCTTGGTGTGCGTGTGTGTCGGTAGGTGGGGGTGTGTATGTGTCCCTTGGTGCGCGTGTGTGTGGGTAGGTGGGGGTGTGTGTGGGTGGGGTGATGTATGGATAGGTGGGAGATGGGCTTCATAACATGGTAATTAGCCTTGTTTATGTTTACAACATTCATTTCACAATGTTTATTTTATCTTCCTATGTAAATGTATAATGCTCTTGATGAACGAAAGACGAGTGATTGGAAGGGCCGAATGTAAGACAGGCCTGCGCGCCCAATTTGTGACCCTAATAAAGTTGATTTGATTTGATTTGATTAATTATATAGAAATTGATTAGTAATTACTTTATGGAATATTACAAATATAGTATTATTATTATTACCATTGAATAGTTATTATTGATACTTATTAATGCATATTGTGAACAATTGATTTAAATGGAATATAATTTTAGTAAAGAGAATATAATGACTTATTGGTTGATTTCATATATTATTTATTAATTGATTGATTGAGAGATATATTGTATTGATAATTACTATTATGTTACATTTATTTATATTGGTTGATTGATTTTGATATTAATTTAAAGAAGAAACATCCTTAGATGTAAAGGGTATGAGAGTACTACACAGAGGACGAAGACCCACAAATTACTACATTTGAAGCATAATGATGTGGTTTAATCGGAAGAAAGCGGTCAGGAACATAAGATTTCTCAAACTTATTAACTTCAATTGGTTCATCGATTAGAAGCAGAGTCTAGGATGCCAGAGATTGAAAGTGGTACAGGTCAAGAATAAAAGAGAGAGGCACATCATATACCATGATGCTGGGATGAGATTAGGATAGTTCCAGAACCCACACGTACCTCCACCCAGTGCGTAGTGGCATGGAGAAGGGTGGTGATGAGGAACTGCTGGGGATGTCTAGAGGGGCATTGGATCTCAGGCAGATTAGACCTCAGTCCTCTGAATTGGACAATGAGACTGGGGCTACACGTCGTCTTGGAGTTAGACCGGAATAGCGTGTCCGACATATAAATTAGTTTTTTGTGTGTGATGGGCCTGAGGTATTCATCCACTCTTCATAGACTATTGCAAGATGTATTGATGAGTATGCTTACATTATTAAAGACATACTATGCCTATTATGACAATTCACTTTGTAGAATATAATACACTTGGAGAATTCTGGTAGACTGTGGACGAGTGATTTTTCATAATTGCGCACATGAGCAGAGGAAGTTGAGTAATGGTCAATGTATTGTGACCACGATTGACGCTACCTACCAACAAAATATTGGTTGCGTAAAGGAAAAATAGAACAAATATGGAGAACTAAATATGTTGGTTCTAGAGGTTCATATTAGAATGGTGGAAATTTGGAGTTAGGTGAAACAAAGTAAAAGTTTAGTAAGCGCTAGTAAA
Organism: Cepaea hortensis; assembly: GCA_963921405.1. Classification (NCBI taxonomy): domain Eukaryota; kingdom Metazoa; phylum Mollusca; class Gastropoda; order Stylommatophora; family Helicidae; genus Cepaea; species Cepaea hortensis. Next base: position 48,736,137 of record OY992889.1, on the reverse strand, counting down.
CTATGTTAAGAATTAGAGATAGGTATCCGGTTCTTAAAACAAGATGATAATGAATTCTTGTTATTTCAGAATTACAAAAAGAAGTACGGACGAGTTATCCTAGACAATAGAGGAACTAAATAGATAGTTATATTATAATTAATAAGAATATATTGGTTATATGTATTATAAACATCAGGTGCCCAATTTTTTCCTCGGCAGCCAGTGTAATGCCATAGGTTGAATTGTACCTCATGGCATAGTGACGAAACGTCACCCAGAAGGCCGGGACAATCGTGGATTGTGACCCTTCTGGCGAGCGAGATTGTCACCGGAGCGACCACGTGATCGCGAAGGTGACAAGAGCATTCTTGCCGTGGACTTCGTTCCGTGCGGACCACGTTCAGATAGAGTAATGGCCAACACTGCGCCACTCTTTTAAATAGTGTTTGTGTAGATACTTGTGATGTGAAATTAGTGTCGGTCATCTGATTTGTATATTGGTGATGTCTACTTTAGTTTGTGTAGAATACTATACACCTGAAACTGCAACTGACGTTTGAGTCGACTGCTGTTCGAGTTCATTGTCCACTATTGTTATGTTGTGTTATGGTGAAGAGTCGTGGTATCTATCAGCTAAGTTATATGCTGAGAAATGACCAGGGTGCTGACTGGAGAAGAAGAGAAGAATAAATCATACCCAGTTGGACGAGAGAAGTTATTCTACAAAAGTATATCTACAGTGTCGCCATTCGCACTCGGGCAGAATGCAATGTGTGCTTGTACTATTGTGTTCTCAGAGGGAATTACAGTCTATTGGAATGTCGATACATGAAGCCCATGAACGGGCACTCTCCCGCTGTTTATGTTTCACCTCGACCCCGCAAGGTACAAGAGGAACAAGATGAGATGTGATGAGATTATTGTCTTCTTTAGCTAAGGAGTCTCCTTAGCGAAGTGGTAACGCCGTCTGCCTCACACTCCGAAAGTTGTGGGTTTGATTCTGGTCTACGTCGTTTGGTTCACGAGTGCAATATTCTTGGAGACTTCTGGGGATAGTCGCTGGAGCCAGTGAGTTTGTGCCTGGTGCGATGCTTTCGGCAGGCCGCTTTTGAATAAAGAGACAATAAAGTCGACCCTCTTGCCAATGTCTTTTCTTTTTCTCAGTGATTCATCTGCCATGAAACCCAAGCCATTACGACAAATCTACAATATCTAACTTACTTACAGGTTGATCGGTTGTCTTAGTAATATATCTTCAGCTGGTGTGACTGGCATATCGATATGTTCCCTCGAAAACCTGTGCAGGTGATAATCCGAACAGTTTAGCTCCCGTTTGCTAGGGCGACCACAGTACCAGTGAAACCCGTTTTCTGACGTCAAATTGCATAACTCGGACATTTGATAACCAGGAACAATTGGCATGGGACTGCAAGGAGCACTTTCGCTAGCCTGTGTGACCAATAAAATATTAAAATACTGTTTAATACAAATTACAGTAAACATACTGTTTAGTACAGAAACATCGAGGGCGATGTTTAAAAAAATTTAAGAGTAAAATTATAGCTTTGAAATTGTTGAGCAGAAGGCGTAAATACAGGAGGTATAATATGCAGGAGAGGAAAAAAAAACTGTAATAGACACATGACGGTAGGAGCACAACATAAACTAAGAAATAAAATAAAAACACTTAATACATATGTGCAGTAATCGGATTTCACTGCGGGCTTAGGACAAAAATGAAAATAAACTTCTTTAAAAGTGAATAATGCATACATATTGTATTTAATTTTATTAAACGATCGATATGAATTTCAATATAGGAGTAGTAATGTACAGAAATGTATTGTAATACTATAAACCTACGTTACTTTAAAATAATATGTCATCTCCTTCTGTATTGTTTAGGCTCGAGCTTTCTGTGGGGCGTTGTTATTTATGTATCTTACGCAGAAGTTGGATCTGTGTTACATTTTCCTCCTCTTGCATTTCAAACCAGTCGATGCACTTTGATAACATTATGTCTGCTTCTGAGTGACTACATTTCCACCACCTATGATTAGCTACTTCCGCCATCATACAGTACAGTCACGTCCAGCTTTATACAGTAGAGTGTAAAAGTAATCCGTACGCAATTTTAGACATGTACATTTGTTTGTTGATGCTCACGTATTTTTTTAAGACGATGGCGGAAAACAGAAACCATCGTTTAAACGAGTGACGGTTAATCGAAGCTTTACTGTACTTTTCGGTGTATAAGTACACCACCTTCTTTGTTAAAAGATGGCAAACAATAAATTGCCAGCATGTTCTCTTCCACCTAAACAATGGGCGCTTTGAAAACACGGCGAAGGGGTTAGGCACCATTCTCTACAAGCTGTGAGTATTTATCTGTTCTTCTGTACAATACATACGATTCCAAAGATCCCCCATCATATCTGCCTTATCATGCACCAATACCCCACCAGGTAGTGTATACCCAGCCAATCTGTCTGCCTTATCATGCACCAATACCGCACCAGGTAGTGTAGACCCAGCCAGTCTGTCTGCCTTATCATGCACCAATACCCCACCAGGTAGTGTAGACCCAGCCAATCTGTCTGCCTTATCATGCACCAATACCCCACCAGGAAGTGTAGACCCAGCCAATCTGTCTGCCTTATCATGCACCAATACCCCACCAGGTAGTGTATACCCAGCCAGTCTGTCTGCCTTACCATGCACCAATACCCCACCAGGTAGTGTAGACCCAGCCAGTCTGTCTGCCTTATCATGCACAATGACCCCACCAGGTAGTGTAGACCCAGCCAGTCTGTCTGCCTTGTCATGCACCAATACCCCACCAGGTAGTGTAGACCCAGCCAATCTGTCTGCCTTGTCATGCACCAATACCCCACCAGGTAGTGTAGACCCAGCCAGTCTGTCTGCCTTGTCATGCACCAATACCCCACCAGGTAGTGTAGACCCAGCCAGTCTGTCTGCCTTATCATGCACCAATACCCCACCAGGTAGTGTAGACCCAGCCAGTCTGTCTGCCTTATCATGCACCAATACCCCACCAGGTAGTGCAGACCCAGCCAATCTGTCTGCCTTATCATGCACCAATACCCCACCAGTTAGTGCAGACCCAGCCAGTCTGTCTGTCTTATCATGCACCAATACCCCACCAGGTAGTGTAGACCCGGCCAGTCTGTCTGTCTTATCATGCACCAATACCCCACCAGGTAGTGTAGACCCAGCCAGTCTGTCTGCCTTGTCATGCACCAATACCCCACCAGGTAGTGTAGACCCAGCCAATCTGTCTGCCTTATCATGCACCAATACCCCACCAGGTAGTGTAGACCCAGCCAGTCTGTCTCTTATCATGCACCAATACCCCACCAGGTAGTGTAGACCCAGCCAGTCTGTCTGCCTTATCATGCACCAATACCCCACCAGGTAGTGCAGACCCAGCCAGTCTGTCTGTCTTATCATGCACCAATACCCCACCAGGTAGTGTAGACCCAGCCAGTCTGTCTGCCTTATCATGCACCAATACCCCACCAGGTAGTGTAGACCCAGCCAGTCTGTCTGCCTTATCATGCACCAATACCCCACCAGGTAGTGTAGACCCAGCCAGTCTGTCTGCCTTATCATGCACCAATACCCCACCAGGTAGTGTAGACCCAGCCAATCTGTCTGCCTTATCATGCACCAATACCCCACCAGGTAGTGCAGACCCAGCCAGTCTGTCTGCTCTTATCATGCACCAATACCCCACCAGGTAGTGCAGACCCAGCCAATCTGCCTGCCTTATCATGCACCAATACCCCACCAGGTAGTGTAGACCCAGCCAATCTGTCTGCCTTATCATGCACCAATACCCCACCAGGTAGTGTAGACCCAGCCAGTCTGTCTGCCTTATCATGCACCAATACCCCACCAGGTAGTGTAGACCCGGCCAATCTGTCTGTCTTATCATGCACCAATACCCCACCAGGTAATGTAGACCCAGCCAGTCTGTCTGCCTTATCATGCACCAATACCCCACCAGGTAGTGCAGACCCAGCCAATCTGTCTGCCTTATCATGCACCAATACCCCACCAGGTAGTGCAGACCCAGCCAATCTGTCTGTCTTATCATGCACCAATACCCCACCAGGTAGTGCAGACCCAGCCAGTCTGTCTGTCTTATCATGCACCAATACCCCACCAGGTAGTGCAGACCCAGCCAGTCTGTCTGTCTTATCATGCACCAATACCCCACCAGGTAGTGTAGACCCAGCCAGTCTGTCTGTCTTATCATGCACCAATACCCCACCAGGTAGTGTAGACCCAGCCAGTCTGTCTGCCTTGTCATGCACCAATACCCCACCAGGTAGTGTAGACCCAGCCAGTCTGTCTGCCTTGTCATGCACCAATACCCTACCAGGTAGTATAGACCCAGCCAGTCTGTCTGTCTTATCATGCACCAATACCCCACCATGTAGTGCAGACCCAGCCAATCTGTCTGTCTTATCATGCACCAATACCCCACCAGGTAGTGTAGACCCAGCCAGTCTGTCTGTCTTATCATGCACCAATACCCCACCAGGTAGTGTAGACCCGGCCAATCTGTCCACCTGCTCGCTTCCCATCACACCAGCATTTCCTGGGCATCAATTCAACCGATGCTCTCTATTTTTGATTGTTTAATTGAGGTCAGCCACTATGCCCGAAGCAAGCATGTTGCCTCCGTTCTCATCACACTATTTTGGTAAGCAAGTTAACAAGTCACTATGCTACCACAGCTTATATTTCATCTTTGGACAACTATACAGACATGGTGGCATTTAAAATAAAACAGTTAGTTGCGTATCCTTTACGGACGTAGCAGTCAACCCCAGCATTGTGGGCTGTTCGTGATTCCTGGGCAAGTTTATGTTCAGTTGTTTGTCAGTGCTCTCTGAAGGACCGGCACCCATACCTGTAACAAGCTACGTGGAGGGTCCCAAATAGCCCGGTCACAATATTTCAAATATCTTCTATAGCCCTGGCTGGAATAAGTCTTTACCTGCCAACCCTCCTCCCGTTTTCCCTGGACACACTGTCACGCTTCCTTTCGACCTAGGGACCTATTTCCTGCAGTGTTCTTCTGGCTGACGCATAAATAACATGGCAGTCGTCAGAACAACTTGGAAGTAATTTTATTAACCTAATCAAGAACAGCACAGGAACATATAAAGGCAGATAAACAGATAGATCTACACAGACACTACACTGGTAAAGTTCCAACACAGAGCCTCAAGTCGCCACAGTCACAGATCCAGCTTCAGATACTGTCAGATCTGTCCACACACTTCTCACCAAAGATGTCCGAATCTCCTTCCTTCTCCAGCAACTGGGTGTAGGTTCAACCGGCTTTTGTAGAATCCAAGCGACTGGTGTGTTGAGGACTTCTGTTCATTGTCATCTGAATTAGTTCGGCACTAGGTCTTCACTGACCTATGAAAGGCTTTAGTGTTGCCGATAAGGTGAGGTGTTTGTGAAGGATAATGGATGGGTCCTTTTAATGTCCGGTATAAAATGGGTAGGCCCGAAAATCACTCTCAGGCTCCCTCCAGACAACAACTGCTCTCAGGCGTATGTTGTTAAAACAAAACCGGCAATGCACCAGTCATACAAACTGTCCTTGCCTCAAGACCTGCACCTTGCCTCTGTCTCAGAGTTAAGCACACCAAACCTTGAGTTGGCCTCGTTGGACATATTGGCGTTAGCCTAGAAGCACTGGTGATAATGTCCCTTAGAAGACATAGTCACTTCCCATAGAAGAGGACCCTGGAAATGATAAACAAAACCTGAGCGACTGGGCTGACTCATGTATCACACAAATACACTATATTTAATACCTGAATGACTAGGCCTAACCTGTCAGGTAGCCCCTGGATTTGCCACGTCCGGGTTTGAGTAGACCTCCAGCTGGACGAAGTCCGGTTGTCTTTTTGGCCACAAGACACACCCTCCACACTCATACCAAGCCTTTATTATGATTGGGCACATTCATTCCCATGCTTCCCTCTCACTTGCAAACCATGCCTTTCTCACCCGCAAGATCTTGTGGTGTGGTGCGCCTAGTAATCTGTGTGTTACATCTCATTACCTAATAGTATAGTAATGGGGTTGTATGGCACGCAGTGTAGTTCCCCACTCCCTGCAAGAATAGGAAAGAAGATACTACCCCCTCCCGGCTCTGCTCTTGTTTGAGCTGTCGCCGCAATGTACCAGCAGTGCCCCACAGAACACATAGATTTAGCGGAATGCAGGTTCTCTAAATGAGATAAATAAGTCCATTATCTTCCCTACATCATCCTATCTAGTAACAGATGAAAGAGATAGTCCTGTGAATGGCCTCTTCTGGCTCAAGAAGATAGATCAGAGATTGGTGTACCCCATCCCCAAGAATACCATAGCCATCCACTGAGTATATACAACAGAAAGATGACAATCTGTCCAATTCAAGCCGTAGATAGAAAGACAGCAACAGCTCATCTGACGCCAAGAACAATTGAAATCCTCTTGGGAGATATATGGTTCAGATTCACTTCCCCGGCTATGCCAAGGACAAGACGCGCAGCCAGATCGGCTAACGGTCACCCAACTCGTCATTGGTTATGATTGGCCTTTCGCCAATTCATCTTCCCCTTCAACACATTGTATATTTATAACTCCATGTTTGGCTGGAGTACCCACAACCCAAGCCCTACCTTTCTTCACCACTTCAGTAGGATGTTGCATCTCTGTCCCAATCTTCAAATCGACTTGACAAGATGCCACTATCCAACGGTAGGTGTGTACACGGCCATGAATTGCTTAGCAGCCGCACCAGCGCACATTTGGCGCAAGGCGCTCCATCGGGTTTACCCGATGTGAAAGACATTGGCTACTTGCTCCATGTAAAGATTGTGATAGGAAGATAACCCAAAGAACCATCTTTCATGGAGATTTGAGAGAACAAGAGAACTGAGAGCTTCCGAAAGCCGTTTCCCCCCTGTCTACCCAAAATAAAAGAATGCATAAGGACATGGACCACTGGCGTTTCGCTACATAGGCCCCCTCTTAAGAAAGTCGAACCCTACGAACTTTCTACTGTCAGTGGTTCTGTTCGAATGACCCCACCCTCACATTCAACCATAGGATGCCGTGATAAAAAATCTGCTCCCACATTCTCCCTTCCGGGGATGTATTCGACCGTGAACTGATACGGTTGTAGGAGCAATGACCATCTCATCAACCTCGCGTTCAGTTTCTTAGAAGTTGCCAAGAACGTCAGAGGTTGATGGTCGGACTGCACTTTGAACTGGACTCCATACAGATAAGGTTGAAATTTCTGTACCGCCCACACTAGAGCTAGACATTCCCGTTCGACGGTGGAATAATTCCGTTCGGCGGGTAACAGTTTTCTACTGGCATACGCCACCGGACACAACACCGAAGGATTATCTCGCCCTTCCTGCAACAGAGTTGCTCCAATCCCTATGTTACTCGCGTCGGTTCTCAGAACAAACGTTTTCTCCAAATTCGGGAGTTGCAGGACTGGCCTATCCACCAACGCCTGTTTCAGCTTCCCATAAGCCTCTTCACAGCTCGGGGTCCAGACTATAGGATCTGGCGATCCTTTCTTCAGGGTTTCGGTTAACGGCGCTCCAATTTCGTTGAACTTTGGAATGAATTTCTGGTAAAACCCACACAGAGACAAGAAAGACCTAACATCCTTTTTGGATTTAGGACGGGGTGCGAGACGGACCTTCTCAATATTCTTTTCTTCCGGTACCAGTCCCCCTGGGGTAATAGTGTGTCCCAGAAATTCCAAGGATTGATATCCAATCATGCATTTGGCTGGACGGGCGGTTAACCCCTCCTCTTTCAATCTTATGAAGATCTTTTCCAAGGATTTCAGGTGATCTTTCAGATTGTCAGACGCGATGAGAATATCATCCATAAACGAGACGACAGAGGGATCCCTTAAAGGGTCTAATAACTTTCTCATCATGCGTGTAAACACACTTGGCGCATTGCTCAGCCCAAAAGGCATCACCTTAAATTCGTAATGGCCACTCGGAGTACTGAAAGCGAGCATGGGCCGAACCTCAGGCTTCACAGGGATCTGATAATATCCCCGGCTTAAATCATTTTTTGAGAAGTACTTTGCCCTATTTAATCTGGCAAACAATTGATTTGTGTTTGGTAACGGCTCAACTTGGAATGTCGTACAACTATTTAAATGCCTGTAATCAATACATAAGCGGTGTTCCCCGCTTGGCTTCCTCAACAAGACAACCCCGGCATTATAAGGAGAAGTCGAAGGAGTGATGATGTCGTCGTCCAGAAGCTTCTGGATTTCAGTTTCCAGGGCCTTCTCTTTCGAAAATGGCACTGGATATATTTTCTGGCGAACGGGGTCTTGGGTAGTCAGAGTCATATCAAACTCGACCAACCCTGTCCGCCCTGGCCGATCGGTAAGAATCTGCTGATGGGACTCCAACAAACGGATGACACGGTCTGTTTCTTCAGCCGACAGATCAGGATTTATATGTACATCCCTATAGGTTTCCCCAGGGTGTAATGGATACCCCCTATCCGTTTCTTCGCCCGATTCAGTTTCCATCGCGACCGCCATAGTCATGAGTGGGAGAGAAGTACCATCAGATCGTTCTTCATACTTTTTGAGAAGGTTAATGTGGAAGATTTTGGATTTCCCCCTGATCCGGATGGCATAGTTGGTGCGGGAGACAACCCTTTCCACCAGGAAAGGCCCCTGCCAACCAATCTCGAGTTTATTGGAACCTACTGGAAGTAACAACAGAACCCGATCCCCCACCTTAAGAGACCTATCTTTCGTCCTTCTATTGTAGTAGGCCGCGTGTCTCTTTCTGGCCGCCCTCAGATTCTGAGCTGCCAAAGCCCAACCCGTCTGGAGTTTCTTCTTTAACTCTTCGACGTATTTATATGAGGATACAGCTTCTTCAGAAGTTTCCTCCTCTGTCCAACATCTCAATAAGGCTTCTAAGGGACCCTTGATTGGCCTCCCGAATAGTAGAGTGGCTGGAGGCAACCCGGTCGACCCATGGGGAACCTCCCGATAGGCGAACAAGGCGGCTGAGATATACTCATCCCATCTGTCTGGTTTCTCTTGTGCCAGCTTCCGAAGCATGGTCATCAAGGTACCATTAAACCTCTCTACTTGCCCATTAGACTGAGGGTGATACGGGCTTGTGTGAATGTGGTTGGTCTGGAAGATACGAAAGACTTCTTCCATCAGCTTACCACAGAACTGAGACCCATTGTCCGTTAGGATCTGGTTGGGAAATCCCAACCTAGTAAAGGTCTCCATCAGTGCATCAGCCACTCGCTTAGAGTCGATTGTGGCCAAAGGTATCGCCTCGCCCCACATGGAACAGCAATCCACCATCGTGAGAATGTACTTATTCCTCTTCCTAGTCCTAGGAAGAGGACCAACAAGATCGATGGCAACTCTCTCGAAAGGAGAGTTCATAATGGGCATGTCTCCCAGAACTACGGGAGCTGTCCAGTGTTTTGGTGCCACACGCTGGCACTCTGGGCACGACTTGACGTACCTACGCACGTCTCCAGTCATCCCTGGCCAGTAGTAATGGCAGGAAATGCGCTGGAGAGTTGCCCCGACACCCATATGTCCACTGAAAGAAATGGTGTGTCCCATATGAAGAAGCTGTTCCCGATAAGCCTTAGGAACCACCAGCTGTCCATGCTGGTGATCCTCCACTCCGGCTCTCCGGTACAGTAACCGATTCTTCATATAATACTGACCCCGTCTTGGTGGGTCAGAACCTTTTGGCAACTGGTTGAAGCAAGGTTGCAAAGTAGCATCCTGGCTTTGAGCAGCTCGTAACTCCCCAGGCAAGGGATTCACAATCAAGGCCGGCGTCTGCTCATCCTCCAATTGAGATCTGGTTTGCATTGCCCCTACGTACATGGGTTCGGTTGGAATCCCTAGAAAGACGTAGCGACAACCCAAGATCATTGGGAAGATAGGATCTAGCAGAACGGCTGCCTGTATAGTGCCGGTAACATATTTTGATTTGATGTCCACCTTCGCAATTGGAAGAGACATCGCTACCGCACTCTTTGTCGCCGTTTGAATCTCAATAGATTCCCCGGTTAGCTGCTCTGGGCTCACCAAATGTGATGAAATTACAGCCTCAAACTGCAGACCTGTGTCGTAGAGACACTCAACTGGTTGACCGTTCACAAGTACCGTTTCTACTACTGGTGGTTTTTCTAAATCTTTGTTCCCAAGATCCCTCCCTTCTACCTCCTTGTGAGACCCTTCCCCGGTTTCTACAAGACAAGCAGCATAGTGAGAGTCTTTCTGTTTACGCCGGCAATCTACCGTATTGTGTGTGGGAGATTTGCAATAGGCGCACCACTTTTCACTCCACTTTCTTTTAGGAGATCCAGGTGGACTCTTACCAGAGGGTTTCTTACTAGGAACTTTATCGAAAGGATCCTCCTTCTTGGTGTGAGCTGTTTTAGGGTTCTTCTTCTTTCCAGCCCATGTGTCTGGTGGTCGGGGATTGGGTTGTGACAATTCCCCATTATCCCCATGAGCTAGCACATACCTTTCCGCCAACGTGTTCACTATGTCCAACCTTTCTGCCCCATTTTCAAGCAAGAAGGTTTGCAATGGCTTAGGCATCATTCTCTTCATTTGGTCCACGACCACCAATTCTTCCAAACTTTCATAGTCGTTAGCAAATCCAGCTAAAGACATCCACTTCAAAAGGTAAGACTTCAATCTGACACTGTAGGCTGCGAACATCTCTCCTGGCTCTCTCTTCGACTTTCTGAACTGTTGTCGATAAGTATGAGCTGTCATCTGGAACCTTTTCAAAAGTGCTTTCTCCAGAGCTTCATAGTCATTCTCCATACCAGGTGGCAACCTAGAATAGACCTCGTACGCGGTCCCCCTCAGGCCCTGTGATAGTTTCAAGTTCCATTTCCCTCGTTCCAATCCCATAGCCAAAGCCATCGACAGAAATCTGTGAAGATACTGGTCGATCTTATCTTTGTGTTCATCGAACGGGAGTAATGGGAACTTCATTGCCTGGTATGGATCGCTACCAGAAGTTGTTGAGTCAGGGAGAACTGCGTCTCCCACTGCACCGTCTCTTTCCTTGGCAGTTTGAGCTTTCAGCTCCAACTCTCTCATACGGAACTCATGGTCTCTGACTGCCTGCTCGGCCTCCATCTTCCTAGCCTCAGCCTCCATCCTCTTAACCTCAGCCTCCGCCTCAATCCTCTTGGCTTCGCGCACAGCCTGTCTGTAGTCTCTTTCCACTTCCTGCACATATTTCTGTAACTCCGCTCCATCATATCCCATCTCACGCCCTGTAGCCTGTACGTCAGCGACATTAAACCCAGCTGATGCCATCTTGAACTCAGCGGGTAAGGGAAGAGGTAATTGTCTAATAAAATTTTTCTCACAATTACACAACAAGTTACATTACACGACCACAACACGTCGTATGTCGGTCAGTCTGTGTCAGGAAGAGTATAGACAATAGCCAGGCACGGTAGGCAGAACCTATTGATAGAAGACAAGGATATCTGTCCCCTATCACTACATCAGCCAAAACTCCACCAGGATTTCAAATATCCCGGGACGTGCCCCCAGAAATTGTAACAAGCTACGTGGAGGGTCCCAAATAGCCCGGTCACAATATTTCAAATATCTTCTATAGCCCTGGCTGGAATAAGTCTTTACCTGCCAACCCTCCTCCCGTTTTCCCTGGACACACTGTCACGCTTCCTTTCGACCTAGGGACCTATTTCCTGCAGTGTTCTTCTGGCTGACGCATAAATAACATGGCAGTCGTCAGAACAACTTGGAAGTAATTTTATTAACCTAATCAAGAACAGCACAGGAACATATAAAGGCAGATAAACAGATAGATCTACACAGACACTACACTGGTAAAGTTCCAACACAGAGCCTCAAGTCGCCACAGTCACAGATCCAGCTTCAGATACTGTCAGATCTGTCCACACACTTCTCACCAAAGATGTCCGAATCTCCTTCCTTCTCCAGCAACTGGGTGTAGGTTCAACCGGCTTTTGTAGAATCCAAGCGACTGGTGTGTTGAGGACTTCTGTTCATTGTCATCTGAATTAGTTCGGCACTAGGTCTTCACTGACCTATGAAAGGCTTTAGTGTTGCCGATAAGGTGAGGTGTTTGTGAAGGATAATGGATGGGTCCTTTTAATGTCCGGTATAAAATGGGTAGGCCCGAAAATCACTCTCAGGCTCCCTCCAGACAACAACTGCTCTCAGGCGTATGTTGTTAAAACAAAACCGGCAATGCACCAGTCATACAAACTGTCCTTGCCTCAAGACCTGCACCTTGCCTCTGTCTCAGAGTTAAGCACACCAAACCTTGAGTTGGCCTCGTTGGACATATTGGCGTTAGCCTAGAAGCACTGGTGATAATGTCCCTTAGAAGACATAGTCACTTCCCATAGAAGAGGACCCTGGAAATGATAAACAAAACCTGAGCGACTGGGCTGACTCATGTATCACACAAATACACTATATTTAATACCTGAATGACTAGGCCTGACCTGTCAGGTAGCCCCTGGATTTGCCACGTCCGGGTTTGAGTAGACCTCCAGCTGGACGAAGTCCGGTTGTCTTTTTGGCCACAAGACACACCCTCCACACTCATACCAAGCCTTTATTATGATTGGGCACATTCATTCCCATGCTTCCCTCTCACTTGCAAACCATGCCTTTCTCACCCGCAAGATCTTGTGGTGTGGTGCGCCTAGTAATCTGTGTGTTACATCTCATTACCTAATAGTATAGTAATGGGGTTGTATGGCACGCAGTGTAGTTCCCCACTCCCTGCAAGAATAGGAAAGAAGATACTACCCCCTCCCGGCTCTGCTCTTGTTTGAGCTGTCGCCGCAATGTACCAGCAGTGCCCCACAGAACACATAGATTTAGCGGAATGCAGGTTCTCTAAATGAGATAAATAAGTCCATTATCTTCCCTACATCATCCTATCTAGTAACAGATGAAAGAGATAGTCCTGTGAATGGCCTCTTCTGGCTCAAGAAGATAGATCAGAGATTGGTGTACCCCATCCCCAAGAATACCATAGCCATCCACTGAGTATATACAACAGAAAGATGACAATCTGTCCAATTCAAGCCGTAGATAGAAAGACAGCAACAGCTCATCTGACGCCAAGAACAATTGAAATCCTCTTGGGAGATATATGGTTCAGATTCACTTCCCCGGCTATGCCAAGGACAAGACGCGCAGCCAGATCGGCTAACGGTCACCCAACTCGTCATTGGTTATGATTGGCCTTTCGCCAATTCATCTTCCCCTTCAACACATTGTATATTTATAACTCCATGTTTGGCTGGAGTACCCACAACCCAAGCCCTACCTTTCTTCACCACTTCAGTAGGATGTTGCATCTCTGTCCCAATCTTCAAATCGACTTGACAAGATGCCACTATCCAACGGTAGGTGTGTACACGGCCATGAATTGCTTAGCAGCCGCACCAGCGCACATTTGGCGCAAGGCGCTCCATCGGGTTTACCCGATGTGAAAGACATTGGCTACTTGCTCCATGTAAAGATTGTGATAGGAAGATAACCCAAAGAACCATCTTTCATGGAGATTTGAGAGAACAAGAGAACTGAGAGCTTCCGAAAGCCGTTTCCCCCCTGTCTACCCAAAATAAAAGAATGCATAAGGACATGGACCACTGGCGTTTCAATTTCTGGGGGCACGTCCCGGGATATTTGAAATCCTGGTGGAGTTTTGGCTGATGTAGTGATAGGGGACAGATATCCTTGTCTTCTATCAATAGGTTCTGCCTACCGTGCCTGGCTATTGTCTATACTCTTCCTGACACAGACTGACCGACATACGACGTGTTGTGGTCGTGTAATGTAACTTGTTGTGTAATTGTGAGAAAAATTTTATTAGACAATTACCTCTTCCCTTACCCGCTGAGTTCAAGATGGCATCAGCTGGGTTTAATGTCGCTGACGTACAGGCTACAGGGCGTGAGATGGGATATGATGGAGCGGAGTTACAGAAATATGTGCAGGAAGTGGAAAGAGACTACAGACAGGCTGTGCGCGAAGCAAAGAGGATTGAGGCGGAGGCTTGGTATGAGTGTGGAGGGTGTGTCTTGTGGCCAAAAAGACAACCGGACTTCGTCCAGCTGGAGGTCTACTCAAACCCGGACGTGGCCAATCCAGGGGCTACCTGACAGGTCAGGCCTAGTCATTCAGGTATTAAATATAGTGTATTTGTGTGATACATGAGTCAGCCCAGTCGCTCAGGTTTTGTTTATCATTTCCAGGGTCCTCTTCTATGAGAAGTGACTATGTCTTCTAAGGGACATTATCACCAGTGCTTCTAGGCTAACGCCAATATGTCCAACGAGGCCCACTCAAGGTTTGGTGTGCTTAACTCTGAGACCGAGGCAAGGTGCAGGTCTTGAGGCAAGGACAGTTTGTATGACTGGTGCATTGCCGGTTTTGTTTTAACAACATACGCCTGAGAGCAGTTGTTGTCTGGAGGGAGCCTGAGAGTGATTTTCGGGCCTACCCATTTTATACCGGACATTAAAAGGACCCATCCATTATCCTTCACAAACACCTCACCTTATCGGCAACACTAAAGCCTTTCATAGGTCAGTGAAGACCTAGTGCCGAACTAATTCAGATGACAATGAACAGAAGTCCTCAACACACCAGTCGCTTGGATTCTACAAAAGCCGGTTGAACCTACACCCAGTTGCTGGAGAAGGAAGGAGATTCGGACATCTTTGGTGAGAAGTGTGTGGACAGATCAGACAGTATCTGAAGCTGGATCTGTGACTGTGGCGACTTGAGGCTCTGTGTTGGAACTTTACCAGTGTAGTGTCTGTGTAGATCTATCTGTTTATCTGCCTTTATATGTTCCTGTGCTGTTCTTGATTAGGTTAATAAAATTACTTCCAAGTTGTTCTGACGACTGCCATGTTATTTATGCGTCAGCCAGAAGAACACTGCAGGAAATAGGTCCCTAGGTCGAAAGGAAGCGTGACAGTGTGTCCAGGGAAAACGGGAGGAGGGTTGGCAGGTAAAGACTTATTCCAGCCAGGGCTATAGAAGATATTTGAAATATTGTGACCGGGCTATTTGGGACCCTCCACGTAGCTTGTTACAATTTACAATTTTTACAATTTTTGTCAGTGCTCTCTGAAGGACCGGCACCCATACCATTTTCATAAAAAAACAACGCAGCTCTGTTTCGAACGCTGTTTGCGGGATTACGAACTAAGTCCTTAACCACCACGCCACGGAGCCGGTTCATTTAAGATTGTCAAATGCAGTGCCACAGTTCTAGAGTGTATATATTATGTATACCTTGGCATTGATATATGCTCCAAAAAACGGTATTGTGCTTTTAAGAGTCCTGTGTACGTAAGCTAACGCTCTGAAGAATTCTCTGGGTTGTCTTAAAGTGGCCATAACGCTGTGGATTGAAACACATAATATAATTAGTACTCTGCCCGTAGTTGATAACATATCTGAAAGTTAGACTCCTGGGGGTCGTCGCTGGAGCTACGGAGTTTGTGCTTTGTGCGATGCTTTCGGCAAGCCGACATGCGGAAAGAGACCATGTGGGATCAACTCTGGTGCAATGATGTAAGTACCGTAGCCTTTTAAATAGCCTTTAAAGAAAACACTCCTGAAAGCTAACATTATAGATATATGTTGTAATGATTACGAGGATCAATAAAATAATTGCACGAGATCGTTACAGGTCATGAACGTATTGGGTATACGCTGTTAACCCCGGGCTTTAAAACCAATCAGCAATCGAGGAGTGATGTGGTCAGGTCACACAGGTCGCCTTGACACCCCAAGATATTTCCTGGTATTCAGTTTAGGCTGTATCGATCTGACAGCCCGGGTCATTGATAAAGTTCCCCGCCTCAATATGGGTTCGAACACATAACAACCGGGCCGACAGGCAAGTGTCCTAGCTCATGTCCTTCTCCTCTTCTGTGATGATCAATATTTCTCAATAATTAGCATGAATGTACTTAATTTTTCAAATTCTAAAATTAACAGCAACAAAAATACGTACACCCATCCTAAGGCCAGATTAGCAGGATTTCTATTTGCAGGTAGTGGGGAAAAAACGGTAAGGAAAAGGGTGGATCGTACGCTCTGCCAGTATTTGGATTCTAACTCAAGCAGTCGCCGCTGAAAGTGAAATTAGAAACGATTTCATGTACGCTAATGTCCGCCTTGCCGGTCTCCCTGGGCGAGGTGTTAGCAGCTTTCTCCGTAACCCCGAATACTCTAGTGGTTGACGTGAGCGCAAGAGAATTGGAAGCGGTTCGAGTCGCGCCAGTGACTTATGAGAGTATGAAGCCGGTCACTCAGAAAGCGTAATCTTGCCAATAAATCAACAATCATCTGAAAGATGCTGTTGTTGCCAACGATGTCTTGTAAAGGATATGCAAAACATTTTAATGTCAGCGTTGTAGTTGGGGTCGACGAGGTAATCAAACGACGTCAACCCGCACATAAATAGGCGACACGGAGAACTGAAGAAGTGAAAGTATAGAAAATTAGAATGCTGCTTGGAAAGATCAGTACCGTCAATGAAAGTGGGTAAGATCGATTGCGGAAGAAGTAGGGACTTTAAATATCACCACAATGCTAATTTAGCGAGCTAAACGCTTTTACTGAAACAGATGGAAAATTTGGAAGGTAAGAAACAGGTTATTTAGAAAACCATTCAAGTTTTCATATATATGTTTAAACAACCACGTAACGGTGCACTTAACATCGACAAAGAAGAGTTGATGGAAAATCTGCAAAATGCGTATTCAGTTGATTAGAGGAAAGTCCAACTCCGATAGTAGAAATCCTCATGTTTCCAGTTAATATGAGAGTTGAGTTCATCAGCAAACCTCTCTCGTTGCTGAAGATTTCAGCAGAGGTTAAGAAGTCCCACTTCAAAATAGCACCAGGTCCCAACGGTGCCCAGTACAATATGTTTACAACGAGATGGTTTTATCTTATAGTGTCTATAGTAACGGGGCGTACGATTAGATAAAAAATAAAATTAGATACGGACAGTAAAGATTGTAATGGGCACGTTTTGGGGCGTGCAATCAACATGAAACCTTAGTGACAGCTGGCAACATTGATGGTATAAGAGCAAGAGGAAGACAGAGATATATACCCGGATGATTTTCCTCTAGGGAATAATTGGGACAGGAACACAGACCTGATCCAAGACTGTGGTTCGTGGAGACGGCCAACCAAGACCGACTGGGCTTTTCGGCATGACTCATGATGATTATGATAAATGCAGTGTTTGGTTGTGAGAAAAAGCGTTCTTAAGCGCTATACTGATCAAATCTTGATGTATGGAACGAATCATAGACAATTAGCAGACAAGAGAAGGATTATGTGGAGGCTTGACTTGATTCGTAAACAAATATTCCAAATTCGGTCTCTTTCAACCTGCTTCTTTCAGCCGTGGTTAGAGTTGAGATCCGTGGTTTTTGTGGGATTTTTCACTGCTTTTGTCTTGTGCGCTCTTACGAGTTAGTCCTAACTCGGACTGGTTACATAAGCGTTTGTGTCTGTGACGTCAGCTGGGGGATTGGTAAGCGGCTGTCCTTTGTGCCCGTCTCCTCTTGTGGTTTCTTTTGTTTAGTGAAGGCTCCTGGCTCGACTGGTTGCAGTCCTTATAATGACGTTTTATTTGGTCTTTTTGCCTCCTTTTGTGTGTATTGTCTCAAGAAACTTTTCGATGTTTTCATTTTCCTCCTTGCGCCTTTTTTAACTTTTGAGTTTGAGTTTCTGCTGTCTTTTGATTTCTACCTCTGTGGTCAACCACGGGACGATCTCTGTGCCATCATAATAGTATGACTATGGGTGGTCGTCATCATAGTATATGTCTGGGTATTCTTCAGAGTCCTGGCGGGACATTAGTTTCCCCTAGAATTTCTTGGGCTTCTTGCTTTCCTTTTCTGCCTTGCGCCTTCTGAATTCCTTGCGCCTGAGTTCCTCTTTCATTTCGTATTCTGCGTTCTCCTTGAGGAGAATCTCCAATGGAATTACAGGTGTAAGCCATGGTGACGACGGCGTGTCCTCTGTGCCGCCGTCATGGTGCTCCTCTAGGTTTTCTACAGAGGTCTGGTGGGATATTGGTTTCCCCTTGAATTTATTGGGCGTCGTGGTTGGGCTGCTGGCTTTAGCTTGCGGTTCTGGCGTGGTCTTTTGTTGGATTTAATCTTGAGGCTTTTCTGTGGTCTCTTGCGTGGCTTCTGTTGGTTTGAGTTGGTTCCCTTTCGGCGCTCAGTAGTTCTCTGTCGGTCTTGATCATTTGTAATATTTCTTCGTTCTCTTTCTTCATCTCGGCCATGCGCTTCATCTCTTGTTTTATGCTTTTCTGGATCTCCTTCATTTCAGCAAGCATTTTTCTATTGTTGTGCACTGGTTGGTGCCGGTGTTTGAAATAGCGTGACTTGTTTCTTTAACTCGTCTATCTGGCTTTGTAGTTGAATTCTCTCCGCTTGTGAGATGCACGTGGCTGTCTGGCACCTCCGCATTGCTTCCTTATATGGTGTCTTTGTGGTAATGGCGATCTTTAAAACGTCTCTTTGGTTTTGGAGGTACGGATAGCCCAGGTGTCTTGCCCCGTGCTTGCCCAGACAGTTGGAGCATTTTCTCTTGTTGTTGGGTGCTCAGAAGTCCGTGTCCTGCTTGGCCAGTGAACACTCCCTGAAGGCGTGGTGATCGGCGCAGCATCAGCAGATCTCTGTCTTATAGTGACATATTGCTCTACTGTGGCCTGCCCTCTGGCATCTTGAACATTGAGTAATTCTTGGAATGAATCCTTTAGGCTGTTGTGCTTTCTTGTTTACCGATACCTGGCGTGGTATCTCGCCGCCCTCAGTCGTTACCACCGCTAGCGTGGTAGGGATCTTGGATGCATCACCAAAAAAACGAGAAATAGATTGTGAGCTTTACTGAAACACGATTACAAGAAACAAATTGGACGTTGCGGCCCAAGCCTTCGTCAGTACAGAACAAACAAACACAAGCCGACACAAAACTACATGAAACACACTACATGACAATATTAAGGGTAATTATCTTAATCTGTATCCTATTTTGGGGCGACTGAAAAGAAGCTCAGGTATTGGCTAAGCCACTCGGCGGGAGAATAAGCGGGAAGGTGGTGGGGGTGGAGAGGCGCCCATGAGAGCGGAAGGTAAAAATTAGGATTGGCGAAGATGTCACGGACGCAGTTCGCAATTAGCAATTTCTCATTCCGCGCTCGAAACACAGCTGCGGAAGATTTCATTGCGTTGGTCCTCACAGAGGGGCATGAGTAGCGGTCGCTCAGAAAACGATTGCAAATCACCTAACGCAAACCTGTCAAGAAATCACAAACAGCAAAATTAATGCTCCGGTTACTGCGACGTCCTGCAAAGGACATGCAACTACCTCTTTAGTGGACTATACAACTAGGGGGTGAGGTTTGGAAGTTAAATGAAACTGTGTAGGACATTGAGACCGTGAGGGGAGAGTGAACCCAACTGGAAGATGAGACGATCCCGTTCGTGGGATGCGCACGATGTGATCGCCGTCACCTGTATGTCAGCCACGCCACAGTGGTCAGGACTGTTGAAGTGCATGGATACTGATTTCTGGGTGACACTGATGACATCAGAAAGGTGTTGCCTAAATCTGTCAGCAAGACGTAAACCTGTCTGTCCGATATATCTCATGTCACAACGTTTGCAAGTAATCGCATAGATAACGTTGCGACTCGTGCATTAGAAGCCCTCACGGATGTGGAAAGTCGTCTTAGGGAGTGCCAGACTCTGGGTTTGAAGTACATGTTGGCAGGTCTTACTACGCGATCACAGACAAGCCACCGTGCCAGGAAGATACTTGTGAGGTTGAGGTAGACTGTTATGTACCCTGAGGTTACGATCCCGCCTGTACGCCACAAGAGAAGACATCGTGAGTGGTCGGGTCCACCTGGACAATGGATATATGTCTCAAGGGGATATTCTTGGCAGAAATACTATGGGGATGGGAGGTTAGTGAGAGGTTCTAGGGATCTTGGAGTAAAGCAGGATCCACTCCGCTCTCAAGATTCGGATGTGACGATTCTCTTCTTGTAGCTGCTTTAGGATTTGTTCGTCTGACAGCTCTACTTGAATACGCTTGCCAACCCATATGATCATCTGTGGGTCGGTGTTTCTGACTCTGGTGTCTTTCTCCTCCTTCTTCTCAGCTGTCTTGGCTCTTGTCCGTGGTGGGTTGTCGTCGATCTTCCTCGTGGTAGCTTCAGTAGTATCTGTCGGTTCAGGTTGTTTGCTGCAGCTCGCAGGCAGGCTCTCTCCGCTCGTCTTGTCGGCTCCCACGCTATACATCTTTTGAGTCTGGTGTTTCTTGTTGTTGGTCTTGCCACGTGACATTTTACATTTCCTCCCCCGTATGAGGCTTCTTGAACTGTTCAGAACTTGTTCTTGATAGCGCTCCGCAAGTGCGAATGCGCGATTTTTGACGATTATACGGAGGCTACGGAGATGTGGTTTTATAGATAATTTTGAGAACACCATGGATGGGTAATAAGCGCCATTAAGAAACTTTAAAGAAGTTAACGCACGAAGAAAGCTGATTTTACTCATGTTAGCAGACAGTCCACATTCTTTGGGCATGTTACGAGAAGGGTAAATGTCAGCAACTTGCTTGCTACAGGTCTTTCAGGACTCCCCTACTTTTGCACCGCACGAAATAACAACTCGTGTCATTTGCAAAAGGAATGCATTTTTATTTAGAGCTGGCAATTTATAAGCTCTGCGAGCGGTATGCTTCATTGACATTAAACAACATGGATGTAATGAAGTGGTGAGAAATGATGCTAGTAATCACAATCTAAATCTAAAGCCTAATATTTAACTATTGCCTAGAAACTTATAGCATTTGTCAAGAACACGTCTACTCTCTAATCGTCTCCAGTCGGGTCTGTCCACACGCTACACATTGCGTGGTCAAGCACGGACGCTGTCCCCTCCGTGCATTAGCGAGTCTTGCGTGCATGGAGTCCCAAGCACGCTGGCTCGTGAGCTTGAGTAACCGGGTACTCCACGGTTACTCGTAAGGCCAAGCTTCCCAATGGCTTGGGGAAGCCCTCGCTCAACTGTCCTTAATGCTGCCTTGGTTGACACAAATGTGTCCCCAGGTGAAGCTATTTATAGCGCTGGTGTGTCTCCTGTCTGGTGTCTCCCTACTACACTTGTCTTAACTCCTATTAACTCTCTAAACCCTTATTGGAGATTCTGACAGTAAAGATGAAGTATGTCGTCACAATGGGGAAAATGGGGATAGGGAGCGGATGATGGGAGGAGAGGCAGGGAGATACCAAGAGAGCTGGTGCTAGACAGTTTGATAGCATGGAGTGGAGGAACATCAGTATCAGAAATCATTGGCAGCACACGAGACAAAACGACATGATAACCAACGCCACATGACATGGGCTATAAGAAGAAGAAAATCTGGATTGTTTATAATTATGCAGATATGTTAGTGGTTTCAGTCGAAACACATTTCATGCCATTCCCGACTATTCAGCCTGAGGTTAAAACACAACAACAGACATCAATGAAGCGAGATACAGAAACCTCTCCTACCATGGAGAGTAACCCCCAAAAAATGTTAGTAAAACGGGACGTGGCAGTCAATTCACCATTTTTTTGGTTGCCTGTGATTTCTTGGCAAGTTTATGTTCAGTAGTTTGACATTGCTGTCTGAACGACCAGCACTAATACCATTTCATGAACACCAACGAAAGGCGGTCTCCTACGAAATTTCCCGCAGCTGTGTTTCGAGCGCGGTATTCAGGATTTACAAACTGCTTCCGTAACTCCTTCGTCACAAAGACGGTCAACAAGTAGGTCACACATATGTCATCTTCTCTACTATATCCGCTGGACAAGGGTAGACCAACAAGCTCCGTTAACTGACATTGATTGAATACATATCCAACAAAAACGGTATAAAGGGAAACTCAGGGTCCCTTTTTGCAAGCCTTAAGAAATAGAGATCTGGTGCAAAACACCCACACCCACACACGCACCGACGCACACACCCGCACACAAACACTCGCACACTAACACTGACACTTACCGTACAGTTCCCGTCCATGGTAGCACTGTTGTTGCCAGGTATGTCCCATTGTTGAAATCGGTAATGTCGCACTAATGCTGTGATTAAATTTGACATCTTTCAGCCAGACTTTGATCCTGTCCCCTCCTTTCAACCTTGGTCTGCCCTTTCCGTCAAGCATTTTGATGACGAAGGACACAGCGTCGCCAACAAAGAATGTCGTGCTTAATCAAAAGATGAACAATACTATGTACATTTTGGTTAAGAAGCATACTGCAGCACATGTTAGAACATTCAAACATACGAATCTAAAACTGGCAATTTACACTTGACGTTTTGGTCGTAATTATTCTTCTCCATTCCTCTTTAGAAGGGAGCAAGTCACATCTAGTTACGTACTTCTGCGATCTTTTGCGTGGCGCATAGCAACCATTGTAGTGTGTATGACCGCTTTCTAGTTGCGTACCATTTGGGCCAAAATCTTCCGACTTCGACGGTTGAGGTTTATTTTCAAGATTTCTTTCCCCAAAGGCAGATTGCCTTCCCGGGCTTGGGGGCTCTGTTCTGCCTGCATACATTTTCTGTCAGGCTTTGTTGCCCTAGTCTTTGTTCTTACAAGGACTTCTAAAGAATTATGCATCTCACAGATCGGTGTGTCTTGAGTTCAGCATGCATTTGTTCAAGTTCCATCCAAAGCCAAGGGGCTTTATTTATTCCTGGGTAGGTTTTTTTTTTTCCTAACAACTTTAGGAGGTTTATTTTCTAGGTGAATGTATGTTCAGGAACTTCTCATTGCTTTCTAACCGACAAGTGAACGTTGATGGCTACATGATTGTGTAAGGGTTGAACCTCTTACTTCGCCATCAGCCCACCGGAAGATGAAGCGAATTGTGGCTCAGCGGTTATGTAGACCTCTCTTCTCATTATATGACCATATAGCACATTTGCTCCTTTCTTATAGATGCGTACAATGTTTTACTGTTACTAGCCTCTTTTTATCATACATATAATCTGACCACGCATATAAAATCTAATTTTGTCATCTTTGGTTTACAGTAGGGCTGCGACCGATTAATTTAAATTTAATAGTTAACTTTTGAAAAATTAACGATTAATTAATCGTTAATTTCGATTAAAGCAAAACATTTATAGTCACATAAATCACATTATAGTAGTATTTGTCCAAATTCGAAATAACACTGGATTGTCTTGTTCATACGTCATCTAATAA